>BSBM01000742.1:9577500-10142500 GCA_027924585.1 Larix kaempferi
TCGCCTTCACCACCACCCGGATATTTCCCATCACTTTCACTGTCTTCCACCTTCACAAGATTCCTGTAAACTTGGGATCAATGATAGTCATCAGTTCAGAATGAATAAATTCCTGTTGCAATTTTTTTTTTTCATAATATGGATTGTTTTTTCTAAACCAAAACATAAAATCAAAGAACAAGAAATACTTACATTTCTTCTCAATTTGAAAGCCAAGAATATTTTTCTTTTATTTGTTGTCTGAATAGCCTACTCAAAAAATTCCATTGCATGAATGTTCGTCTTTGAAACAAGCTTTGATAATAATAACGAACTTCAATGGCTTGCCAACCAAGTTTAACAGGAATTCATAAATTTCTTAAGTCAAAGGGTCACACATTCTAGAAATCAAGTCCATTCCTTCTCCTTGATGACCCTACTCTCTTATTTTCCAATTTAGGTATGTAAATTTCCCTAAAATCCTCTTACAAATCTATGAAATCAAAATTATTAATTGATTTTAGCTATTATAGTTGAAACTTCAGTTTGTAGTTATTTTTTTCGTTGCAAGAAATATGAATTTATTTACATGATTGTTTGTAAGGATGATATTTGTGAGAGGAAAAAGTTATTGTTTCAAAACATATTCATACAAATTAAAATTAAAATTTGGTTTGGACATCGCTTATGTGTAGGGGCATAATTGTCTAGGCAATCATCAAGCTTCTTTTCACCTATTTTTAATTACATTGAATTTATAACAACGGAATAATGTCAGTAGGTATTGCATTAACTATGCAATCTTGTTTATTCGGGTAGATGGAAATTCAAGCTTACAAATAATTTAAATTTTTAATTTACATCACATATTGAATATAATTGGTAAATAATAAGTTTTAAATAATTTTCAATTTATTTTACATACTCAATATAATTTGTAAATGACAAGTATCAACTTTTTTAGTTTATTTGAAATACAAAGTATAGTTTCACATTACATCATTCAAATAATTTAAAATTTCTTTTATCCGAGTGTTATTCAATTAATTTGGATTTTTAATTTATTTAGCAAAATATCTTTGTATCTTCAAAGTCATTAGCCATTATATTCCTGTGATATTTTATCCAAATGTTTTGTATCGTTTATCAAAGTATCTGTGCATCTTCAAAGTAATCATTAACTATAAAGATACCCATTCCATCTAACAATTGCTAATTATATGTTAAATTTAAACTATGGAAACTACCACTAAAGCACTTTCTCTCTTATACGAATGGAAGTTATCCAATGTATTATTGTGTCATTGCAATTGTAAGCAAGAATAAAATTATTTCGACAACTTCTTGGCTATATTCAAAATGATTTCTACTTTGTTTATCACCGTAAGAAACCTTAAGCAAATTATTTGAGCTTAGTATGTTAAAATGGATAGCTTTCTTCTTGACACTTGTTTTTCTCAATGTCATTATGACCATAATGTCTATACCAAAAAAAAAAAAATCATCCCATAATATGTGTTCTATATATTGATGACTTTATTCTTGCTGGTAGTGACCCTAAATTTTAACCCATGTGAAATATGGCCTTAAAAAGAAATTTAAAATGACAAACTTGGGACATTTTCATTGTTTTCTTGGCCTTCAAGTCTTACAAACCAAGGAAGGAATTTCCCTTTCCTAATATAAGTATGCATGTGACCTTCTTCACCACTTTCACATTGAATATTGCAAACTAGCCCCATCTCCCTTTCACTCTTGAATCAAACTTGTTTCCACATGTACTGCGCTCAAAGTAGATGCCACTTTGTACCACCAATTAGTTGGTAGCCTTTTCTATTTGACTCATACCCATCTTGATATTTCCTTTGTTGTTGGTATTATTGCCCGTTGTATGCAAACACCCTATGAGAGCAATTAGAGAGCAACAAAAATAATACTTCGGTATATCCAAGGTACAATTCAGTTTGGGATACATTAGAGTTCGAAGGGGCTACTTTGTTAGATGGTTTCATTGACTCTCATTGTGTAATTCCCCATATACTTAAATAATTTATACCCATATGTGCATAATAATCAAATATTAATAAAATAGAGAAATAATTAGGTGCATATTTAAAATTAAATTGAGATTTACTAAGCTAAAAAGGGGGATTAGTGCATGGGTGACAAGTGTCATCCATGAAAATTAACCTTATTTTTAATAATAAGGAAAATGAGATTTTTAGAGGGGGGAGGAATTCATGTGGGGTTTGTTCTCTTCCTCTACGTTGTCGATCATTTTCATCTAGTTAATTTGTTGCATGAGACTTTGTTGTTCAAGGAGGAGGGTGTGAGGAGGTTTTGGGGAGGAAATTGGTTTAGCATAGTTTTATTGATTAAGGGCTCTAGGGCTCTCAATCTTGGACTCAGGGGTAGGTTGGGTGGATAATTACCCCCCACACATTGTTTCCCATTATTGTTATTGATACTGAAACTAGATGTTGAGTTATTGTTCCCATTTAAGTAAGTATAACTAAATTTCACTACATCACAAGTATGCCTTAACCCCTTAGTTACTTACTTTTACTTAGTTACCAATTTTGTATTATATGTAAAATGAATGAAATTACTTCTAGTTGAATTTATTTATGGGGTTGAGGTTGTGGTTGCTGTCATACCTTTGTTGGATTGGTGGGAACTACTGCATTTAGTATCAAAGTCACGGGCTCAAAACCTAGGGCTTCTAAACTGTATATGAGAAAAGGGCATGTATTCTTCCCTCTTCTTCAAAGTTGTGTTCTAATGCACTCCAAAACCCTATAAATTCTCTACAAAATGATCCCTAGAAGTACAATGGGATCTATTGCCACCTAATACACACCTCAGGTCACATGGCAGAAATATTCAAGATATTGGGTGCATCCGTGGGGGGAATTCATGAGTCAAGTACTATCACTTGAAACTTGAGTCCTCTGTCTAGGCCAACTCCTAGAAAATCCAAGGGGGGTGGTCCCTAACAAAATACTTTGGTTAATTAAGATAAGTACATAAATGAAATTTAATCTAGGAGTTAAAAGATTAAGACACAAGCGCAATATTATAATATTTTACTTTAATGACATGTATATTGAATCATCATCAATTACATAGAGTAAATACTCAAAGCAAGATAATAAACAAAGAAAGACCTCTACTGAAAATAAATACAAATGTTGAAAGGTAAATGTTTTGAATGTGCTCTTAGTGTGTTTTATTATTATTGGTGAGTTGTTTAGGAGTGGGTTCGTTCTTGCTTCGGCCCACTTAGGATTTATCCTTACTTAGTTAGTGCAGACAAACATTACCAGGTGTCCAATAGGGCGAGACATAAAGTATGCTTAGAGCAGCCCCCTGACTCCATAGTATGTCGAATGTGAATTGCTTATTGTTTGGAATAAATTTTACATGGATTATCCTATTAAACTAGCCACTCAAATGCCCTTTCTGTTTGTTCCAATTATCGGGAAAATCCTATAGTGGACAAGAGCATATGGGAGACCGAGCCAAATTTTGTTACTCTTGCATAAAGGAAATAACTAAAAGCAAACTAATTAAGTGAAAAATGTGTGTAGGATATGCTCTCGTCTCTTGGTTAGTATCTAAAACAAAACAATAAAATAAAATAGGAAAATCACGCCACGAAATGAGATAACACAAAACCCCCTAGGGGGATGGGTTGTGGGCGCTAGGTAGCCCACTGTCTTTTCTTTTATTATATTTTTCTTTACAATTTTTTGGGGATAACCTTGGTCCTTTATAATTTAGGATCCAATAGGCTTATAGAGTTTTAAAAATTGACTTAAGGTGAAAATGAGAGTTTATGGTGCTTTGGATGGTTCAAGTCCTCCAAATTTGGCTAGCGCTTCCGCTTACCTATTCGTCAAAAGAAAAAAAGAAAAAAACAAACAAATAAAAGTAAAAGATGCTCAAAAGCACTTTAGAAGTGTCTTTGAACAATGTTAGAAAATTTCAAAATTAACTAAGTTAAAACTATGCAAAAGGGAACTAAACTCACCAAGGGAGATGAGCTAAAAGGATAGCTCCCTTAAGATATTTGGTTGCTCCTTTAGAGAAGCAAGCAAAAAGGAACTTATATTTTCCAAATATGCATCTAAAACAAAAGCAAAAACAAAAGTTTTCCTACAAGCCTTTAAATCTATTATCAACTGACTTGCAAAAGAGATGTATTTCTAGGCTAGATCTATATTAAGGATATACAGATTTTACTCAATAAACTAGAATCGAAGCCTATGAAACTACAAAATAAATCTGCTTATGAATTTTCCTTTGAAGACATATTTAGAATTGTAATTAAAAGAACAAGTAACCAGAAAGATTGATAAGTATAAAGAGAAAGAGAGAAGAAGAATCGTGTTGCAAGAATGGTTAAACAAAGGAGACTTCTAGTGGAATATTGAGGGACTATGCCTTTAGAAGATTAAGGATATATAGATTTTACTCAATAAACTAGAATCGAAGCCTACGAAACTACAAAATCAATCTGCTTATGAATTTTCCTTTGAAGACATATTTAGAATTGTAATTAAAAGAACAAGTAACCAGAAAGATTGATAAGTATAAAGAGAAAGAGAGAAGAAGAATCTTGTTGCAAGAATGGTTAAACAAAGGAGACTTCTAGTGGAATATTGAGGGACTATGCCTTTAGAAATCTCTTGAATTGAAAGGAAGATGCAAACTAGATATGAATCCTCTCCAAGATTAAGAAACCTGTGGCTAATCAAGACTTGCCAAAAAACTCATGAGATTTGGTATTACACATGCAAGAGATTAAAAGAATATGAATATAAAATTATAAAACATATTAGATTTAGATCTCTACAAATACATAAACAAGAGAAGAAAGCAAGTAAACTAACTTACCAATTCTCTCCTAACAATTAATAATAATCTTTCCAAGGCCATATATATAAACACACATAGAAAGCAATAAAACAAACTACATATTACCTCATACAAATTGGCAATAATCATCCACATATGTGAATCATGACACCTTCATGGCCTACAAAGTCACTTATTCAACAGAAAAATGATAAACAAATTACAACCAACAAGCAACCCTTCCACGAGCTCCAACTAGTTTGAAAGAGAGGTAGAGGCTTGCTTAAATAGCCAAATGAGAGAGGGGGGCGTACTTCCCAAGAGATATTCTCCTTGACAAATGTAGAAAATGGTTAGACACATGTTATAGGGTTTACTAGGATTTTGGTGACACCTAAAAAGAGGTGGGTAACCAACCCATTCAAGAATTGACACCTCCCAAGACAAGAATGTGCCCCCTTCATGAGAGATGTGCCCCCCTCTTGGAGAAGATCCATCTTTATGCTTTGACCATGAGTTAACTCCAACAAATCCCTCCTATTGCTCAAATTTGTCTGACACCTCTGAAGATGACTCAAAGTTGACTAAATATGTCCCAGACATGTTCCCTGATTTATGGGATTGTTGATTTTTCCCATTTATTTGACTATTTATTCACTTTTGAGAGATAAATTCATATTTAGTGATTAATAATCACTAATTTCACTCTCAAAGTGGGTACATGGGTAAAGTGGGTTCTCTGAGTAAGAAAATGAGCACCCCCATGGAAAATTTGACCTCCTAGTACCAATTTTTATTACTTTTTTAGATTTTACAATTAAAATATCTCATTTTTTAATGGAAATTTTTTATTTTTGACGAAAAAATAAAAACACCTAGGGGGACTTAGTACATGTTCATATGACTCAAAAATAGTGACTAGCATGGTAATATACATTGACACTAGACCATGTAATAATCTATACCATTTAGACATGTTCATCTGATAGTATATGCATTGACATCTAGGCCATATACTATCTCCAAGGGGATCTTTCTCATTGCACTTTTCTTAGCTATTCTATCTACCCAAAGTGTAAACTTTATTTTGCTATCCCAAGACTTCTTACTATCCCCCACCATTTATTAATAATGGTCATTAATTTTTTGTTACTTGACTCAGCTAGACCATTTCCTTGGGGATAATAATTCGATGAATGGGATAGGATAATGCCATACTTCAAACAGAATGAGGAAAGTTCTACTGAGCTAAAGGCTTGGTCATTATAAGTTATCTTAGTTGGCACATTGAATCTAGTTATGATCTGATTTTCAAGAAATTTCATGACTACCTTGTCGGTTGTCGCTTTAGTCTGAATGCCTTCTTCCCACTTGGTAAAATAATTGGTCATCGTAAGAATCCAAGTATTTTCATTACTTGAATTATATTTAAACTGATCGATAAAATCAAGTCCCTATTGTTGAAAAGGGAATTGAACTACTACTGGTTGTAAAGGTAAGGCTTCCAAATTTTGCTTCCCAATGAACAACTGACACTGTTGGAAACTTCTGAAAAATTTGTGCACATCTGAGAATAAACTTCTCCAGTAATAACCCACTCTAAGGATCTTTTGTGTTGTTGTTTTCACTACAAAGTGCCCTGCACAAAATCCTAAATAAAACTCAGCCAATACTTTTTTAGACTCTAGCGCATTGACACACCTAAGTATTAGCTCATCAAGGTTCCTCCAACCCATTCCATATTGATTAATACAATACTTGGTGGCCTTTAACCTTAAATCCCTTCTTTTATGACCAACTAAATGAGTTGGGAAAGTAAGGTTAACCAGAAAAGAAATGATATATGTATACCAATGATGTTGTTCTAAACGTTGAAGCTCTGTTGACTTGACTAGCACTGACTCACTGCTTTGAAAAACCATTTCCAATGCTTTCTCATTCCCTTCTGCCATCATGTGGGATAGCCCTTGACATTTGACTAGCTTAGTGGGTTTAATTTCTAAGTCATATTCCTGAATCTTGGAAACCCACTTACCTCTTATTCCCAAGCAATCCTTCTAATACAATATGTCTTTGACCACTAAGTTAGGCACATAACCAACTACCTTTGAATACCCAACATAAACTCTAAAGTGCTTGAGGGACTTGATAAGAGCATATGCCTGCTTTTCCATGATGGTGTATTTTAACTCAGAATTTTGCAAGGCTCTACTCATGAATGTGATAGGTTTTCCTTTCCCTTCGTCATTCTTTTGGAGCAAAACCCCTTCAATTGTGTCCTTCAAGGAAAATGAAAAGATATGGAATTATTTGGAATATTCAATGCTTATTAGGACCAGTGATCTAGAAATATTGTCTTCCTTCATTTGTCCATTCAAACTTAGCATCCTTTTTTAATAATTTATGCATTGGCTTCATTAATTCAGCTAAGTTAGGAATGAACCTCCTAATGAAATTGATATCGTTGGTAAATGATTGAAAGGCCTTCATATTTTGGGTAGAGGGACCTTTTTTATAGCTTCAAACCGTTCCAGGTAAATCTTTACCCCATCCTTTGAGATAAGGTGGCCCAACAATTTCCCTTGATCAACACAAAATATTGACTTGGTCAGATTTAAGGAGATGCCATACTTACGACATCTTTCAAACACTTTCCTTAGATGATTAAAATGGTATAATATTTCTTTAGGGAATACAGTTAAATCATCTTGAAATATCTCAATTATTTTTCCAATAATCTCTTTGAAGGCATAGTCCATGGCTCTTTGAAAGGTAGCACCTACATTTAACAAGCCAAAATTCATTCTTAGAAATTCATAGGTACCCCAAGGTGTAGTAAATGTCATCTCGTGTTGGTCTTCCTTTTTTACTAGCACCTGATTGTAGCCAGAAAAATGATACAACATGGACATTATCGTAGATCCTATTACTCTTTGCAATAAGGTCTCCATGTTGGGAAGTGCATAATTGTCCTTTTGACATGATATATTTAGATTTCTAAAATCTATATGCAACCTTATTGTTCCATTCTTTTTTCTAACTACCACTAAGTTGGAACACCATGAGGAATGCCTTGTTGGTGCAATGATTCCAACAGCCAACATTCTTTTCAATTCCTTTTGCACCATGGACCTACCAATTGGGGTTTATTTGTATTAACTTTTGGCAAAAAGGATTGAATTCTTTTATTTCTTGCTTAATAGGTATAGTATGTTTAAAAATTTCTTCCATTTAGGCTTTAAGTTCATCATATGTAAATGCCAATATATCTCTATACTCTTTGACAATGTTTATTAAGTATTTTCTTTCATTTTCTAAGGTATTTTTTCCAATTTTTGTCATTTTAGGCACTTTGTTAATCCCAATATTCACCTCAATGTAGTCCCCTGGTTTCATTGCTTATTTTTTAACCTTATGCCCATATTGTCAATCAAATATTTTCTCTAAGGCCACAAGCCCCCCTGGAACTTTATTTATGATATTCTCTTGCTCTTCATGATACTCTTTTCCTTCCTCTTTATAGGTGATCTAACAATCTGAAAATTATTCAACATTATGGATAAACCTCAAAGTTTGCTCATCATTCTAGAAAAATTTCCAATGATCTACATTATGAGGAATTGATGGCCTAAAATTGATCTCAATCTTAGCATCACCATTGGTTAGTTCCTCACTAGGATGAAGGGTGGAAGTTGCTACTTCCAACTTGTCTGCCAGACTATTTTTATATCCAGGGATTGCCACAAGATCCATTGCATCAAACCATTCCATAGTATCCCATATTGCATTCCTATACTTTTTCAATCTATCACTCTTACATGTAAATTTATTTTTAACTTGGGAAACTACTAAGTCAGAATCTCCTTTAATTTTCAACATCTTGATCCCAATGCCTTAGCAGTTTCTATCCCAACTAAGAGTGCTTCATACTCAATTACATTATTAAATGCTTCAAATTCTAGTCTGAAAGAAAAGTTGAAAGTTTACTTAGCTAGAGAGATGAGAACTATGTTTTCCCCTTTTCCTGACCTTGAATATGCCCCATCAAAATACATTTCCCATACTTCATCAAATTTCTCTTCTTTAAGTTTTTCTTTAATTGGAGCCGAGAAATTTGATAAGATACCATAATTCCCAAAATTATCTGACTCATAGATATATTCATATGATGACTTATTGGGATCCTCCACATGGTCTTTTCTTTCTTGCTCATTGTGAAGTTCAACAAGGGAATTTTTCAATGCAAGAACTGTGGCATAAGTCCATTCCATCTGAATGCATCCTCCCAAAGTAGAAACCCACTTGCTTAACAAAAGCATACCCCACTTGTATGGTACATCAATTACTAGCACATCCATATCCAAATGGATATCAGGGTACTTTCCAATTTTACTTGATTTAGAATGATTCCAACCACATAAATTTCTCTAGAATCCATGGCTTAGACATTTTGATAAGGTCTAGTGATCTTAAAGTCAATTGTTCTGTGACCTTTCTAGTCATAATGTTTTGATGAAGCCCCAAAATCTAACATACAATTGTGTAGAAGAAGATCAGTTATCATCAGTGACACATAAAGGGAGGGTGATCTTCTTTACTTGGATCCATAGTATGCAAGATAATTGGGGGATATTCAATGGAATTTTCCTTATTAAGGAGAGCTCTTTCCTTAGTCTTCTCAAAGGTTCTTTCCTTAGGTCCATCTACAAGTTTCATCAACTTTTCCTTCTGAATTGGAATTTTGAGGATGTCAATTACATGTACAATAGCCTTACATTAGTCATCCAACTACCCAATTCAACATTCAAATCATCTACAATATTCAGAGTTATTACCTTTGGAATGTATTGATTGGACTTTGTTGCTTGTTACACCAAAATCTCATCATCGTGAGTTATGTGTCCTTCACTTGCCCTGATTCCTAAAGCACTGACCCTAAATTGACCAAAGGGAGGGAATTGTTATGGTTTTTCCCTTATGTTGTCATGCTGACCCACCTTGCACATTGACAAAGTGCGTCAAACCCTTGACGGCGCACTTTGCACATTGACAAAGCGCATCACTGACACCTTTTTCCTTTGGACAGAGTGTGTCACCCTTCAAAGATGCATGTTGCTTGTTGACAAAGTGACTCACTGTCAGTTAGAGGAGAAAAATAGAAGCTTCGAGCGTCTTCTAGAAGGAATCTATTCGTGGATGCCTATCCCAATATATCAGCAAAGGTGGCATTTGATCCCCTACCTTCTTGGGATAATCCCTTAGTATTCTCCATCAAGTCCTCAAGCCCTTCTATCCATTTTGGCCTATATATTCAAGCATACTCTTCATGGTGAGGGGAGCAAGGACTAGAGCATCTAAATGCTAGTGAAATTTTGTTGGAGTGAGAACCCTTTCTATTGAAGGTTGGATTGGATCCTTGAGGCAAAGGTAATTTGGAAGGAATTGCAACGTCAAGTCTTGGTTGTAATATCCTCTTCTTTTATTTTCATTAATACAGTAAATATACATTCTTTCCATAAATATTTGTTGTTCATTATAGATCTTTATAATTATTTTCCTTGAACACCAGTTTGGCTTAATTCATATTCCAAATTACTATCACTTGCATGTTTCCATTTGTTTGTTGTTTCTTGTGTTGCAGCTGAAGATCAATAACTACGTCAAGCAAGGAGACACCATTATGTTTTCCAAGGTGAGTAATCCATCTACATTCTTGGTAATTTGCTTAATCTAGGAAATATTGCATATTTTGTCATCATTTGTTCTAGATCTATCACATTTAGACTAGGGAGATTGGTTAGTGTCCTCGCTGATGGATTGTCCAAAAAAAAAATTGGCGACCATACCGGGGATTTGATTCCACAGTCTTTAGGTTGTTCAAGTTGTGATTTGCATAATTTTTTGTTCATTCTCTTAAATCCTTTCAAATTGACTCATTCCCTTGGATCTTTCCTCCTGTGAGTCATTGGGTGATCCAGTCTCTGTTGGGGACCATTTACTCAGCCAATTACCTCTTTTTTCTTTGGTATTTTTTATGTTTTCAGTCCTATATTTCACCTGACACGCCTAGGTAGTGTCATGCCCACGTCACTGTAATTCTAATGCACTCGCTCTTAAGGAAAACTGTGGCAGCGACGCCTGTTACCAGTGTGCAGAAAGTGTCATTGACGCACTTTCCCTGTGTGCATACTGCGTCGTTGAGGCTCTAACGTCGTGGTGCATACCTGCAACCTGTGTCACCCTGTGAAGCTTGGTAACTAGGGTTGGATTTCCCACAAAAAATGGTTTTGATTGTTTTTCTAAGACCTGTGTGTTGCTTGTCTCGGGCCTATTACCTCTCAGATTTGGATTGCTTCTTCCATTGGTTTACTTTGAGATTTAGAGTTTTATTATACTTCTTAACAGTCTTAGGTAGTCCAGTGGTTTCTTCCTTGGTCTTGGGTAGTTTCAATCCCTGATCTATTTTACTTTGAATTCAAAATCTTTGACAATATTGCGTTGTTGTGATTTTGGTATAATTGAGTGTGAATCTTGAATTGTTAATTTTGGGGTGATTGACTTCTTAAGAACTTCCGTTTGTTTAAGGATTGCAGTAGTGATTAGTCTACCATATTTCGAATCAAGTTAGAGGAAGTGATATCATTCTTACAATTGTTGAATGCATTAGTAGGGAAATAAAAAAATTCTACTCTCTTCACTTTGAGTGCATTGCTTGCGATTGTTGAAAAGAGTACATTGGTGCTTTTGATAGTTGTTTAAAAACTTTGAAAAACCTAAAAAATTGTACATGCTTATTTCTTCTTGGTTTTAAAATATTTTATCTTCATCTCTCCAAAACGATTAAGTGGAAATTAGGCCTTCTGAAAGATATTTGAACAAGTAGAGAACACTCTTATAAAAAAAATTTTATTCATCCTTACCTCTTCTCTTCCTTGGTTTGAAAATTAGAAACATTACAATAATAAGAAGTTCATCTTTTGATTTTACCTTATAGATCTAGCTTCATTGAAAAGAAAAAAGAAAAAATATTTATGGTTTGGTGTGTTATTTTGCTTGTTGGTTTGTTGGATTGAATGAGAGAGTGTTTTTAGTATTTTGGCTTGATTGGAAAAGAAAGTGAAAAGGAGTGCTTTGTTCATTTATCATAAAGAAAGAAAGATCTTTATCCTCTGTTTAGATAGTTTTAATCGAAAAACAAAAAGCTTGCATCTCATTTAGCTTATTCATGCATATTCCTACAAGTCTACACTTCATGCATTCACCTAACCGTATAAGATAAAATTAAAGCGGTAGTTTAAGTTAAAATCTTTAGAAACTCGTGTGATAGGTTAGAGACGTGTTCCAGCGTCTTAAAACGTAGCAGTTGTCGTTATTTTCCTGTACTACATCTCGAGGGATTGCAGTTCTTCCACGTACTAGTTGGTATATCGAACGACCTTTCACATACCTACGGGTATATAGAAAGGTACTTCATGTACTTGACGGTATATAGGAAGGATCATGTCGTACGGTTGTGCATTAGAGAGCACTAATACATATTTAAGCTCCCACGTACCTTGCGTATATCAGGATACCCCACTAGGATCCTGAAACCATTTGAGTCAACCATTGGTCGTCTTTGCATTTAAATACATCGAGAACAACACTCGAGGAGCTACTACGCATGTACTACCAGGTAGTCGATTAATACGGTCAGGGGTACGGTCCCAATCCTCCCTACTTAGTGCTTTGAAAAATTGTGCCGAGTATTATTGTTGGACCCTGTAGTATATTGCGATGCAATGCCTTGACACTCATGTGAGGTTCCAGCTCTTAAATCCCACCTGGCATATAAGTTTGCTTGCAAGTTTAGTTTGAGTAGTGCTTGAAGTGTGTTTTTCTTTAGAAGAATCTTAGGAGAATACTTTCATCATCCATTCTAGCTTAACAACCCTTAAGGAGATCCCGTAGAATACTAAACTTGCCACCTGAGTATCCCCTCAGTCGAGAGGAAAACACGAGAATAAGTATGGACCAACCTACTACGTATGGATCACGCGAATAAGGGATTCCTACCACTGAATCAAGAGGAAACCTTTCTCCTCCTGTAAATCCACCCATCACTAATAAGACGAGACCATTGGTGGTGGAACAACCTCCTTCTCATGACACATCTTTCCATCACTCGCTAGAAGGTCACTATGGTGTTGTCGATTGGATCTACACTCGACCCCAAGATGACCCGATAGCAACTGATTTTGGTCCAACCGCATCATTTTGGGGGACCTCTTTAGGACATGTCATTTCCTATTTTGGCTCACCACCAATTTTGGAGACTCCACCACCTCCGCGCCCTACCAAACTTATTCCAAACATGGAATTTTTTGCACCACTTCAAGAGACCGTGGCTCATTTACAGACACTTGGAGACCAGGTAAGGCACTAGAGTTTCCCTTCCCAATCCACTCCAGAGGTATCCATTCCCGAACACCGCTCCCCTATACATTCTTTTACCCTCCCTTCACTGGGAATGTCTGCGCCTAATATGACCACCTACGAACCAGGCCAACCATCTTTTCCACCAAATGTTCATCTAAGTCATTTGGTCGGTTCTAGACCTCTGTTGACCCCATCAACTGGAGGGAAACCTTCAACTACTGTTAAATTCATAACTGGAACAAAACCTTCGATGCAAAATCCGAGCAGAGGCCACCCTCTAGTTAGTGGTCAATATATGATTATAGGGCAGCCTATGGTTAGTGGTCAAATCACAATTAGTGGGAAAACTTTGGGGGGTGGACAATATCTATCTGGGGGACAACCCCTGGTTAGTGGAAAAAACACAAGTGGAGGACAACCTTCGTTCATACCCTATAATATGATTGGATTTCCATCCCCAATCAAGGGATAACCTTCGTGGGCTCATCA
Organism: Larix kaempferi; assembly: GCA_027924585.1. Lineage (NCBI taxonomy): Eukaryota > Viridiplantae > Streptophyta > Pinopsida > Pinales > Pinaceae > Larix > Larix kaempferi. The sequence continues at coordinate 9,591,247 of BSBM01000742.1, forward strand.
TTTGGGGGGACAATCTGTATGGACCCAACCTCCATGCGGGCACACATATCCGGGTAATCACAATATAGCAATAGGTCAAACCTATCAAAATACTCTAGGAAATATTTATCCTAGACCACCTTACCCCGACAACATGAATACCCCATGGGGCTATCATAATGTTCCACTGAATGGACCACCAGCCGGCGGCCCACCACCTCCTCCACCACATGTCCTACCTCCACCTCCACCGTCTGGAGGACCCCGCATTCAAGAGGAGGACCTCCACATTCAGGGGGAGAACCCCCATCGGGTCCACCTCCCAACCCGAGGGGACCACCTTGTTGCTTGGAAATATGTAGACCAAAAATAACACGTTGTGTAGTTGGACAGCATGATAGATCTGGCTTCATGAAGAGGATTCTCACCAAATATCATTGGCATATGTCCCTTTACACTCTAGACTCATACACATGTCCATTAACATCACCACATGTCACTCTCAGCTCATGTGGATACTTCCTCACCATACATGAATCACAACTCATACAAATAACTCTTGCTCACAAATATGACATGTTATTTTTATGTGATGAATATCAGGAGTATAAATTTGTTCATACTATGGAGAGAGCAATTCATCGAATGCATGAATGTAGATGACTATCAAGAGTATAAATTTGTTCCTACTGTTCCAAGAGCAATTCATCAAATGTGTGAATGTGTTGTTGTTCTTCGATCTCAACTGCTTGGATTCTTCTTCCAAGAAAAAGTGCAAGCCAGAGAGATGGGGTGTTGAAATCATGGGAATTTGATATTCCCCTCTGCTCATTCTGTCTTAGCCCTTTCTTTGTACCCACTAGATTAAACTGTGAGGCCAACAAACCGATTGATCATCAAACTATCTCATCACACACATCAACCATATATAGTTGGGGTCATCATCTCTGAACTATAGACTATCTGCTTCTATATGAGATTCTGGGTATCCTTTTTCATTGGATTTGTGAAGAAACTGAGAAATGGGGAACTTGACTACTCATGCTCTGGGATAGACATAGAGGCGAAATAAATGTCTGACAGTAAGAGATCCTTATTCAACAAGAGTGAGAAGATTTTGGAATAATTTCCAGGATTTTACTTGTCAAATACGATGAACTCATGGACCTTCAGTTCTACGACTGACCAGAGGTAATAACATACTCTTTCACTGGTTGCATGCATTTATTTTTTAATTTGGTATTTAAATTTTGCCTATTAAATTGCATTTCTATTTATTTGATGCCTATAGGACATTTTGTCTTAGATGAGAAAGCGATTTTAATCTTTGCTTTAGATTCACTTTAGCCTATCTGTATCCGTAAAGTTGGGTTTATACGCATAATTCAATATCCTTTAATGTAACAAGCTCCAATTTTTATTTTTATATTTTTAATTAGTTATTAAGCAAATTTCCGTACGATCTACCCTATCAAACATACATCTAAGATTACTTATGATAAGATTACTTATACAACTATAATTCTTTAAGGTTATTGTTTTGGTCACAATCTTGGGTATGAGGTCTTGAAATCTCAGTCTTAACAACTTATAGCACATAGGTTTGTTTAAGTATAGTCTCCATAATTATGTGTCTTATTTTTTTAGTTTATGTTGTCTAGAGACTCTATGTCTTTCATACGTAGTTATGGTTTTTATCTTTAAATTCATTTTTGGTATATTTCTTGTACACGGTAAAAGTCCCACTTTGTGTTATACAACTTGAACAATAAAAATCTCATTATAATGTAGGTGTTAATTTCGTAGGAGTAAGCCTAAAAACTTTATAATGTAGGTGTTAATTTCGTAGGAGTAAGCTTGAAATTTTTTTTGTGTTTAAAACTAAAAGTAGTATATCTTAAGTACTAGTTGAGTAGCTAAAGCCAACAAATGGCAGATGCACATTCTACTTGTCTTGGACTTAAGTTTATTGTTCAATGTATTATTATATATATAATAATTATAACACGAATGGGGTTAAGGTCAGGAGCCAGCGGTGGGGCTTGATGGTTGCCTCGACGGAAGCCCAGTTTTGATTCTTGCGGGGGAGGTGTAGTGAACAAACTACACCCCAGAAAAAGCTCGTGTGGTTGCGACGGTGGTTGTACTCCCATTGATTACATCTTGGCCAACATTAAGGGTGGCCCTGACCCGTGGGTTTGGTATCCAAGTGGTGCAGATGACAAAGCTCGTTGGGCGGCTTGGAGAGGTTCCCACGGTAATAATAATAATAATAATAACACGAATATAATGGAACCATGGCCATATAGGTGCCATGGGGTAATCAGTTCACATGGAGGTTTAAATGCAGACTCTGCATTTGACATACTTATTTTTAAAATCTGTAGAATGACATTAAATGTTATATGATTTCATTAATTAATGATACTTTATGTGTCATGTTTATGTTTTTTTTTCTAATTTTTTAATTTTTTTTTTAATTGTATAATTATTTTGCACAGTAGGGAAATATAGTCAAATCTTTGTACAGGACCAATCAAATAATTATATTATCTAATTTGCAAAATTTTCAAAAATATTTTTATTTTTTAGAAAAATAATTTTAATATTAAAAATTAAAAAAACATTAATTAACATTAGGTTAAAAAATTAAAAGAAAAGTGAGTAAACAAAAATGGGCTCCCGCAGGGACTAATAACAAAAACATGCAGAATCATAATCTTTTCGAAGTTTTATGAAAGGATTGAAATATCAAATTATTTCTATGTACATACAAAGACTCAAAATACGTATATGTATATATATTGTATGAACTATCACAGAGTATATGTATATATGATTGGGGAGCATAAATTTTCATAGTTTTTCCAAATAGCATTGTTGAAGAATTGTGATCTACTTTCGGCTTCGGGGATATGGAGATTTCGGCTTCTCTACTTAGGGTTTTTGGGTTTTGTGGCTACTCTGCTGGTTACGGTGTAGGCTCCCTTTCTTACCAGAGCTGGTAGTACTGAACTGCTAAACTTGGATTCCACTAATCTTCAAGATTAGTTAGTACCAACAAAGTCTAAAAAAAGTGGGAGGGAGGCAGTCTTGTCTCCGTTTTTTTTTTGTGGTTTTAGGTTCTCTGGTTTCTGCTCTGTGGTTTTTGGTATGTTCTGGCTAGTCTACTTGAGGTTTTCGGGCTATTTTGAGGTTCTTGCTTTTGCTGATTGTTTCGGTATTGTCCTTTCCCCAGATAACATGTGATTAGGTGCTGGCAGTGATGTCATTAACTGGGGTTTCGTTGTCCGATCTTGGTATGGATGTTACAGCTGGCGGGGATCCAAGCACACCTGTTGCCTTCAAAGATGGGAGATGTCTCTTTCAGACTCCAAAAGATAGCTTTAGGGTTAATCCTAATGTTTCAGTGGAATACGCTTGTAAAGTTTCTTCTGTTGGAGGTTCTCACATTTCGACTGTCTTGGTTGATGATACTGGTGGTGCTCTTGTTTCTCCCCTGCCGGGGGTTTACTCTGCTCAACCTGGTCAGTATAAGGGTTCGGGTGGCCCTTCTCATGTATCCTCTGGGGATCTATCTCGTCATCGTCACAAGGTTAACTTGGAACGGGCTAGTCTGAAGAAACCCTCATGCATGTTGGGGAAGGATGTAACCTTTTATATGGTGCTTAGTCTTTCGAAGCGGACCCTTCTGGGAAGGTTCGAGTTCATTCGTCTGTCCCAACCAGAAATCATTGCATGGATGGCTCATTATTGGAAACCCATTATAAACTACATTCCTCGGTTGACTCTATTGGAAAATGGCTGGTATAGCTTTCATTTCCTCACTAAGGATAGTTTGCAGGCGATAGAAGGATGGTTCTGGGTCAATGGGGTCGGCACCCTAGTTTTTTCATGTTGGCACTCTGGGTTCATTCCCTGGAAGGAGAAGTTGGCAAAGTGGAACTTGTGGGTGGTTCTACTGGGTTTTCCTTTGCAGTGTTGGTCCTTTGAAGGTTTTCTCTCGGTGGCAAACTCTATCGGAAGGTTTATTTTGGTGGAAGAAGCTACCCTTATGGTTGTTGATCGGTGGGCACTGCGTATTTTGGTAGAAGTGGATGTTTCCCAGGGGTTACCGGCGGAGGTGGAGGTTTCTTGGAGTGATGGTGTTTTTACCCAAACCCTGGATTATTGGCGCCTATCCTTTCGCTATTTTGGGTGTCATGACACGGGTCACCTGAAGGAGAATTGTCCTGGGGTGAAGGATTGTCAGTCGGAACCCTTGCTGGACGGAGGATGTACTGCAGATTTGGATTCTCTCTTTCTGCACTCAGTTCCATTGGACCATTCGTCGGCGCTGGAGTGTCTTGGTAAGTTGCGTAACTCTCTCTCTGTTATTCAGAAGTTTATTCCCAAGGCGGAGTTCATTTCCTTGTTATTTGGGGAGGATGTTGATTATGGGCCGAAGCTGGGGGTTGGGGCCGGTAATCCCTTGTTAACGGATGTAAACTCTCCTTGTCTTCCACCTCCTGCCTCTGTTAGAGTGGAGGCGGTTAGCCCTTCGTCGCTGGTTCTGTGTAACTCTCCTTTCTTTGAGAATTCTTTGGATAACGTTGAGGCTATTGTTTCTCCTCAGTCTCGGTGTCTCAACCCGGAGTCTGGGTCCTTTCCTTCTCCATCGTCGTTGGATGGGTTTGAGGGTGGTAGGGTTTCTCCCTCGGGCTTCCATGGTACCTTGGATACTACCTATGCTCCTGGTTCAACCTCTATTCCGGTCTTCTCGGTGCTACAAGGTGATGCCGATGTGATACCTATAGCCTCCATCCACTCCTTGAATGTTACGGTTCGAAAGAGACGTGGCAAGAAGGGCTCTCGATCGGAGCGTGCCCCTCTGTTAGAGTCCCAATTGTCCTTTAAAAACCCCCGACTGTCGGATATGACGTCGGTGGGGAAGGTTCTGTCCTCGGTCAGTCCTCGTTCTTACCTTGAGGCCCTTAGAGTAGGTATCCCTCGTTTGGATGGGTCTTAATGCTCATTCTCACTCTCAACATTCGAGGGTTTGGCAGTGGACCCAAGCGCACTGCCTTGAAGCGTCTATTCCTTACTTCAAAACTGGATATCATTTTACTCCAAGAAACTATGGTTCCTTATGCTCAAGCCTGTGACTCCTTTTTAAAAATCCTCCCAAATTGGCATTGTTGTGGTTGTGACTCAGTCAGTCTCTCTGGGGGATTATTGTCGATGTGGAATCCTCTGAGTGCTTAGTTTTCTGCATCAATGGTGAATGCAGGCCTTTTGTTGGAAGGGAAGTTTAAAGATCTGGACAGAGCGGTGCGCATTCTTAATGTTTATGGTCCGTATTCTGGAAAGGATCATTTTTGGGATGGTATCTTTTAGATTGGTTTGCTCAATGATACATCCTTGATTTTGGCTGGTGATTTGAACCTCGCGTTATCTTCGGAGGAGAGTTGGGGTTCAAAGGGTAAACCGGGTCCTCTAATGGAATATTTTTGGGATTCATTTGAGGCTATTGGACTTATCAGCATGGCACCGACGGTCCTCACTCCTACCTAGAGTAATGGTCGGGTAGGAAAATATGGTTGTGCGAAACGTCTGGATTGGTTTCTGATTGCTTAGGAGTTTGGTAATACTTTTGGTAATTTTCACAGCTGGTCTTTATCTACTGGTATATCGGATCATAAGTCATTTTTTTTGGAGGTGGATCTGGGCTCGCTAAGGGTGAGTTATCCCTTTAAATTCAATCACAGTTGGCTAGAGATTTCTAGTTTCTTCTCACTGATCTGGAATAAGTGGGTGGAATACTCCAGGGATGGCACTAGGTTCGCGTGTTTTTCATTGGCCTTCAAACTTCAGAAGTTGTGCTTTGAGGTTATTAATTGGGATCGTAAGTTTAAGGAAGAGCAGCAAGCCGAACTTCTTGAAATTGAATTTCAATTAAGGACCCTGGGTGACGATGTTAATTCTCTATTTCATCCTGACCATAGAGAACGTTTTTTGGTTTTGGAAAATGCCAAATGCGCCATCCTTGTGAGGGAGGAGGAAGGGTGGCGACTGAAAAGTAGGGCTACGTGGATCAAATGTGGGGATAGCAATACGAAATTGTTCCAGAACTTTGCTAATATGAGGAGAAATTGCAACGCCATCTGGAAATTGGAGGATGATGGGGGTCAGCTGCTAGCCGATCAACGGGAGCTGGAATATGGTGCGGCTATGTATTTCAAGAGGGTTTACCATCAAGATAAAGTGAGTAATCTGCTCGATCAGCTCAAGGTGATACGAAATTACCCTAGAATATTTCCTCCTGAAGCTGAGGGGGTTATTGGTGTGGTTGTGACCTTTGAAGAAATCAAGGAGGTTCTTAGCCATTTTGAGAAGGCCAAAAGTCCTGGACTAAAAAGTTGGTCGGTCGAATTCTTTTTAAATTTCTTTGATCTGCTAGGCCTAGATCTTCTTAGGGCTGTTGAGGAATCGAGACTTAAAGGAGTCATTCTGGAAGCTCAACTCAACCTTTATTACTCTGATTCCCAAGAAGGATAAGCCATCAAATTTTAATGAATATAGGCCGATTTCCCTCTGCAATTTGGTATACAAGCTGGTTTCTAAGATCATCGTGAACAGAATCAAGCCCTTTTTAGAATCTGGTTTATCGATGGAACATTTCATTTTTTTTACGAATCAGCAAATCTTGGATGCCATTGGAGTGGCACAGGAAGGACTTCACTCAATTAAAGAGAAGAGGATGAATGCATTGGTTTTGAATATGGATCTTATGAAGGCATATGATAGAGTGGATTGGTCCTATCTTCGTTTTGTTCGTATTCAGTCAGGGCTACCTGTGGAAGCCACTGAGTGGGTTATGGCGTGTGTCACAAGTGCAAATTATGCGGTGCTGGTTAATGGTCATCCCTCGGATTTCTTCAAAGGACAACGAGGCTTGCGGTAGGGATGTCCCTTGTCACCTCTGTTATTTCTGCTCGTCATCGAAGGGCTGAGTATTTTGATTAATGTTGCTAAGAAAGACAAAAATTTTATGGGGGTGAAGTTAGCCCCGGCTTTGTTTATCACACATTTTCTCTTCGTCGATGATGTGTTGATCTTTGGCAGGGGGCATTATCGGGAGTGGCATACTCTTTCGGAGATGTTAAAAAAAAATTGTTTGGCCTCTAGGATGATGGTAAGTCCGAAAATATCTACCTTTTACTTTACTAAGGATTTTGATCCTGCTATGTGGCTGAGTATTGGATCACTCTTACCATACAAGTGGAGTGCTTTACATGATGGATTTAAGTATCTGGGGTTTTTTCTGAAACCTGACTGCTACCTGATTGAAGATTGGAATTGGCTCATAGGTCAGGTGGAGAAACGTATCAATGTTTGGTCGTACCGTTTTCTGTCTTTGGACGGTCGATTAGTCCTACTTCAATCTGTTTTACAAGGGTTATCGGTATATTGGATGTCTTTATTAGTGGTGCCTCGTTCGGTGTTGGAAGGGATTAGGTGCCTTATGTTCCATTTCCTTTTGGCAGGTTCATTGAAAAACACAAAATTCCATTTGATGGCCTGGAAGCGGTTGGCTCTACCTAAAAAGCTCGGCGGGTGGGGTCTCAAGAATATTTTCTGGTTTAATGAAGCCTTAGGGGCTAAAACACTATGGAGGGCTTTGTTTGGGAAGACACTTTGGATTTTGCTGATTCGGAAGAAATATCTCAAGGCTACTCATCCATATGTTTGGCTAAGGGATACTCCTCCTTTAAGCGAACCGTCTTCTATGATTTGGAAAGGTTTATTTAAAAAAGTTCCCATTGTGAAAGAACGACTCTCTTGGCATATTGGCATGGGTATTTGGACTTATATCGGTATCGATCCTATCATTGGGATCACTGACGATTTTTAAGCTTTCGTCCGGTCTCATTAAGGCTCTGCATGAACAAAATATTGAATTTGTGGCTCACATTCGTAATCCATAGGCGATGGTGGACGCAAACAATTATTGGATGACTGCCTTTGCTTTGGGCCTATCTGGCAGGTTGGCAGAGGAGTGGAGCTATTATATCTTCCAGTTGAAGGCTGCGGGATTTGTTTTATCTAATTCAGCTGATCTTTTGGTATGGGATTAGAGTGACTCAAATGGTGCCATCTTGGCTAAGAAGGCGTATGATTTTATTGTTTCTACACAGTCTCCTTCGATGGATTGTCCGATTGCTCATAAGCTATGGCGCTGGAATCTCCCCCTCAAAGTGAGGTGTTATTGTGTTGGAACAATAGCATTTTAACTTGGGATAATCTTCGCAAGAGGGGATTTGACGGGCCTGGAAGATGCCCTCTCTATTTGCGGCATGAAGAATCGGTTTCACATTTATTTGTAGCCTGCCCTTTCTTCATTTCTATCCTTGAAGCCTGTCAGCAGCTGTTAGTTTGTAAGATTACGTGGGGACAGGAGACCTTTGCTGCAAGCTTGTATCACTGCGTGAAGGGAAGTTATGCTTTCGCGGAACTTCCATTTTTCATTATTTTGGAAGTTTGGAAACAAAGGAATCGTCTGATTTTTCAGGATATAAAGTTGGGTACTCTTCAAGTGGTTTTTAAGGTGGTGGCTTCTTTCTCTGAATGCAAACAACTCAAAGTGGTGTGTAAGCAACGTTTTCTCGTCCGTCCTTGCCTGGATTTTGCAAGTCCTTTGGGGTTCTTTGATGGTGCCCAACAGAACGGCTGTTGTGGGTTGGGTATGGTACTTTACTTGACTGCATCACACTTCTTCCACAACAAGCTGCAGGAAGGTTTCAGGACAAGCACCCACGCTAAGCTATTGGCACTCTGGGGGCTGATGTATTTTGCTCGCTACCGTGGGATTGATACGTTTCAAGTATTCGGCGATTCGTTGGTGATTATCAAATGGGAGGCTGGGAAATCACGGTTGGATGTCATTCAACTCTTGCCCTGGTTGGATCGGGTTCATAATATTATTCTTGGCTTTGCACATATTGAATTCGTCCACCTATACCGTGAGTTTAATACTCTTGTTGATTCTCTTTCAAAATCAGCCGTTGGCCCGATGGATGGGTGTTTATCTTTTGATGAATATCTGGATGGCTCTTCTGTGGAGTTGGGCAAGCTGTTATTGTTGTAATTCAGCATGGATATTTTCGTGGATAGTGGCGGTGATTTATTGTCATTTCAGAATGTTTATGATGCAACAGTTTTATGAAGTCTGTAAACTCTAGTATGTTGACGTTCTGTAGGATTTGGTATCGAGTATGTACCTTATGCTTGGTCGTTAGTTTTGACTGTTATGGATGCCCATGTTGACAGAATTGCTGATAAAGTTTATATGATATAGCTTTGATTCATCTCTTTTGAATAACAAGTTACTTTTTTTTTCGGTTTGAAAAAAATACCTTGTGTCACTTCAATATACTACCCATTGATAAGAAAAATTTGATAAAAATGCATGTATTATCTTTATAATGTTTTAGGAAAGGATTGAGATATCAAATTGATTTAAGAAATATCCTTAAATTTTGAATTATATATATTGAAATTAGATTTTGAATGTTTAATAAAATAGAATATTTTAAAAATAAAAATAAAAAATTGTTTAATTCATATTTTGAATATCGAGATGAATCATTGTTTTTTACATGCTCTATCATTAACAATATAAGAGGATTTTTCAATTGAAGATATAATAATTTTCATTAACATTATAAGAGGATTTTTCAATTCAAGATATAATAATTTTCATTAAGTATTTTAGTTAATGGAAATGGTAAAAACATCTAAATATGTTAAGTTAAGATATTAAATTTGATTGTTTGTGGGTTTGTCTCGGCATGGGTGTTGATCAACTTTAACATCGTTACTTCTCCAGAAAGGTGAAGTATGATGACCCCCTAGAGCCATGCAACTTCATGGTGGTTGTGGGACTTGGGGTCTCATCTTTATCATACTCCTTGCAAAGGAGGAGTATGTTTTGCAAGCGTATGATACTATGACTTATCTCTTAATGGGAAGTCCTCAAGACCATGTAGGTTATTTATGGGTGGAGGTGCAAGGCTCCTAGTTTTCAATGTCATGCAAATTCTCGTCACCATAGGATAGGTCATTGCAACCATGGCTCAAGTGTTTTACGCCTTACACAAGTTCAATCTTCTCAAGGTCTCTAATGATGATGGGTTGGTAGGCATGGATAAGACTAGCGATGATGGAGTTGCTTATGTTTATCATAATGGTGATGATGGAGTTGCTTATGTTTATGTTTATCGATATTCATGATCAAGGCTTCTCTTGGCATGAGCATGACTCCCTAACATCATTAAATTTAGTCACAACCACCTTTGCAATGATGCTTTGGGTAAGGGTGATTATCTCCTTTCATAAAAAAATATGTTATCATTGTAATGTTAAACTATGTTTGTAATCTTGAAATAAATTATCCTTGGATTATTATTGTGGTATTCACTACTTTTATATTTCCCTTGATTTGGAGCATATATTTAATTTAACTCTAGATTAATTACTATTGGAGGGATAACAAAAATTGAGTTGGAGATCTCTTTGTGAGCATGTGAAGATTCTCCATTTCTTTTTATTTGGAGCATATATTTAATTTAACTCTAGATTAATTACTACTGGAGGGATACAAATTAAAAAATTGAGTCGGACATCTCATTGATGTGAAGATTATCCATTTTCATTTACAACAATCAACTATATAAATGTAACTTACGCCGAAATTGTAACAATTTTTTTTTACAATACTAACACAATTATCTTAATAAATAAGTAAAGATACAAATCCTACACTAATTCCCTATTGGATGAATAGATTTCCAAGTTTATTAACTTCTTTTCTTCTCCAAATCATATATGATCCAAATGCAATAATTGTATGAGAATAATTCAAATGCATTACAACAAATTCATACAATTTAATGGATTATAAGTATATAATATAATCCCTTTTGTCACTAACATGGATAAACTTACGATCTCAACTACATAAATATAAATTAAACCAATCATCTAATCCCATAATCCACATCCTGTGCTTATGTGTATTATTCCATGTATTTATTATCATAATACAATCCACCTATTTTCAACCATTTAATTCTTCTTATAAACTATATATATTTTAAACCATCTATATCTTCTTATGAATTAATCCACTTATATATACATATTTCTTCTTACAATTTAATTCACATAAAAATACATTTTAAACCATCTATAAACTAATCAACATATATTTTTACCCATTCATGTACTATTATAATCTAATCCATTCATTATGAACAATCGACATTCTTTTAATGTTTTTGACATGGAGACCGTTCACCGATCTACACAGATTTTCGACTTAAAAAGAAAAACAGTCCAGGCAACTATAAGAGTTTTCGTCTTTGGAAACCACAGTCCGCAGATCTATATCAGTTTTTTTTACTTGAGGAGAAGATAGTCCACAGAGAGATCAATTGCATAGAATCCTTTTAAAAGCTTCCATTCGATCCACATAAAACTAAATATTGACAACCTTTATATTTCAAACCATAAAAATTATGCGATTCCTCATTTACACAATTCTCAACCAAATCTTTACACTATGTTGCATTTGTACTCATAGTGATCCATAATACAATTGCGTAACCGAGATAAACTCTAACGAAATAAACAGAATATAACATAAAGCAACTTACTTGAGATCGCGACAGGAAAAAACACTGGAGTCTTTTAGTTCCTCCCAACTATAGAAGAGGATAGTAACGTTGTTTGTCTAATTTCACCTTCGAGCTAGCTCACCACCATGGACCAATGAACTAGCTAAGCAAATATGAACACAACACTCTTCCAAAGAATCTGTAACAGATCAAGTGATGGACTTTCAACAAGGAGAGAAAACTACTTCGCAGCTTGCCCTCAACATAGCAACAATCTCTCTATGCACTACACATCGTCTTGTGTCTTCTCAGTGCACCATTATAAAGTTTTTTGACCATGTCTTGTGTCTTCTCAATGATCATTATATAGTTTTTTGCCCATGTCTTGTGTCATCTCAATCAAATCTCAGGTAAATATCTTGATCCCTATAATTTTGTGTATAGTCGGCTTGCTGAGCTTTAGATTTAGATTTGATTGATACCTAATATCTTGCTTGCTCCAAGTCTCTTATTTTTATTAATAATAAAATAATATTTATTGTGCATAATATTCACCAACCTCAAATGTGACTATTGATTTTTATAACTTTTTTACAAAATAATAATTATTTGGAGAGTATTTTTCAAATAAAATATAATTAAAAAGTATTACAGTTACTACAGGGCGGCCTCGGGCGGCCTCTTAAGTATTAAAAAAATTGAGGTGCACATATAAGTTTGAGATGGAGATTCATTCTTACTTGGGCATGGTAGTGATGTTCGATCCTTGTGTTGAATTTGATGTTGCATTGTATACATTTTAAAGCTAAGTGTGTGCACGAAAGAAAGCTTTTTAATTTTTTGTTTTTTAAAAGAGTATAACTATATGATGAAATATGAACTAACCAAGGATGCTTCAATTAAAGACATGTAATTTTGGTTATTTTGTAATAATTTTTTTTTATTATAATTGTAAAGGTAAAAAAATTGTGAATTTTGTTGAGGTGTAATTTTTTTCATAGTATATAAAAAAATTATATCTCATTTAAACTTTTATGTAAAATTTAAAATTAAATATACACATTTACAATAGTTACCTTTTATAAAATTCACTAAATCATCATTTGATAAATATACGAAATTCAAAAAATTTAGTGCTAAATCATCATTTGATAAATATATAGAATTCAAAAAATTCATTAGATTCATGAGAGTCATTTATTTGTTATCACCTTAATGTCAACTTTTTTTTTACTTTAAATTAATCACTAAAATTAAAAATCTACTTTATAATTTTATAATAATATTTTTTTATTTTTTATTTTTAAAAATTTATCTCTTATCTACTTAAAGTGTGATATGATGTTGAATTAACAATTTGTATGTTATTCTTGTCAAAATTGTATTAAAAAGAATTAAATATGATGTTGAATTAACAATTTTTATATTATTCTTGTCAAAATTGTGTTAAAAAGAATTAAAAAATTTATAATTGACTCACTTGTCCTCCAAATTAATCTTCAATAAGTATTAAGCAAAGTCACCTAATCATCATAAAAATATTATATTAAATTATTTATTTAATTATAATTAATGTTTATGAATATCAATAAATCTTTATAATAGTTACACATTTGGTCATTATAAAAAAATTATATTAAATTATTTATTTAATTATAATTAATGTTTATGAATATCAATAAATCTTTATAATAGTTACACATTTGGTCTGTAATTATATATATATATATATATATTTTGAATTTGTTAAGCTTAAAGAATTCATGATCTTAGTGTTGGGAGTGGGCGATTCTAATTGATCAATTTACAGGTGGAAAAAAAACATGGTTAGCTATTTTTATTTTACAAAATTAAATAAAAGAATATTTAGGACATTTAAATAATATTATCAATTTTTTTTTGGTATTCCTATTATTAGTTTTCCAATGGTTTTTTTTTGTTTTTTTTAATTGCAATTTTAATTTTAATTTATCAGTTAAAAGTCATTTATATTATTATTTTTATTATTTTCAATATTTTTAACTATTTTATTATTATATCTTATAAAATAATTATTTTATTATTTTATTATTAAAAAACTATTTATCTACATAATAAAAATTATATATTTATAAGAATATAAAAATTAAGTATAAAAAGTATGAAAATGGATCTTTCGTATATGTAATTTCACTACTTACAAGTTATGTTACTAAACATATGGTTTCCAAATACTTTTGAATTGTGATTTTTCAGTAAAAATTTAAAATTTAATTGGTTATAATTTTTAAAAGCATTATGTGGTTTATGAATTTGAAAATTTTGAAAAATATATATAAATTTTGAAAAATTTTAATAAAAGAAAAGTTTAAATTAAAATTCAACAATTTAAGTCTACGAATTAAATCTCTATTATACACATGATATATAAACATCTATCACATTCAAATTTCACAATATTAAAATCATATTAAACAATTAGTGAACAATCAGAATTTTTTACATCCAAACAATTATCAACAACTAGAAAATCAGAATTTTTTACATCCAAACACTTATCAACAACTAGAAAAGAGCATTGGTATCTTAAATTTTATAAAATCTCAAAAATTATTAACCTTATAACTTTAAGGATTTAACATGGTAAAAAAAACTTAAATTTTAATGATTTTCAATTTTTAATATCATTATTTTTTTAAATGACTATTTTATAATTTTTTGTTTTATTTTACTATATCAAAGTATTATATTTAAAATAGTTGTTTATATTTCTTTATTTATTATAGTTAATTTTTTTAAATTTGGATATTTTAATTAAATTAAAGTAGTTGAGATATTTATATATAGTAAAGGTACACATCTCTTACTTAGTATACAACTATTTTTATTATTAATTAAACTTTTTGCAAGATACAGGTATTAAGCAATTATATTGTTAATATGACTTGTTAAAATCTAGAAAATAAAGATTAAAAATATTTAATATTCATTTATTTTTAAAATCTAAAAAAAAAAACTAAAAATATTTAATATGGAATTTATAAAAGTGTCATGTGTATATCGTTAACTTATGTTTATTTAAAAATAATAATGGTTGTCCATTTTCATGTGATATTTTGATTTTGATGTTAAAACAATTTTATAAATTTTTATTTTAATGTTTTTATAAAAACAAAATTGATGTGACATTTTATTTAAAAAAATATGTTCTTATGATTTCTAGTTTATTTTCTTAATCATAAATTAAATTTAAAGTTTATTTTATTTTATAAATTTATACATATACCTATATGGCATATTTGTTAGGGATTAACCACTTTGTAACATATTCACTTATTTAATATAATTTTTACACACCATATTATTTAAAATCCTATCAATAACAAAAGGTAAAGTGAAAGACGTTTGCAATTCCAATGTCCATCACTCTTTGTGAATGGTTTCTATTTACCCAAACCTAGAAAGAGAGTTCAAAAGAGTAACCATGCATGATTTTGTTGCATATTAAGACCAGTGTAAGTTGTATAGCGTTAATATATCTATTGCAGCAAATTGTTGCATTGTTACACATGTTTATATATAATCATTTTATATATAAACAAATTGAATTCTGAAAAATATAAAAAAAAATTCTCATTAGTGATTAGATTTACTATTAAATATGAGACTATACTTTAATTTTATAACTCATACCATTTTAAAATATTTACTTAAAATTAATTTGATTAAAATCTCTTAATTTTAATAAATTTTTAATAACTTCATATAAAAAATTTCGATGATAAAAATAGGACTTCCAATGCTACGTACTAGATAATTATTTTTATTTATCCATAATTTTAATACCATTGAATTTTTTGATATATACTGGATAAAAGATGTTAAAGAAGTTCTATTTTTTTTATTTAAATAAAACTTTTTTGACATCTTTTATCCAGTATATATCAAAAGATTCAGTGGTATTAGAATTATGGATAAATAACCCTAATGAAAGTTGGTATATCCACGTTCTCCATGGCCATACCTATCCACGTCGTCCATCACCATTGCTTATGCTGTGTTATTTTATTTTCAAAAATTATTTTTAATATGGTTTTTTTTACAACTATTTTATCCAAATTTCATCTTTTATAATATCGTTTTTTTCACAACCATTTAATCTAAATGTTATCTTTTTTCCAATGTTATCTTTTATCCGGTACTTACAACTATGAAAAGCGTTTTTTTTATAAATACAATTTTTGGTTATGTTTGGTGTTATTTTCTTTATTTTTAAAAATGTAGGTGGATTTTAAGAATCCCAAAAACTTAAGAAGATTTATGTTAGTTGTTGTTAGTTAAAAAGCTTAACTAATATTAATTAATGCACATTGATTATTAAAGATACATTTTGGCACTTTCGCAAGGGTTGGAACATCCCAGAATCCAATTTCATACCATTGTGTTTTGAAACTTATAATGATGACGACCAAACAATAGTGTACAAGATCAGAGATACAAAATAAAGTCTGTTTTCACAATTTGGTGTCAATGAATTGAATGGATCTCAATCTCAATAGGGTTAGAGACAAACAAAACAAGTACAACAAATTAGATGGAATTGGATTTTTCATAACATTTCTAACCTAATGACATCTAAACATCTCCAAAAGAATTGTTTTGCGATGCAATCCGTGTTCATCTTCAACACAAAATGGTGATGTGTGATATTGAATTTCTTTGCCAGAGGAATAACTTGTCTTAGTAAATACACATTTTAATATGTTTCAAAGATATATCGAGGAGAGGTATAAAAACATCTGAACATTTTGATATGTTCCATATATCTATTTTAATAAACAAATTTCTTGCCTATATTATTACTGCTTATTTCATTTTAGAAAATTGGGTAGTGCGCCTCCTGATGTACCACATCGAATTTAAAAGGAGACACTCGTAGTAGTATTTGAATTTTACATGTCAATTAGATTTTTTCAAGCTAAATGTGGTTTTTTAGCCTCGCATTTAAAGTGTGGCCTATGGGTATTCATCAAAACCACAAGTTAAGTGGTTGTGCTATTGTACAATCTACTCAATTTACTGGTGTGCAAGTGCAATTGTGACACAATTAAACCCATGACAAGTTCTTCTAAAACACTACCTCTCATATACAAATTCACAAATTCCACTTTCAATAAACACCACACAGCGTAGCATCATTTAATGTTGCATCAACTTCGTGTGCAAGTGCAATTGTGACAATTAAAAACATGACAACTTCCACTTAAACACTCCCTCTCATATACAAATTCACAAATTTCAATTTCAATAAACACCCCAAAAGCAGAGCATTTAATGTTGCAACAACTTCGTGTGCAAGTGCAATTGTGACAATTAAAACCACGACAACTGCCACTGAAACACTCCCTCTTATATACAAATTCACAAATTCCACTTTCAATAAACACCTCACCCTACAACAAAGCATTTAATGTTGCAGAAGTGTTGCAGCATTAAATGCTCTGCTACAGAGTGTTTATTGAAAGTTGAATTTGTATACGAAAGAGAGTGCTTTAGAGAAAGATGTCATGGTTGTCACAATTGCACTTGCACACCAGTAAGTTGGGTAGATTGTACATTATCACAACCACTCGTGGTTAGTTTAAATTCAATCTCAATTTGTATTATGATTAGTTTTCCAGATTTGACTTCTAAGTAATATGCATCTAATAGCCTATAGCCCTTCAGCAACAGTATATGTCCATGTCTTCCATATATGCTATCTTCTTGTTTTAGTATTCATTACTTGGCATGTCCATGTTTGTCATATATGCTCTCTTTTTGCTTTAGTGTTCATTAAGGAAAACATGCATGCTTTAGCAATTCACCAAATGGTAAGTGATATGGTCCCGAGCATCTGGCTCTCCACGACACCATATGTGTCAATATAATCTACAATAAATCTCAATAGTGTTAATTCACTGTGTGGATGGATCCAGTACATTTTCTTTACTGTGTTGTCAATGGAGCCTGTACATTTCCCGGCTTAACATAGGAAATAACATCACTTTTCTATAAATGTTATCAGGCAAGGGAGTAGCTTTACATCAATATATCTATATGTTCAAATTTCCATGTAACAAATCTCGAGCTAGTGTTAGACAACACATCATGAAATATATATGAAGAAGATAAAGAGAGACATGAAGACGAACAAGAGCAGAAAATGCATCACATTAATGAGAGATTAAGTTATTTTGCATATGCACATAGAAGTACATATATATTACAAAAAGACCATAACTGTCATGTAACCGTATAACAGTTAAGTTGACTAAAAAACTATGATTAGTCTTTAACAATCCCCCTTAATCATAAGTTTGTTAGTACCTAAAAAACCACCACCGCTTGACACTCAACAATGTTTCCAGTGAATTCAGAGAGTAGAAAACTCAACAAGGTCAACTACTAATCGCTGGAAATCTCTCTCAAACAAAATCTAGCAGAAGATGAAGACTTCTACTAAGTTGCATGGTTTCAAGTTGACCATAAACTATCCATCAGAGAAACAACTATATATGTTCTCTTAAAATATAAAGAAGCATAACTTTATGTCTTATACTTGATTGGCGGTTTTTGGATGACCACAAACCATAACAACAATGAGGTGGTTTTAGGATGACCATAAACCGTATGAATTAACTAGTGGTTTTTGGATGACCACAACCATGACAACAACAACAAGGTGGTGGTTTAAAGATTACCAAAAACTTTCAATAAAACAAGTAGACTGTTATGTGTTATACTCGATTGATGGTTCTAGATACTTTTTACTTTCACCCTGTATTCAAAATTCAGGAACAAGGTTGCATACTTGTTTCCCATTTGTTCACAAGTTCACAACAAAAACTTGGAACGTGACTTCAATCTGTAGATGTTATTCCCCCTTATAAGTGACAAATTCTGTCAACTGCATTCACTTCATTTAGCTTCTGAAATCTCTGAACATAAATAGATTCAGAATGATTCTATTTGGTCCTTCATTCACAAACTTCTGAAAATTTATGAACATAAACAGGGTCAGAATGGCTTTTCTTTTGTTGCACATCTTATTTCACCCTTTTACAATAACTCAACTCAATAATACTCACTAAAGGAACAATAGTAAGTACCAAAATACATAATCTTGCAAAATCACAAATTGCAAGTCATAAAATTCTGAATAAGCACAATTCTAGAATGCAGGAGTTGAATTGTTCTTTAAATTGTGGATGCTTGAAACTCTATTTTAATTTCTCTTGCAATGGCTACAATATCTTCAATATATGTTGAATAATGCTATATTTCTAAAATATTGATGTCAATCACAAGATACACAAACTAGAAACTTCTTATATCTCCAAAACTTCAAAAATATCATGTGCAACAACAAATTGTTAAAAACAATCTCTGTAATTTGGATTTTTTTTTTTGGACGGCATAATCAAGTTTCTTCACCTTTCCAATGGAATTTTTTTACACTTTGATAAACTTCCAACCATTCCAAATACTCTCGGATTTAAATTCGAATTCATAATGCAACTAACATGTTACAATTTAGATGTGCGAGAAAACCAACTTCAAATCGGTTCCATTTGTGGAAGGCGAAATCATGGGAGCACTCTCTCGATCACAAGAGATGCTCTATGGCCTTGACCACCCAATACGTGCATGCTCATATATTGAGCACTTACTCTCTCTCCACCATAATTTCTCCTCACTGAACTCGCATGAATTTTTCATTCTTGGAGCATTCTTAACCAGGGGATTTCCCTTTCATGGCTTTTCTTCATGCAAAACTTGCAAGTGAATCTATATGGCTTCAAATTTCAATCTTGACAAAATCGATAAGTAACCGTTATTCTCTTTATTTAAAAACCCTTCTTACAAAATTTTCAAAAAAATATATACTTCTTGAAAAGAAAAACTTTTTCCTACCATTCCACAGGCTTATAATTTTATTTGAAATATTTTCAAACAATTTTATTTTTTATTTTAAATATTTTCCTTTCTTCAAAAGTAAATTTTTTTCCACTCATTGCAAAAATTTTCCATTACTCATGCACACTGCAAAAATTTTCCATTATTCATGCGCACACATGAATCTCTTATCTACTTCTAAAGCCACATCTCATATCTTTTTTTTTATTCTTATCAAATAAACAATTTTCTAACTTTTAACCAATTAAAAAGATATATATAAAATCCCTATACTAACTTTTATCCAATTAAAAAGATATATGTAATATCCTTACAACTTAGTTTCCACATCTTTCTCCATAGAATTTTCTAATATTATATATTAGGGGGCTTGCTCCATTTTCTCACACCTTATTGATTCTTTGTTAACCTAAAATATCTTTCTTGGTTCCAATTGATATGGCTTGAATCCTCTTTCAAGGGAAACATGATGCACAAACTTCTCTAGAGACTTTGAATTCATTCAATGAAAGATATATTAAGAATATAAAGAGAGACATGAAGACTAACAATAGCAGAAAATCCATCACATTAATGAGCCGATTAAGCTATTTTGCATATACACATAGATATACATATATATTAAAAAAGACCTGCATCACATTACATTACATTACATTAATGAGTGCATCACATTACATTAATGAGTGATTAAGCTATTTTGCATATACACATAAATATACATATATATTAAAAAAGACCATAACTATCATGTAACACTAATAAGTAAACAAACTATGATTAATCTATGATTAATCTTTAACTGCTAGGACACAACTGTCTATGTTTAATGACAAAGTTATAAGCTTGTGCAATATCCAACTAACAAACACAGTGCAGCAAATAGTCATATTCATAAATAATGGTCATAAAACAGAAATTTCATTAAATTCTTCCTACAAACTCCCTCGAGATAACCATTCAGTTTTAACTCCATATCAAGGTCTGAACCAAATTAGTCAATGAATGACACTCAGCTAGAAGGAACAAGAGCAGTTCTAATGTTGTAATTGGGCATCGATTATTCATGACCAAGTAACTAGGACCAGATAAGCACTTAATCACAACCAGAGATCTCCTACGCTACAGTATTCATCCAAATGGTAGGATTGAATCGCAGAATGGCAGGATCCATGCAAAGTTGGGTCCCCTGGGTGCCAGGAAGGGTTGCCATGACCGTTCTACTGGAGCCACCTTGGGCAGAAGGGAGCACCATAATAAGTCCTTCCCCATGCACAGGCTCCACATAGTAAGAAACATGAAGGGGTTTCAGCTCCTTGCCAAAAACAGCATCATATGTGAAGAAATCTTCGCCATTAACAGCTGTCAGATTGGGACCATAGAGGTAGAATGGCGGTGGCAGCTGCCCTTCCTTGTTCTTTTGATTATGCAGCCACTCCACCACTGATCTCAATTCATCCTTGTCAAGCCGAGAGATATCATCATGTATAAGCTTCGCAGGATAAGACAAGTCATTACCCGCAAGATCACCAGCGTTGCTAGAAACCTCTGAGAAATGCAATGCATTTCCAAAGAAGCCATGAGGCAAAGGGGCTATAATTATCTTCCGAAACTCTGAACAGACTGACAGTTTCGACTCTTCTTCACCGGTTTTCCCTTTGACTTTGGTGCAAGCAATCCAGAACAAGGCAGACAGAGCCTGAAATGGAGTCACGGCCTCATACTTGTGATCTCCACCTTGAACCTCAGAAATGCATTGTTGCACCATCTCTTCACTGAATTTGAAAATAACTGTTTTGTATCCTCCATCCCCATGATCAGAACCCATGGCCAGCTCCTTCTTGAAGGTGGACTCGTAATACTTGGTTGCAGTCGTTACTTCACATTTATTTGGCCTTGCCTTCAAGCCTGGTGGATGGAAAAAGGGCGGATGCAGAACCTGTGCATTACGATGGATTTCTCCCCAGGCTTTCATGATCAGAGTTGAACAACTAGGATCGGCTAGCATGTGACCGCAACTCAATCCAATAGCCAAGCCCCCTCCTTCAAATTCAGTGAACTGCAAAAACGATCCAAACATAAAACGTCCACATTGAAGAATATTATACAAGAGTAGAAGAAAACATGAAAAAATTCGAAACGCTGGCCGATCTTTCTTTTTCCCCAAATGTCCAAGGCCATTCGCAATAACCGACTGAACTAAATCCGTTAGATTTCCTCATTTCTGTCACTCATCTATTTTGCTTTAATATGAAGAACAAACCCTATGTATGATTCTTTCATTTCGCTAAAACAGGCAAATTCAAGCCCAAAATACACCAGAAGCTTCCTAAATCAACAGTAATTAATCTCAAACACAGCTATTTGCAGAATGTAACGAAAAAGAGAGCGTAAATCAAAATAATTGATCTCAAACACAGCTATTTGCAGAATGTAACGAAAAAACAGAGCATAAAGAATTGACCTGAACAGTAAAAAGAGAAGAGATGTAAGGATCTGGGCCCAGACTTTCCCAATAACAAAGCTTAAGCTCAGAGAGTCTATCTGCAACTTCAAACCATTTTTCAAGAGTCATGTCAGATTTGGCCTCCAAGACCCTGACGCCTGCATCACTGCATCTTATTTCCCAATTCCCATCGTTCCGGCGCTGCAACCTTCCGCACACCGCCGGATAGCTCGAGAGAACTCGGGAAAGAGAGACCTTGAAATCCGTGATAACATCTTGTAAGGCCGCCATACTTGCAGCTGCTTGGTAGTAATAGACCAGGCGGACGCTATGGAGCTGCATCATGTGATCGAGAATGGAGAGGGGATAAAATTTACCAGGTGCAACGGCCTTGCTGGGCACCACCGTCAACTTGGAGTGAATGCGAACGTTCTCCTCACCCATCTTCTTCGATGTTCTTGCAGACACTTCTTACTCCGATCAGGCTCCAGAAAAGAGAAATACCCACAGGATTCTGGAATAGGGGAATACACAGAGCCGAATGGGATGATATTAGTAAGTAGCAGTGATCTTTAAAACAAGGCCTGAAGGCAGCATTGAAGCGAAAACCAAAGTTGTTGAACAAATGAATGGCATTTAAGAAGCTTATGGTGCTGTCGCTGAAAGCTTTTAATGGGTTGGTGTCAACTTTTAATTCTACATAAACGCACTGGCGAATTTTTTAAAAGGCGAGACAAAATATGAAATACCTAGGGACCGCTGACCAGTGAAGTTTTTAACTCGACAGCTAATTGCTCCCATTGATCAAATTGTACAGCATGGGGTTTGATAAAACGGATATAAAACGGATCTCCCTCAACACGTCGTATTTCATAGTTATACGTTCGTTTTGTGTATTTCCATCTGGCAGCACGGGCCTACAGTCATAAAAGTACCGAGGAAATGTCTGTATTTCATCTTTATCTGAGCACCTTCAAAATCCTTGCTTGTGCAATCACAACATTAACGATGTTTTTGGAAAAAGGTCAGAAAATGAATTTTAAAAGAGTTCTAAATTATTTAATTACATAGATAGGTGTTTAGTTATTATATGAGATTTTGGATTTCTTTGAGTGGATTAACAAGATTAATCTCAGTGTAACAAGAGTAGAGTGGGGATTCATTTCATGGTCGTCGTATCTTGTTATACTCATAGACTATATAAAAAATGAGATAGGTAAGATAGATTAAAAATATACAATATAAATTATCATTAAAATTTTAAAAAATATGTTAATTCAATATAATATTTTACTAAACTAAAAATAAAGTAGTAATAATAATAATGTTTAAATGTCAAACATTGAATATTGGTCATGACAAGAATTGCACAAGAAGAAAAGGTCGACAATGAACTAGGGTTTGAGAGTCTGATCAGATGCTATCGGTGGCCAGGGTTCCTCCCATGGTTGCCTTCTCCTCTCCCCTTATGGCTATCTGAACGGGTCGATTGGTGGCGTTATCAGATGTTTTCTCCAGTGAGGTGGATGATCTTTTGCATGGCGACCCATCCTGCGGGCTCCTCCTGCTTAACAGTGGCGGCGGCGGCGGATTTACTATTGTGGGAGGCCGTTTTGGTAGGGCACCTTCGGCCTTGGGGTGACGGCAACAGAATGTCGACGGTAGCGCACTCCCTGTGCGCATCTCAGGCTCTTCTCTTCAATAGGCGGAGGTGACAGCTTTGTTGGGGGAGGCGAAACTTGTCGGTTGTCTCCGGTGCGGTGGTGCTCTAGCGACACTTTCAAACAGTTGTCGGTGACTTCACAAATCCTCACGTGTTGAAGGTTCTCCAACATGGGGACTTGGAAACATGCCTTGGAATCTCGTTACTGTTTTCTCCATCAATCGACTTTTCATATGGTCTACTTCTTTTTTCTTCAGCTCTTAATGAGCTGGTTCTTTTTTGCATTTGAGCCAATATTGGCTGCCCTGATACAGGTTATTTTTGTTTCTGGTTTTGGGGGTGCATTGGTACCTCCAGTTTTATTATTTGACGCTGAAAAGCTATCACTGGAAAGGACTCTGAGAAGCCCTTCTGCGATATGTAATTTGATTATTCTTAATGAAATTACGCTTTTTTCCTAGGAAAAAAAATGTTTAAATGTCGTTGACTTTTCGTTATTGGAAGGAAATTAAGTAAATAAATGAATG
Organism: Larix kaempferi; assembly: GCA_027924585.1. NCBI lineage: Eukaryota > Viridiplantae > Streptophyta > Pinopsida > Pinales > Pinaceae > Larix > Larix kaempferi. Next base: position 9,615,457 of record BSBM01000742.1, read on the forward strand.
TATCCACTAAAAGTTGTATGCCATAATATAATGTTATTTTAAAAAGAGTTTTTTGCAATATGGTTTATTGTGGAATTGAATAAGAATATTGGTATTGAAATCTCCACACATGGTGTGAACATAGAGAGGAGTTTGCTAGTGTAGTCTAAAGTGACAACTAATTGACACACATGTTGTAAAGAAGACAATATGTTTTTTTCCACAGAGAAAAAAAAACAAACTATACTTGTATTAAGTATATGTCAAAATGGTCATACAGAAAAATCAACAAAGTGAATCCCTCCATAGAGTTCATAAGTATAGTATCATGACTTAAGAGACACTGCATATAGTCCTCGCATATTACAAACAATAGTAAAATAATATAATAGTCCTCGAACCATAAAATAAGATAGTAGATCATCCACCATAAGACAATATAAGAGGGTCCAAGACACTACAACCAATACCGAGCATGACCAAAAATCTAGTCAAAATCATACGGTCGATCTAGACCCACAAACCAATAATGCTATTACCCAAAAGAGACATACAATCCCTAAGTAACCAAGTCAAGAACCCTGTTGTGAAAGTAAAACCATCATTTGAACAAAAAAGTGAGATAATCTATAACTTCCCACAAATCTTGGGAAGCCAAAATGCCAAAACCAGGGAATGAAACCCAAATCGAGTATGTTGATTCAACGAGTACACTGAATCAATGTCGAAACTGTCGTGCATCATGGAATACCTATAAATATTGGCAAAAACAAAAATAAACCGTCCATAAATGAAGCATCCAATGTTGGACACCCCTCATAGATGAATCCTATCAAAAAAAATAGTGATCGAAGCAAATCTCATATGTAAAATGAAACAAAATCGGCATCAAAGGTGACTGAAAGAAGATCCATTTGATTGCCCAACAAAACCTTGAAAATCACCACGACCTCACATCCAAGTAAATATCTACAAGGAAGCACTTTGCCTAGAGTGTTATTGATATGTCAATGTAGAGGCTTTCAGCCCAAAATCAAAGACAAAATCTCTACAAATGGCAACAGAACTATTATTGATATATCTGTATATATCCTTCTTCAATGGTCTCACCATCATGCAAAAGAAGATAAACAAGCAGGCCTTCAGAAGCATTGAGAGCAGATTTGGATAATGCATATGCCTCTTGATTATACTCTCAGAAGATATGATGGAATGATATGACCGCAAAGGTAGAAATGAGATCCCTCACTTTCTTCATCCATGAATATAAAAGGGATACCTACAGTCTGCTTTTGTGAGAGGCCCAATTTATAATAGTTTTGGAATCGCCTACCACCTAAAAAGGCAATATTTTCCTTGATTTGGCCAAGAAAAGTAACATCCAAAGTGCTATAAGCTCACTCAGAGTATTCATCCCCTCCCCACAGTTCATATAAACTGTGTAACAACAAGAATTGTCCAAACATATAACAGCCCCCACCCCTCCCAAAGTCGTGTCCAATTGGGAGGCATCGTTAAAATATCCTCTGCAGCAATCCAAAGTAAAAGATGGATGAAAGTTTTTTCTTATGGGTTTTGGAGGACCTTGAACCCCATTTGAATGAACCTCCGAATAAGCAGACAAAGCTATGTAGCGGACCAACAAGGCAATCAAGACATCCCCATTAAAAAGGAGCCCTATTATGCACTTTCCATATTTCCCGACAAACAAAAGTGGGCAGTTCAAGACAATTAGACTCTTCTTTGACTTCCAAACACCCATACACCCATCTGAGTCCCCATCCCAATAAACAGAGAAATTTATAAGACCCTGAAGTCTAGACAAGACATCTCGAGAGTAAGTACAAGAGATGAGGAGGTGTTCAATAGATTATGCATCACATCTTCATAATAAAAAAATGCCAAGACCAATCCCGCCACATTTAATATAGTTGTCCCAAGTTAATATCCAGCTACTAAGAGCCAACCAAAAAAACATCTAATCTTTAATGGAGCAAACCATTTCCACACTTCTTTATACCACCACTTATGTTCTACTTATAATCCTTCAAGAAGTATTGAATAGGTAGCTTTTGCAGTAATGTTACCTAATTGTACATTCTAAGACCAAGATAAGGAATCATCTTGGTATGAAAGGAAGTCCTCCTCTTTGTAAGCCCAAAATGAATAGAGACCACTAGTGACTAAGAGCACTATCGAGGCCTAAATGGTGGGAGTCCACCCAACAAATTCCAAAAATAGAGGATCCATCCACCAATGCAATTTGGGCCAGTGAAACAAACCCACGAGAGTGAATAATCCTCGATAACCTATCTAAAAGTCTATAATTCGATGGTCCACCAACTAAGGGATCTAGCCCAACCCGAATGGAGTTTCCTTTCCCTGGAATCTAAGCCAACCATTCGCCAAGTATGCGAAATGGAGACATAAGGCAACTCCATATATTATAAACTCTTTTAGTAGATTTGTTCTTCATCCTAATCCACTGAACCAATGAAATAATCTTGAAATGTTTGTCCATAATCACCCAATGCCAAAGAATGTCTATAAATAGAGCCCTCCACAGACACTTGGCCGAAAGGACTTTTCCAAAAAGGTAGATAAAAGATCAATCATAACTGAAAACTGTCGAGTTTGAAAACTTCTTCCGCAGTCTTCCTTCCTTCACTAAATATAACACATTATAAAATGTATCACAATTATATGTAATTTTCTTTATAAAAACATTAAAGCCAAAACATAAATGAAAAGTGACAACAATTATTATTTTTAAAAACAAAGTCAACAATGACATGTAAAAATTATCACATGGCACTTTTACAAAATTCCATATCAAATGTTTATTTTTTTGTGATTTAAAAATAAAGCCACGCTAACCAATTGAAAATGGAATGGGAGAGATTTAAAAATTTATTTTAATTTTCAAAAAAATTACTTTCAGAAATTGTTTTTTGAAAACATTAGAAAACTTCATAAGATAAAATTGGACTAATGTAAAGTGAAATCATTTTGACTTGCAGATACAAAGTATACTACCTACTTTGGCAAGCACTAATAATTAGGTGCATCTATCAATCACCAAAAGGGATTTAATCAATTGAGTTGCAAACCTTTCCACTCTAAAAACAGTTTGCACTTCAAGGGATTTGATCCATTTCAGCTCTTGATAGATATAGAGTTATGATAAATCTATGTAGATACATTTTCAAAATCCAATCCACATAAAATGCTAAAAAATTTAACCTCCAAAGTCACCTTAGTCACCTTGCACATAAAACCATAATAATTCTACCCTCCAAACTATCTTAATGCAAACTATTTAATATGTTTTGATCAAAGACATAGCAATAACTAAATAAAGAAAATATATGGCAAACAATATGCACTGAACATCACCCTATAAGATACCCTAGATCAACAATGGTGTGTCTAGGCACACAAATAATACAAAGGGGTTTCTTCAAAGGTGTATTAATAATGTCGGGACACCAATGACTCTAAGATGTACACGTGTGTGACACGTGTATAGTGAAATTGAATTCACCTCAAAATGATTATCGATATGTTTAAGGTCATGAGATGCACCATGATGCTTCATGCACAACACAGTTGTCGGTGTATGATGTCTCACACCACGTCTTTTGTGAGCATTCACAGTGGTGCATGAACACGATTTTACTCTAAAAGCAAAATAAAACATAGAGTATAAAATGAGGCTTAGTAAATAAATTATTTGGTTTGCTCTTTATAATAAACAATGCAGTAGCAAAAAATGTTGCGAAGTGTTTTAGTCCCTACCAAGGCGGGGAATATAGCAATCAATTGGTCATACATAGACTTTGACTTTATATTAATCCTAAAACAAATTAATGATGTTGCTCAATGTTTTGTAATATTTATGTATTAAATTTAATATTTTGAAAATATAAATTATTTTGTTGAATATTTAAAATTTGTTATTTCTATTTTATGATTGGTTAAAGGCCTTGAAGTGACAAATTACCTCTCGTTGGATATGAAATTGTTTTAATAATAATAATAATTTAAATTTTAAAAATTAAAAAAAAATTCTAGCTTGACATGTGGTCTTTGTACTAAAGGTTTCATTAATGCTAATGAATACTATAATTTTTGTACACTTGTGAAATTGTTTAAACAAAATAATAATTTAAAAATTCAATATTCAATATTTTTTTTAGCTTGACATGTGGTCTTTGTACTAAAGGTTTCTTTAATGCTAATGAATATAATCATATTTGTACACATTCATTAATGATAAATACACAATTCTATTTAATGATAAATACACAATTCTATTAATGATAACATTTTGTGCAATCTACCATATTCACATTAAAATTAATTTCTAATTATAAAAACTCTCTCAATCTCCCTCACACAAACACACAACTTTTTTTTTTCACACGTTAAATACTATACTTTAATATTAAGTATATGAGGGAAAAATTATAGCCAACTTCCATAGTCAAATAGATTCTGACGCCAACCAAAGGTAGAAAATAGGAACAGCCCCCTGGGCAAGAAGAAGAAACGTCCCAATTGACAATATAATGAGGATATACAAGTCAAACTAAAAATAGATAAGTTAATAACAACCACGACAACCAGCTGCAACGGTCACCAAACCAAAAAAAACATCAAACATATCACGGGCCATACAAAAAGTAGCTGCCAGATTCTCGAAGGAAATCTGCATCCCATAATTCAAAAAACAACCGTCCTTCCACCTCAGTAAGCGCCCTCTTCGAGAGAACATCCGCCTTGGCATTCTCCATACAAGGAATATGGATGAACTGGATGTCCTTCAAAACCTGAAGAAAGGATTGGATCTGAGACAACCATGGCTTAAGTGATATCACATTCAAAGGGCCCAGACCCAACGCCCACTGAATCACCACAAGTGAGTCCTCAACCACCTGAGAAATCTCCAGCTGACGAAATTTAACAAAATATAATAATACCCAATGGGCACAAACCTCACTCCGAGTATTTGATCCCATTCCCACATTCATCCATATGTTAAAATGACACTGATCATTCAGAAAATTGAAACCACTTGTTCCACAATTAGAAGCCAAATCCTGGGAAGCCCCATCAAACATACCATACGCTCCAAAAAAAGGACATGGAGGAAGCCTACTACTCGGAGAGGTCTTCACTAACCTAAAATGTGCCTAGAATTCCTAATGAGTAGCCAACGCCTTCCCAGCCACCCAAGACGACTGAAGGAATTTCCCTTCGAATAAGGCCAAATTCTTAGCCTTCCATACTTCCCAAAAAACCATACATGCTAAAGCAGCATACCGGTGACTGTCCCTGTACCAAATAAGAAGGTCATCCACTAAAGAAGGAGTTGTCCAGTCTGGAAGACCAACCTCCATACCCTGGATTGCTAACCACACTTCAATACTGAAAGGACAATTCAGAAAAACATGACAGTCCGAGTCCACATCCTGCTTACAGAGTGCACAACAACTCGGGCCACAAAATCCACGACGCTGAAGATTAGCCCAAAATAATAATTTTCCTGCCAATGCAAGCCATATAAATATTTTAATCTTCTGAGGAATTTGCCAACACCCAACTGTCGTATGCCACCATTCAGACTCAACAGGAAGTGGAAAGAAAGTATCATAAGCAAGAGAAGCCGTCAATGTCCCACAAGAGGAGTTTCTCGACCACACTAGAGTGTCAATAGCTACCGACAGTCTTATATTACCTCATTGTAAAGCCATCGAGTACCTCAACCATTCCTCAGCCAAGGATCCATTTAATCCCAATTGAGCCACGTTGGCCCAAACCTGCAGTGGAGATCCAAAAAATACCACCGGAACAGCATGATGTAATGAGTAAAAACCATTCATATTAAGAGCAGCTCTTAATTCCATCGATAATTGATACTGTACGACCCACCCATAATTGGATCTGCGCCTAGCATGATTTGGCGACCATTCCCCACCTCCTAATCCATCCAATCAACAAGAATCTGTGCAGCAGAAGAGAGACCAACCCACATATTTGATACATTTTTTAACTGAGTACAACTCGCCTTGAGCCACATCTGCACCATCTACCCAAGTAAATATTTGTCCCTCACCACTAACCCCCAAATACCGCTAGTCATAAGAGCATGCCATAGACTCTTTGCGAGAAGAGCAAAAGAGAAAAAATAGAGATTTTTTATTGCCCAACCATCCTATTTATATGGAGACGCCAATCTCTGCCAGTCCACAAGGTGCCATTTTTGTACATTTTTCTCATACCAGATAAATGTGAAAATTTTCCTGCGAATAGCAGATAGGACAGACTTTGGAACTTTGCTCAGTGAGAACCAGTAAACCCCAATGTTTTGAAGGACCGACTTAAACAAAGTTAAACGGCCTCCAATTGACAACCAACACCAGCACCATTTATGTATCCTCTTATCAAATCTCTGCAGCAGCCAAGACCAGTCCAGAATTCGATAGGAATTCGGCTTAATGAAGTAGCCCAAATAACTATTCATCCAACTGATGCAGCATGCTCAAGGATAGATTTATCCTCATTGATAATCATTCCAGAAGTCGCACTAAACAAATCAATGATTCCTTTCAACTTCATCCATTCTCTAATGCATGCCTTCCCGAACAGCAAGACATCATCAACAAATAGTTGATGGGTAACAGAAATATTCTTGGTAATTTTTATCCCTTCAATATGTTTGTCAGCCTTAGCTTTGATGATAAGTCTTCTCATACCTTCAATCACAATTAAAAACAACAATGGAGACAAAGCGCACCCCTGACGGAGTCCTCTAGTTGTAGAGAAGAAATTCGTTGAGCTGCCATTTATCAAAATTGAAAAGCGCACCGAAGAGACGCATGCCATGATCCATTTCATCATCGACCAAGGTAAGTCAATTTGAATAAGAGCCAAATGCAAAAACCCCCAATTAACCTTGTCATAGGACCTAGATAAATCCATCTGAAGTATGAGAACCTGTTTATTCCTTTTCTTAATACTGTGAAAAGTCTCTTGCGCCAACCCTATTGCATCCAAAATCTGACGATTCTCAAGGAACCCAAATTGTTCTTAAGATATAGTCTTTAACAGAATAGGCTTAATATGATTTGCAATTATCTTCGCTATCACCTTGTAAACCAAGTTACACAAAGAAATAGGCCGAAAATCATCAAAAGAATCCTGCAAATATGTTTTAGGAATCAGAGCTATGAATGTTGAGTTTAGTGCTGTAGTAATACAACCTTTCATTCTCATCTCCTCCACCATTGCCACCATGTTTGGACCAATTATATCAAAAAATTATATGAAAAGCTCTACCGTCCAGCCATTTGGACCGGGACTTTTAGCTCTAGCAAATTTCAGAATAACCCTATGAACCTTATGGAGATTGACTAGATTAAAAATCTCAAAATTCTCTTGATCAGTAAAGAAATGAGGTATCTCTCTTATCACTTTAATCTGTTCACCCATTGAGAATGTACCTGGATCCTCATAATACTCCTTAAAATGAGATACTACCCCCACACAAAGATAGGCTTGCTTACTTACCATTCTCCCATCATGAGCTTTGATTGACCAAATGGAATTCTGGACACGCTTGCTATCAACAAATTTGTGGAAAAAATTATTATTTTTATCACCTACGGATATCCATAATGCCTGACTCTTAAGGCGCTAGGACTCCTCCTCCTGCGACAGCAGAGCCAATTTCCTTTGTTCCAACAACATAATGGACTATTGAGAATTTAAAGACCCCTGAGAATTGATATTAAGAGCCAAATCCATTTGACCTTCAATCTGTCGGAGTTCCTTGGATAGTAACAATTTCTGCCTCCGTTCCCATTTCATAACAATATATTTTAATCCACTAAGTTTCCTGATCAAATAATAAGTTGGAGACTCATTTAATTCATTTGTAAAATCTGTCCAAAATTTACGAACCAATTCACTGAAATCTGGATCCTTAATATAGGTATGATTAAACTTATATGGGTAACACTGTTTCTTTTTGATACAAACTGTTACACCAAAACCCCGAGGTGTTAGTGAAGGCCACCCACTAGGATCTTAACATCCCACCACGCTCCATAGTCCATACTTTGGGCTAGATGTGCACCCATACGGTGGTGTCCCCTTTGAGCCGTACAATCCCCAGACGAACACTGCAATGCCGAAGTTGCCACCCGCTCTGTGACTCGAACTTGGGTGGAGGCTCTGATACCAGATGTGAAAAACCTGCAACAATTAATTAATGAGAATACACGCGAGATAACAGAAATAACAGAACTCAGAATCGCTTTTATTGATCGCAGGCCACTTCAAGGGGGAAACCTCCTTTGAGAAATCTCAATACAAATAACTTCACCGTGCCTTCATTGGCCTCAACACACACTTATATACTAAATCTAGGCGCCAATACTATGGGTCAAAACCATGGGCCAATACAAACTATGAATCAACAAATACTATGGGCGGCTTACAAAGCATATGTGCCCAACAACAATAACACAAACTATGGATCAACAATTACTACGGGATGACTTGCAAAGCATATGTGTCCAACAACAATATACTAATAAAGTAAAGAGAAGGGTTGACATGGGTTCTTAACATCCCCTCCCCCTTAGAATAAGCTTTGTCCTCAAAGCTTTAGATGTGGAAATTGTCGCTGAATCTGAGGGAGTGGTTCCCCTGTAGCATCCTCGGGTTGCATTCTGGGCCATTGACGCCCTTTGAGTTTCAAGGAGGATTGCTTAGAAGGATGTAGATGAAGAAGAACCATATCAGATGCGTGAAAAGTGCGCTCAGAACGGTGCTGATCGGCTTGTTGTTTCAGTCGAATTCTTGCCATGTGAAGATTGTCCTGCAGAATGAGAAGAATCTGATCGCAGTTTTGAAGAACCGAGTCAATTGACTGAACTGGCGAGTTGTTGAGGGTGTATGGAAGAAGAATTGGCAGTGCCTATCCATAGACTGCTTCATATGGTGTCCTTTTAGATGTGGTATTGTACCACTGGAGCGCTTCTAGGAAATCCATAGAAATAGTTGTCCAAATCTGTGTAGGGATGTGCAAGGGCTCGAGCAGTCCTGAAAGGAGTGTTGTTTCATCCTTGTTGACCTAGAAAGTATCACAGTCAACCACCATCTGTTGAATTGTCATTTCTAGTCCCTGCCAAAACAAGTGACATTGTTCCGATTCATACGTTTTGAGGAACCTAGAGCGCCTTGCCGATGAAGAAGTATGGAGTTCATAGAAGAGATAGTCTTGTTGAACAGATTGCAACCAATTTGGAATAAGCAAAGAAATAGCTGTAAGAGAAACTGGGTCATCAAATGTGCAAGAAGGAGCATATGCCACCATATTGTCCTTACCCTTCTTGTAAGTGATCGCGTAGGAAGAACCCATGAGTTGGATAACCCATTTCAGGTGTTCTGGGGAGGAGACCTGTTGTTCTAGGAAATTTTCCAGACTTTGGAGATCAGTCTTGATGCAGAAATAATTCCCTAATAGGTATCGCTGCCACTTTTGTACTGCATGTAAAATAGCCAGCATTTCCTACTGAGATGTAGATGCGGCTAAATTCTTATCGAAAAGGTCTCTTGAAGGTGACAAGCCCACCGGTTCAACAAATAAACCTGCATATCTATCCAAGGAAGTAGTGGAGACTGTTGATGGGTGCATCTGAATGGAATGGAGTTGAGCGATGACACCATGTGAATTCTTCTTAAGGATCTTTTCCAGGCGATGTGAATTGATGATGCGGAGAGACCCTTGTTGTAAGCCCATAAATTTGTGTTGTTTCCCATTGACTGAAAACTGCATCCAAAGTTCAGAAAAATCCCATAAGATGGGGCCAAGTGTGCATAACCATTGAACGCCCAAAACCACATCACATCCGTCTAGGGACAAGGCAAACATGTCAGAGCATTGGTTATAACCTTCCAGAGAGATACACACATTGTGACACTTCCCGTTGCAAGGTAAGGCGCCCCCATTGGCAACCATGACTTCAAAGTTGGAACAAGGATGGACAAAACAATTAGTCTGTTTGGCGATCTGAGGGTCAATGAAGTTATTTGTGCTACCAGAATCAATGAGTATTGAAAGAGGAAGCTTCTTGAAGTAACCCCTGACCCACATTGTTTGGGGGATGGTGACGCTGGATAAAGCATGGAGAGATATCTCTGGTTGGTCGTCTTGAGATGGGGGGTCGATAGGTGGCTCCTGAATGTCAACCTGATCATCCATCATATCTGGAGCTTCTTCACCAATTTTAGAGGCAAGCGCAGAATCCATATCCAAGAGATAGAACTTTTGCTGAAGACATTTATGCCCCGAGTGAATTTCTCATCACAATGATAACAAAACCCTTTTTCTCTGTGTGCCTGCATCTCTGTTTCAAACAAATGCTTGATATGAGTTGGTCGAGGAGTTGGCGGGATAGGAGGTCGTTGAGAACCCATATTTCGAAAGGGAACAAAAGTGGGTTTGGAGCATTGTTGGGCTGCAATCTTGTCTTCTTCCAACTTAGCCAACCCCAGGGATTCCATCATTGTGTTAGAACATAACATTTTAACCTCTGAGCGGATTTCATCCTTAAGACCACTGATAAAACAAATCCTGTAGAATTCATCAGACAATCCTTCTGTGTGATTGGCTAGTTTCTCAAATTCTGTCTGACACTCTCTCACAGTGCCAATTTGGCGAAGTTTAGTGAGGGCTCATGTGAAGTCATCAAAAGCACTAGGACCAAATTGTTGCAAAAGGAGCTGACAAAAAATTGGCCATTTTGTCTCTTCATGAGCCTTGATGTACCAACAGTACCATTGAAGAGCTTCCTATTCCGAAATGATGCAAGTGGAACTTTGTTGACATCAAAAGTATTATGTAGACCGAAATACTGTTCTGCATGATAGATCCATCCAGTCAGATCAGTACCATCGAAGTGAGGAAAATCAAACTTCGGACCACGGAAATTGCTGGAAGAAGAGAACCCATTGTTTGATGAAGACTCAGACTGTCATTTGTTGTTCATGGCTGAATGCTCAAGATGGAGGCTGAGAAATTTTTCATCCAGATCCTGGAGTTTGGCTTAGATGGCTGCAAGTGCTTCCTCCATGGTTTTTTCTCCTGCACGGGTGACAACCATAACCATGATTTTTTTATTTTTTGGGGGGGGATGGGTAGAAAAACACAAACATAAGCTTATTTAGTAAAGGAAAATTTGGATTTGGGAAAAACTATGATGGGTAATGGGGGTTTGACTAGGTTTTGGACACTTTCGAATGGATAGGGAAGCAGAAAATGAGGATTTCAGAAGCAGAGTGAAAGAATGGGAAAATTTGTTAGAGAGGGACAAAGAAGCAGAAATAGGGAATGAACATGGTGGCAAAATTTGGAGGCGAATGGGTGAAAATTGAAGAAGTTATGGCAAACCCTAAAACTAGACAAATGTGAGATTTTTGGTTTTGAGAAGTAGAATTTTGGATAGGGTACTCAGGAATGAAATATGTAGAATGGGATTGCAGGGGTGTGCGGGAAGTTTCAAGAGAAACAGAGTTAAAACAAGGGAGATATGGCGAAAACGGTTTTTTTTTCTCCAGAAATGGATCTGCAACGACACGGAAGGGATCAGAACAATTGAATCTGCAATGGCGTGGAATGGATTGGCAACAGATGGATATGAAACGAAGCTGAATGGATCGAAAACGGATGGATCTGAAACGACTTTCAAAATAGATCTAGAACAGTTGGATCAGGAACGACTTTCAGAATGGATCTAAAACGGCTCGGAATGGATCTGAAACGACGCAGAAATGAACGGCAACAATTCAACTGAAAATAGATATGGACCCCAGGTATGTTCGGCTTCCTAACAGTTCAGGGGTTTCACTCGGACACCAATGATGTCTAACGGATTGCGTATTCGGGCAGTACCCCTCACTTCATGGTTCAGGTAAAACTGATAACCGCTTTGCCACAAATGACAACTCTTGGTTTACCTCACAGGTGGGAGCTAGTCAATCAGGTAGGGGTCGTTGCCCTTTTCGCTAGTAGCTCCTCTTAACGGGACAACTACTTTGGAGTTCCTGTGGCACTCCTCACAATGATTTTTAGGGCTTATGCCCAAGTACTTCCCATAGTTAAGCGGATAGGGATTATTCCCAGATCCGAACTTGCAACAGATGCGAAATTTTTTTTTTGGCAGAAATTCCACCCAACGAGCCTAAGAAAGTGCTCTAATACCAGATGGTACAAACCGTTACAACAAAACCCCGAGGTGTTAGTGAAGGCCTCCCACTAAGATCTTAACACTTTTCTTCAAAGTCCAGCTCCAGAAGAATAGGACAGTGATCTGATATTTTTGACATATTGATCCAAGACTTGTATCGAAATATCTGGTCCAAAAAGGAGTCAACAACCAAAAATTGGCCTAATATTTTTGAAATACTGCCATCCCCAAGCCTACCATTACACCATTTAGGATGCAAGGGAAATGGTTCGATATCATTTAAACCCAACATAGAAAAGTAATATTGGAAGTAACTTGTTAACGGATCTAGATGACAATTAACCCCCTAGCATTCAACATCCGATAATGTTAGATTAAGGTCACCAGTAATAACCAAATTGGGAAGCTTTAAAAACTCCACAGATTCAGCCACCTCCCAAAATGATTTCACGTCCTGATAGGGAGCATAAACATTTAATAAATTAACAACACCAGAAAACCCCAAAAAATGACCTTTTAAAAGGATCCCCCAATGAACCCCAAAATCCTCCAATTTAGCATTCCGAGCATTCCATGCTGATAACAACCCCCCCGATTGGCCAACAACATCAACTAAGACCACCACCCAGACGTCCGAGCCTTCTTGGCTGAGACCATGGTTTCCTGCAAAAAAATAACATCCAGAGATTCCTTCTCCAACAATCGCTTAAGGGCCAATTTTTTCCGAGGGCCCCCAATCCCTCTAATATTTAAAGAGATGACCTTCATTTCTTCACCCTTGCCTGGGCTTTCAAGTCTCTAGAAGCACCCTTTTAGATGAATAAAATTATGGATCAGAGATCAAAACCGTATCCAAACCAAAAGAGGAGGTCGAGGAAGACATAGGATTTCCTTTCCTTCCATTGCGTGTATGTAATGGCGATAAGTTTCTAGCTACCCCCCCATGAACACACAACTTTATATGAACTACTAGTAACTATTTTTTCCTTTTAACTTAACACTAATATACACTATTTTTTATGGTACATGGACAATGTAGAAACATATGTTTGTCTTTTTATTAGTATATATATTTTTAATTAATCAATATGAATATAAGTTTATTTAATATACCTTTTTTTTTACTTAGCACAAATATATATAAACTTTTGTGGTTACACCAACAATATATATATGTATATGTTGTATTTTTATTTTTATTGACATATGTATTTTTAATTAATACAATATATTTGGCTTACTTTTTATCAACATGAAGATATAATTGCATACTATTATTTAGACTTATTTTTATTTTTACAAAATATATTTTTTAAATATTATACACATTGAAATTTATAATACTAGCAATTGCCCTAGAAGGTGCAAAATAACACCGAAAGGATTATATATATATATATTATATATGTGTGTGTGTGTGTGTGTGTGTGTGCATGTGTGTGTGGGTGTGTGTGTGTGATGAATTGAAAATAAAGTAGTAAAATAGATGTCATGAAGAACTTCCTTCATCATCACCAAAATGTTCTTTTTCATTTAATAAATTTCCATGAAAAATACAATAAAAATAGCTAAAATTGAAGTAAAATATATTTCTTAAAAATGTAAAAACACCTGAGAAATCAATTGAAACTAATTAATTTGAACCTTGGTGTAAGGAGTTATGCCACCAACAAAATTATACATGCTTCATAGGTAGATGTCATGATGTTAAATTTTGTCTCTCCCAAAAAAATTCAAATTGCCTCAAATCATATATATATATATATATATATATATATATATATATATATATATATATATATATAACTTAAAAATATTAAAAACCATGTATATGAATGTGTTAAATGTTGACATTTAAATTGAGATACTGTAGAATTTAAATATGATATATCAAGTTCTTTTAGGTAGGTAGATGCAAATCAATAGTTACAATTATTAACCGCATGCAAAATAGTCATAATAAGTAGCTCTTACTTGAAACACACAAATGGAAGAGATCATTAGTAGCCTATAGAATCACTAAAAGAATAAAATAGAGAAGCTAGAAGGTCCTACTTTTCGTGTAGAATAAAAACAATAATTACAGTTAGCTCATGTTCATGTACAAAACACTTTTAAACATAAAAAATAGAGAATATAGCTTAAGTGTACATCCATTTAGCTTGGAGAAAGCTAAACTAGTGTAACAAGGATTATAAGGTTAGTTTATAATGAGGGACATCTCAATTTGTAATCGCATCATGCATGTACAAGCATCTTTCTAAATAAAATCCAATCCTTCAAAACAACAAAATAAAGATATTGGGAGGTTGTGATTTCCTGTAAGTTAAAGCCAACATTTATCCTCTTTACATTGGAATGATATGAAAAATAAATCACAATACACAAATGTTAGGTACAAGCCACAAAATGGTACATTATTTTTTGAGAAAACCTAAAAGGAATCCAAATTGATGCCATGTTTGCTAGAAAGGTATTTCCCTATTTGTTCTTTCTGTTGCACATGAAATTTTCTTTTACATGATTACGCCTAAAATTTGCCTCTCTTGATGCAACATGGAACAAACTTTTTGGATTTTTAAGAGCTGATATAGAATCCTCACTTTGCTCAATAGTCAACATTACAACATTCATCAACAAGACAATAGAGCATACAATACCTTATCATGTGGATGCACACCACTCTCCTGTAATGGATTAAGAATAGGTTTTAGCAAAACCATTAATGCCACTCCAGATATTGTAATTCACTTAGTTCACAAAACAAGTTTCCTAGTGGGTATCTTTGATTTGCAAAATAATTATTGGTACTTGGATTTGTACTTTGTCTTTCCCACAAAATGGTGACAAAGGCTTTGTTTCCTTTATCATTTTGACAAAGCAATACAACAAAAATTTTAAAATAATTTTTATGTGGAGATACAACTTACATAGAGTATTGCGATTACTCTTTTTGTTTATTGTTATATACTTTCATACAACTTATGTGCTTTTGTTGTTTCATGTTATATAACGTATGTCCATGTCAATTAAGATTTTTGTAGACCTTGTGGTGCCACCTCCATATTTTTTGTTTGTTTACACAAGTTTGTGTTAGGTGTTAGAATTGGGACTTCATATGGGAAATTCTCCCCATTGGTCAAAATAATACTATTTATAAACATAAATTGAGAATTACCTCACAAATGTGTGATCTTTCTAAAGTTATACATGAAATTTTTTTTATAACCCAAACCAAAGAGTAATAATACTCAACTATATGTGTAAATACATGTCAAGGACATTGAAAGATGCCATTTCCATGATTTAGTTTATCCATTGTGTGCATAGTTTTGTGTTTATTTGTGTGCATTTTATGAAGATTGCATGTATTTTCCTACATTGAACAAAAACATGATAGTCTTTTTGGCATATATGTAGTTTGTTGTAATATCCTTGGGAAGATTCAACCAAGATATTAACTCAACTTCAAAACTTTTATGAACTTCACTAGTTAAATTTCTGACACTTTCTCCGAACAGAGTAGGGAGTAGGTGATGGGTACTGAGGTAAGGAATGAGGATGGTGGGATGCATATTCAATTCTGGAAAATGTATGGAGTTAGGTGTAGCAATAGGTCAAAGTGGTCATATCAAAGATGTCCTATGCACCATGTAATAGTACCTTTCACTTTTCAACAATAGAGCTAGTCTATTGCCTACTTCGAGGCTTCCTGAGTAGCTGGCATATGCATACTAGACAGGTGGGGGTCCTGGGAGGTAACGATAGAGGTAATATCATTCAAATGTATGCTGTTTATGTTCAGAAAAGTATTTTAGCAGACTTGGGAGAGTTTAGGAAGAATTGGGGGTTTTGGGCTCTTCTAGGATTGCTGAGCTAGTATATTTCCAATCTTTCCAGACAGGGTCTAAAGGCTTCCAAATTCTGAGTTTAAGGACTGATATGGATAGTATATCAAATTATTAACCTAATGTAATAGACGGGAATTCAAATAGACGCTCTGAGTGCATTCTACAGTAAATTCAGTAAAACTAGTCTCGAAAATCCTTCCAATGAGCTAGTCTTGGATTTTAACTGAATTAATGACTTCCATTAAATAAGTACTATGTTCTGTGTTTTTATGCAGCTCTAATATATTTATAATAACAATGACACATTGAATTTAACATAACAGAACCATTCTTTTATTATAGTGGCTTTCTCCTCAAAACAAATTGCCTTACAGGCTAGAAATTGTAGTACATTGATGGAGAATATGAAGAGAGAGGGAGATTTGTTACAGTAACTCTGTTCTGATGTTCTGATTAGGCTCTCTTCATATCAGAGGATTGATTTGGATGCAACTACTACTGTAGAACTTCACTGGTGTGCCCTCCTTCAACTAGTTGTCTCCACCAGTGGAAACACCTCTAGATTTGGCTGCAAGCTGGAGCAATGAGAGAGGGATGGAATATCAGGTATGAAGTCGACCTAAGGACATGGAAGACTCTGATATATGCTGATAATAAATTCTGGAGCTCATTAGAAGTTCTGGGTGTTAGCTTGGTTTTGCAACCAAGCTTTGTGCAATGGGCACCTATCAACAAGTGATAGCAGTTTCAAATACTGAAAGCAAAAACAACAATTATAATCTGAATCTAAACTAAACTAGCATGTGCATATAACAAATAAAATTTTCTGAAAAAGATTCAAGAACAAGAAATAAAAAGAATGAGTATTTTGTATTAAGATACCTCAAATGGTGAGGATTTGTGTTGAGCAACTTCCAAGGTGAGTAGCTCCAAGCTCCAAAGGTCTCTTCTCCAAGATAGCTACAATGGTTAAAAACTCATGAGAGATTTTGACAGCATGGGGATAGGATGATGGATGGATGGAAAGTGAGGAGCCCCTACCACCTTTTTATAGTTTTTGGTGGTGGGGAATACCATTATGGTTTTGAGGAAACCAATGGTATTGACCAACATGGTTTAGGTACCTTTTCCCTCATTTTTCCTTTTTTGAATATTTTTAATATTTTATTCCCTTTTTAATATTTTTGGGAATTATGGACCCTTTTTGAGGGTTTTTTTTATGCTTTTTGAGGAAAAATATTCATTTTGAGGGGAAAAAGGGTGTGTTATGGTCTTTTGGTGACCTTTTGATGGCTTTAGAGGCTCAAATGGTGGAAAAGTGGACAAATGGGTCATGTGAATAAGGAAATGAGCTAGTGAGCACTTTTTGGGTGTTAACAGATTGCCCCTTGATGTGTGAGGGTAGGAGCTCATCGTATGACCGATATACATCATAGTTCTTTTGTCTTTTTTTTTTCTGGGGTTTGGGGAAGAGAAGAGACCGGTTGGAGACTGGATCCACAGCCCTTGGAAGCTGCAAAATAAACAATATTACATGGCCTCAATATGAATGAGGAATAATCTCTGATAATGGACGAGGCGGGCATACCCATGCTCATATCAAGACATATACATAACAATTAGTCCCAAGAAGGGGGACCTGAATAAGACTTAAAAAATCTGCTGGTACATCATAATGGTCCAAAGGGGACACTATTTTGGGATGTACTCATGATCATAACATGACTGATCTCAATAACTGATACACTGGAATAAAGCAACAACCGTTCTGAATAAGGTCTCAGAAGGGTCGACGAACTGTTGAAACAGAAGGTGTCCAACATCTGTAGGGACTCAATGAGTGCGAGTCATCTCTGAGGAGTACATGTAACTGTATACTCGAGGGAGTATAAAACTGGGGTACATCGGAACACTGTCGCCATGCGCAACCCGGGTATCTATAGAAAAGTAACTGGTTGTTTCCATAGATAGATTCTCAAATGTGGAAGAGTCAGGTGGTATCCGAGGTCTTGAACAAATAACTAAACGGACCAATACCCTGCACGAGTCTCAACGATGTGATCAAGGTGTTGAAGTCGAACATGTGAGAAACAACCATTCGGAGAGGCACTGAGGACTCTTCTCGAAATGGTTCGTAGGAACTCATCATAGATGGTGATGAGTCCAAGACACAGGGACCTCTAGGTCTATCCTTTGGAATAAATTTGGTTGTCGTTGACAGAGGGAGACCAGCGACTAACAAGGCAATGATGTTTCCTTGATAGGAGCATGAGGTGTAAAACTGAAGTGTGGTAGTACTGATGGTAGGACTGACATACTTGTGGGGATGGGAAGTAACAGGGGTCATAGAGTGGGTAGACTCAAACTTCCTTTGTTCAGAGCATGATGACATGGTTGACCTGGTAGCGTAGGGAACTGACTTGTAGGTGCAGGGATCATAGCTTTTAGGGACTGAAGGGTATGTATTGACTCTGGGGGGTCAAGCTGATGGGTGCTGTCGAGGGATTCTCAGGGTGACATACTGCAGAATACTCTGAACAAAGGTGACCGAAATGGGGAAGCTGCCATATGAGTAGACGTGATCTGTTCTGGCGTCGAGAAGCACCATTGGGTCCTTCTTCGTAGTTTTAATGAGCTCCAAGAAGGGATAAAAGTGTGCTCTGAAATGGTACCGTCCTGTGGATTTTGTGAGCCCAGGACTGTTCGTGCTCATGGGTGCTTTCATTTTTAAGGAGTCTGAAAATGATAAGAAGACTCTGCAGTGGTTGTGAGTACTGTCTTGTGGGTTTTTACGAGCCTAGGATGGTGATTGCTCGTGGTCGCTTTCATGTTTAGAGAGTCTGAAAGCAGTAAGGGGACTCCATTGGTGTTCTTTTTCGTAAGTTAGTCTCCAAGGCCCGAAAAAGCATAAAATGATGCAAATGGAGAACTCTTCTAGCCAATGTGACTAGAGTATTCCTTTTTCGTAATTAGTCTACAAGGTCCAGAAAAGGGGTAAACTTATACTAGGTAGACGCCCTTTCAGATACGTTTAGCGAGCATGAAAGGAAGCAAGGTTGCTCGACGATCTTTTCATTGTTTTAGGAGTCAGAAAAGAGCTTAACAGAAAACTCCCTAAGTGCCTTTTTCATAAAAGGGATTGCTCGGCCCGAAAAAGGGGTAAAATTATACCGAACAAAAAGGGAGTGATGAGAGCGAGAAAAGGTCTCAAGCATCATCATGAGTGCGGAATACTGGATCCGGTGACATAAAGATTGTCAAAAAGGGACGACGGCCAATGTGGCACGCAAATCGAGGTGATGAGTGGCATTTTGAAAAAATGCCCAAAAATGAGGGGGGTGAGAGCGAGAAATGGTCTCAAGCATCATCACAAGCACGAAAAACTGAATTCGACGATATCAAACTTGTTAAAAACAGACGACGGCCGATGAGGCACGCAAACCGAGGCGATGAGGGGGCACGATAAAAATGCCCAAAAAATCTGGAGGTGAGAGCAAGGAATGATCTCAAGCATTATCACGAGCACGGAAAACTGAATCCGGCGATATAAGACTTGTTAAAAACGGAGAACGGTCGATGTGGCATGCAAACCGAGGCAACGGGGGGGCATGGGAAAAACGCCCGAAAAATCTGGGCGTGAGAGCGAGAAATTATCTCAAGCGTCATCACGAGCGCGAAAAACTAAATCCGGCAATATAAGACTTGTTAAAAATGGAGAACGGTTGATGTGGCACGCAAACCGAGGCAACGAGGGCATAAAAAAATGGTCAAAAAATGGACCCGATGAAAACAGGAAAAGGAAAGAACTATCATGAAGTTCTCACTGTGCTGATTCCAACGGTACCAACGGTTTGAGGAACGGATGTCGTATGACACCATAATGGTTGTTTGAAAAATGGTGGAATTTCTATAAATAGGGTGTGGGGCCCATATGACGTGTCATTGTTACGTGTGAGTTTGACAGATCAATCAGAGCTCTTTCTTGATTTTCGGGAGATTTGATCGTTGGTTTTCGATTCTGCGAGTTTCAGGTAACCCTATTCGCCTTAGCCTTTTCAATTATGTCTTTTTTGGTTAGCAGCGGGCCCCCGAAGGCCGCAAAATTCCATGTTGGCCTTCCAACATGGAATATCACGGGTTTCGTGTCTTTTGCCGCGATGTACATCGCGGGTTTGAGGCTGACAGTCACGATGTTCATCGTGACTGTCGAGTTGAAAGTCGCGATGTTCATCGCGAGTATGGGGGAAATAGTCGCGATGTTCATCGCGACTGTCTGACCAATACCCGCGATGTTCATTGCGGGTTCTTGGATGGAAGCCGCGATGATCATCGCGACTTTTGATGGAAAAGCCGCGATGGTATTTTTTGAAAATTTTTCTCTGGTTCTAAAAGTTTCTTTGTTTTTTGGCAGGATGTTGAGGAGACCATTGGTATCATGGCGAGAGTGAGAGATGGAGGAGGATTTGATGGTTCGGATTAGGATTGATCAAGGGGTCCGCCAGGCCCTGGTTGTGAGTGGACTCCTGAAGTTCACTCAGATTCCACCGATGCGTTCAGTAGGACCACTATTGAACAAATTGGTGAGTTGGTGGGTTCCTGCAGAGGGTGCCTTTATTGTTGGGGGTGAGAGGTTGGAGATCATCCTTACTGATGTATATTTTCTTACCGGGTTACCTCGCTTAGGGGAGGTGGGGGATCTTCTGCCGAGGATCCCGACAGGTGTGGACATGGAGGATCTCCTGGAGACCTTCTGTGTACTTGGGGCGATTGTACAGAACAATGCTTTGAGTCTGAGATCATTGCGGGAGTGGGACATGCGGGCTGTTGGGGCTTGTGTTCTGCGGGTGTTGGGTGCCGCGGTGCCACATCGTTTGTCGGGGGGACAAACGATGATGGTGGATTCTGTGCTGAGGGGGACCTACTATGCATGGGGTCAGATGTTTTTGGCTGGTGTCCGGAGAGATCTGGACAAGGTCAATCGGGAGGGGGAGAGTTCTGCTATGCCTCCTTATTGTGTTGTTTTTTCCTTAAGCGGGTATCGACTTTGCGGCCATGGGTGCCGGTTCGAGATGGTTTGGTGAGTGAGCTGTGCATGGTGCGGTGGCGGCAGATGATGCCCCGTGGTGGTGGTGGTATCTGCAGGTTTTTTTCACAGGAGATGTATGAGCAGTGGGAGCAGATACCCCTACTGATTGAGGACTATCCATATGTTGGTATGGATTATCAAGGAGATCCGGAGATGCCTCGAGCCCAGGGATAGGCCTGGGGTTTAGATGGTATGTTTTGTGTTTTGTTCTCTACTTAATCATGTGTTTTAGATGTGTTTGTTATGATTATAGTTAGATATGTATATGATTGTTCATTTGCGTGATTGTGCAGATGTTAGTCCTGTACCACCGGCCGACTATGTGGCTCGTAGGGGACGGGCGATGGTGGTCATTCCACCTCCTGTGGCGGTACCGCCTTCGCATGCTCAAGGATTTGGGGCTCGTGGTTGAGAAGTTGGGCCTCGAGATGATGCTGTGGAGGGTGTCCGAGAGACACTAGATATGATCCTAGCAGGATTTCCAGAGGATGGGTGGAGGGATTTGGATCGGGACATCGTTGAGCGATGTTTCGATGCGCCTCGTGAGTGGCGCTCAATATTACTTAGAGCAGCATTGTTGGCGGCTGAGTGGAGAGATGGGGGTCGCCATGATCTGGTAGGGCCGGTGGAGGGGAGGATTCGTTTACGAGATGATCCAGCAGGGCCGGCGGAGAGGAGAGTTCGGGCTCGGCATGATCTGGCGGGGCTAGCAGAGGAGGCGCCAGAGGAGCCTGGAGACCGTGATGATTAGATGATTTTGCATTTACCCCCAAATGCTGATGAGCATATGGGGGAGTCCCTTTTTGTACCGCTGATGTATTTTTTGTATATTGGGTGCTGAGGGCACCTATGACATGTTTTCACTATATTATGATGTATATATATATATATGATTTGGTATATAGTCGTATATGCACATGGATGCATTCATTGTCTTTTTGTTTTCCCGTGGAGGCATGTTTGATTTTCTGTATGCTCGTGGAGGCACATGTTATGCACGCGGATGCAACATTTTGATTTTTTTATATGCCCGTGGAGGCACGTGTTATGCACGTGGATGCATTTTTTTTTTTTTTCATTTTTATATATGCCCGTGGAGGCACATGTTATGCACGTGGATGCATTTTTGTTTATGATATGGTTTGATTGGTGTGCCAGTCAAGAATGTTGTTGGCCATATGGTCTGCTACACTATTGAGATTCCTTGGGACATTTGTAAATGAAATGGATTCAAACTGTCGAACCATTTGTTTAGTGCACAAGAATTTTCTGAAAAGACAGGGATCGCGTACCTGGTAATCATTGTTGAGCTGGGAAACAAGGAGTTGTGAGTCCAAGAAAACATTAAGGTGACGTATGCTCATTTGGAGAGCTGCGGCCAGGAGACCGGTCACGGCATCGTATTCAGCTTGGTTGTTGGTGGCGGCACCTAAACACACTCTGTCGATGTGGATCAACTCATGTGAAGGGGAATATATTACCCAAGCTGCGGAGGCCAGATTGGGGGACCAACGGCTTGCACCATCAGCGAAACCGACATAGCAAAGTGGAACAGGATCCATCTGTGGTCATGCAGAAAAAACAAATATTTAGGTTTTTTGAATTTTTTGTGAAAAACAAAATAATACTATACAATAATGTACAGTGGTGTCCATCAGATTTACTATGGGTAAAATCGCTTGAGGTACAACCCGTTGCGTGGGTTGCGTAGGGGGTTGCCTTCTGAATCGGTCAGAATGTATGCCACCTGTCCGAGGCAAGTGTGTATAATATATGGGCCTTGCCACATGGACACAAACTTTCCTTTCCCGGTTTTGTCATGAGCCTGATTGTAGGCGAGGACAAGGTCCCCTTCAGTAAAAGTTCTTGGGTGGACATGTTTGTCATAACTCAGTTTGGATCTGTTCTTGGCTGCTTCCATGGTTTGAAGGGCTGTGCGCCGATCTTCATCGGCCTGCTCCAGGAGTAGTAAGCGTTGCTCAACTGGGGAAGTGTCCGGTAGGAGTTCAATGGCCATATGTAGGGCTGGAATCTGGCACTCAATGGGGAGGACGGATTCGACACCGTGAACTAAGTGGAAAGGGGTAAAACCGGTGGCAGTTTTGGTTGACATGCAGTATGCCCATAGTGCTGGGAAGAGCATGTGGTGCCAATTTGATTTGTGTTTGTCTACAGTGCGCTGGAGGATGGTTTTCAAAATTTTGTTGATCGCTTCGACTTGGCCGTTTCCTTGGGGGTAGTAGGCGGAGGAGAAATGGTGTTCAAATTTCAGTAAGGTTGATAGTTCTCTCCAGACGGTGTCTTCGAAGTGAGAGCCGTGGTCTGAGACGAGTTGCTTTGGCACACCAAAATGAGCGATAACATGGTTTAGGAAAAAACGTGCTGTGGTGTCGGCCTTGCAATTGTAAGTTGGCATGGCTTCCGCCCACTTGGTGAAATAATCTACGGCGACAATAATGTGTTTATGACCGCTGGCTGACGTGGGATTGCAATCGAGGAAGTCGATGGCCCATTTGCAGAATGGTTCGACAGTGACGACTGGATGAAGGGGGGTGGGTGGGGTCCTTGCCTTGGGGGCAAAAAGTTGGTAGTTTTGACAATGTTTGACTGTGGTGATGCAATCAGTAAATAATGAAGGCCAAAAGTAACCTGCGCGGATGATCTTTTGAGCAGTGGCCATGCCAAAGAAGTGGCCTCCGCAGGCACCGCTATGGCAGTCATTAAGGACTTATTCTGCCTCGTTATGAGATAGGCAGCGTCGTAAGATGGTATCGACGACGCGTCGATAAAGGACATCACCTAATAGGAGGTATCGGGGGGCGTGGTGTCGTATACGACGGCGTCCGTCACGATCGATGTGGGGTCAAAATTTTTGTGTGCGGAGGTAGATTAAGATGTCACCGTACCATGGGTCATTAGAAGAAATGATGTAAATGTGATCGTCAATGAGATCTGTTTGGATAGCAGGTGATGATGAAGAGGATGGGAGATCTGTGATGAGTTGAGCGAGTGCTAGGGCCTTGGTGCTCTTTGGGGTCTTGAAAGTTAGGTCGTACTCTTGCAGGATAATCACCCATTTAGCTATGCGGCCTTGAAGAAGGCGACGCGTCAAGAGGTAAACCATAGGATTGGAATTGGCTACGACTATGGTGTGGCTCAGGAGAATATAATGTCGCATCTTTTGTACCGAAAAGACGACGGCGAGGGCCATCTTTTCTTCATGTGGGTAGCGGAGGGGTGGGTCGGACAAGGTCTAGCTGACATAGTAGATGACATGCTCTTGGCGAGAAGTATCTTCTTGTACAAGAACTCCAGATACGGCATGCTCAGATGCTGAAACATAGAGGGTGAAATCTTTTGTGAAATCTGGAAGAGAAATCAATGGGGCGTTTGTGAGTGCTTTCTTTAAGTCGGCGAAAGCTGTCTCTGCTTGTTGGTCCCATATGAAACGGGTATGCAGACGTAGGAGTCGTAGGAAACCATGGACCGTTGTGGCATAGTCAGGGACAAAACGACGAAGGAAGTTGGACCTCCCTTGAAGGCTTTGAAGTTGTCTTAATGTGCGGGGTGACGGTAATTCTAGAATGGCTTGGACTTTTAAGGGGTCTACAGTGATGCCTTTTTCTGAGATAACAAACCCCAGCAGGCGACCTGATGTAACACAAAAGACACACTTGAGAGGGTTCAAGCGGATGTTGTATTTTCGACAACGCATGAAAACTTGTTGAAGGTCGTCTAAATGGTCAGATCGCTTTTTGGATCGAGCGGCGAGGTCGTCCAGATAAACTTTTATGATCTTGTGGAGATTGTGGAAGCAATAAGTCATGGCGCGTTGGAAGGTGGCTCCAGCATTCTTGAGGCCAAAAGGCATGACGCGATAGGTGAAGGTGCCCCATGGGGTGGTGAAAGCTGTCTTATATTGATATTCTTTACGGATTTTTATTTGGTTATATCTGGAGAAACCATCATAAAAGAAAGGACCTCATGTCACGCACATTCATCGATTAGTTGGTCAATGAAAGGTGTGGGGAAGTTGTCTTTGGGACAAGCGAGGTTGAGGTCTCAGAAATCAGTACAAGCGCGTATTGTGCCCACTTTTTTGTTTACTGGTACTGGGTTTGAAACCCAGGTGGAGTAGGCAATAGGATATATGAATCCTGCTTTTTGGAGTTTTTCAATCTCAGCTTTAACAGCTGGGAGCTTGGACGGGTGAATGGGCCGTTGTTTTTGTCGGACAGGAGGCACATTGGGCCAAGTGTCGATGTGATGTTCCACAATTTTGGGATCGAGGCCAGGCATCTCGGTGTAAGACCAAACGAAGACATCACGAAACTCTTGGAAGAGTTTCTTATATGCCTGAGTTTTTGCTTGAGTGCATGATGCACCTAGCGAGATGAGCTCAGGTTTTCTAGGTGTGGTGGAAATGTCGATTTGTATAATAGGGGAAATGTTGGACATGTTCCCTTCTTTGAAGGCATCTGGTGCTGGGATGGGGTCCTTGAACCAATCAACCTTAGTTGGTAGGAAATATTTCGATTCAATTGATAGCTGGTTTGCTGCGGTGGATGTAGACACCTCAGGGAGGAAGTATGAGCGATGATGCATATCATCCCAACGGTAGTTTGGTGCAGTGAGTGTTTCTAAAATTTGTTCATCAGTATGCAAGTAATCAGACCATAAATCAACGGGTTCTGGTTTGTATGTGGTTGAAATCATATAGATGGTATTGATTTCTTCCGAAGAAGATGATTTTGGAGGGTAGATCTCCTCGATGAGGGGAGGAGATATCTCTAAGTCGACGTTATTCAGCTCATACAACACTGCTCTATAATCTGGGAGGTCAGGGTAGTGGTGTGAATAATGGCCATAAATGCCGCATATCGCACAAGGGTGGTTAGTGCGGAGCGTTTTGTCGCGAGGCTGAGGAGGTGGCTCAAGTCTTACTACTGGAATTTCGGTGTTGTCATCCAACATATTCATGTGTTCTTGGAGTGCCGGTAATTGTGGACATTGATGAGTGGCATGACCTACATCATCACACAACGAGCACTTAGGGGGAATGTGAATAGTTGGGGGGTTTTTAGCTACCTTAGGGGTTGCTGGGGGGGTACGAGTTATGAGTCCAGTGTTATAAGTTGGTGGGCCTCTGCCCCCTATGTTCCGTAACGGAGGTGGGGTGTTACTGGATGTTGATGCCGCAGTCACTATTGGGGGTGGTCTGTTTTGCAGATGAGTGACCGGAGGGGGTGGGTGGCTGGTAGTAGGGATAGGTTGTACCGGTTGTAAAATAACAGTCGGAGTCGGCGAGGGGCTCGGAGCAGGTAAGTACCATACAGGTATCCCTAATGTTAAGCCAGGAAGGTTGAGTGTAGCCATTACTGGCGAATTGACAACTCCAGAAAATGGGAACAAGAACGGGATAGTGTGAATTGGCGTTGTGCCAATATGAGTAGGCACTGTGGATGTTTGTGCTAGTGACGAAGGTTGTTGTGTGGTGTGCGACAGGGTGCACAAATCTGATGTTTTTGTTATCGGTGATGGTGGTGAGATCGATGGAAATGTGGAAGTCATAGGTGACTCGGTGTAGATTCCAGGACCAATTGACGACACAAATGATGTTGGTGCATTTTGAATGGTTTGTTCAATCATTGGTAGCACATTTTGAGGAGCTGTCGGGGCGTTAGGATCATAATATGTGAGTTGATCGATCTTGATAACGCGTCCTTCATGTGGGAACATCATGAGGCGAAAAACAGATGAAGCCACTGCTTTAATTTTGTACATATAACTACGTCCAAGAAGGAGGTTGTAGTCGAGCTGGGCATTGATCACTTCGATGTCGATAAGAACTAATTTTCCGCCTAGTTCTACGGGTATGTTTGCTAAGAGGCCTTGTGGTTGAGCTGAGCGTCCGTCGTAAGCTCGTAATGCCGTGGTGGATGGTTGTAAAGCGAGGGAGCCAAGCTTCTGCCACACAAGGGTGGACATAACACAAGTGGAAGCTCCTTCATCGATGATGCATCGATGCACAACAAGGTTTCGAATGTTTACTGATACTTGGAAAGCTACATTTGATGGCAATCGAGGTTCGGCTTGGTCTAAGTCGAAAGCCATCATGTGTGTGTCGTCAGGGTCTACTCCTCCCATGGCGGATAATAGTAGTTTTCATTGTGCAGGGCATGTTTTCAGTACCTCTAAAGCAGACATAGCAGGGGAGGATTGTGCTAGGTCTTCCACGACGTTATAATTGGATGCTGCGCGAGCATTAGGATTGTTGTTAATCCTTCGCAAAGGGATGCAAAGGATTTTAGGTCCTCCGTCCAATGACATATTTGGTATGCGTAGTGGTTGATTTGGTGGTAGGGAGGTGGATGCATCAGTGGGAGGAGTTTCTGGGGGTGGGCTGTACTGATTCCTGCGAGTTTGGAGATTGATGTCATTGGATGACATCATTAATAAATGGTGTGTGCCTGGATCCGCATGCTGATAATCACTTGCAGCATAGGTGATTTGCTGCTGGGGTGCAACAGATCCTTGTGGGGGATCCATAGGGCGAGTATTTACTACTCCCTAGTTTGGCAATGGGTTTTGTAATATCATGGGTTGCGGTTGATTAAGTGGAGCTGGCTGTCCAGCGTGGCCCTGGTGTTGAGCATCGTCAGCCTAAAGTTTACGTGCTTTCTCTAAATGGGGGCAATTGTGAGTGTAGTGTCCATAGATACCACATATAGAACATGGATGGTTTGTTCTCAGGTAATTTTTTTTGGGCTGCTTGGGATGACGATCAGGATTTTGGTTGGGAGGAGCAACATTGTTATTATTTGGAGGATTGGGAGGTGGTGGACCTTGATTATGTTGTTGGTTGTTGCCGCGGTTAGGTCCTCTTCCACGGTTTTGTTGTCCACCTTGGTTGTTTTGATGTTGGGGCTGATTGTGTTGTGTGTACACTTGCCCTTGAGCGTTGGGAGGATTTTGGGGTGCCATAGGTGCGGGAGTAGGTTGTGGTGGATAATAAGCTAGTGGGGCCAGAGGTGGTCCAGTTTCCTGCTGGGGCTGTTGGTAACCCTGAGCTATTGGAGGTGTTGGGTTAGCTGTTGTAGCTTGCTGTGGGTAATACACTGGTTGTGGCGGGAATTGAATTGGGTTCTAGGTGGCCGGTTGGTTATAGTATGTGGGTGGTACATATGTCGATGGCGCTTGCCCATAGCAATGTTGTGGACAAGAGGGTCCATGAGTGTGATGAGTCTGATTCGTTGGAGCGTACGAAGTTGTCGCTCCAGAATTAGATGTAGCCCTAGAGAGGTCTGGGGCATTTATGGTGCTCACCATGCTAAAAGGTTTAATTTGCGGCGTGACTTGGCCAATAATACCATCAGTGGCATGTGATGCCCCCAGAGCGTCATTGCGTGAAGAATCACCTCTTGGGGCGTCTGGTATGATGGTGTAGAGATAGCCTGATTGGGCATAAATCAAGTCGAATTGCTGAGCTTTTAGGATAGCTTCTTCCTCTGACTGGGGTCATTTGGAAGCTACGTCTTTTGCTATGAGGGGTAGGAGTGATTTAAGAAACCAGTCCAAAAATATACGGTCATCCAGTTTAATCTTACAGAGGCTACGACGCTTGTGCCACTCATGGATGTGGTCCATGATGTGGGTAGCTGTGTTTTGTCTACAAGACAATAGTATTTCAACTCCTGCATCGTAACGTATAGGTAGCTGAAAAAACTGAAGGAAAGTGGAGGCGAGAGACGTAAAAGTATGGTGGGTCCCATGTGGTTGTTCGATGTACCACTTGGCTGCAGAGTCAGTGAACGTTCATTGCAACAGTCTTAGATGAATGGAGTCATCCACTATGGAGTTAGATGAACACCATAGGTGAAAAGACATTATGTGGTTTTGAGGGTCCTCCCCAGGTTTTCCTTCAAACTTGGGTATGTCCGAGGGGAGCTTTGTAGGCATGGGTGGCCATGTAGGGTTGTGCCTGATAGGATCGTTGGTTAGCCTGGCTAAGTCTGGTAAGTTCAGACTAGCCATGTAAGGTAAACTAGCAGATGGGTGTGGCGTAGTGACTGGGACATAACTATTCATGGTGGCATTATGTAGTGGTCTAGTAGCCCCTAAGGGTATGCTCGGTATTGAAGGTATGTGTCCTCCAACTGCTGTGGTTTGGTATGGGTCAGTGTTTCCAAGTGCAACATGGGTTACACTGGGGTTAGGAATAGCACCAGGAATTTCTGGGATCTGGGTTGTGGTAATGATAGGTGGTGTGATTCCTATGTTTGGCATACCCATAATAGGAGGTAGTCCTGTGTTGGGCATACCTAAAGGTGGAGTGTCCCCCATATTAGGCATGCCTAGAGGGGTTATTGTTACCATGGATGGCACAGTAGTAGAAGGGTTTGTGGATGTATCTCCAATAGTACTGGTAAAAAGTGGGTCGTATTGTGGTCCAGCCATGAGGTTGGTTGGTGACAATTCAGTAGGGTTTACGGATTCAGCCTTAGAATCAGATGTGAAGTGAGGCGTGTCAGAATCGGATGACTGTATGTTTGGCCGATGACATGTCGAGTCAAGGGATAAGGCTCTACGTCGGTGACGTGGAGAGATAAGTAGACTGAACTAAGGGGGTTCACCCTGAAGACGACGAGATCGTCTTAAATTCTCAATGGTGAGAAATATATATTTATATATATATATTTTAAAATTTTGAGTGTAAGGTGGTGATGTAAAAAACTTGAAACCCTAATGCAACAATGAGTGCAAAAAGGGGAGTGAAAATAAAGGCTCTCAGGCCAAAAATCAACCTCAAAAGGCACTTATTATAGCAGTTGTGCTATAATAAGTGGAGGGATGCAACAAAATTGGTCAGAATACCAAAAGTCAAACAATTTCTAGAAAAAAGAGGTGTTACTAGACCAAAGGTGGGTAATGTATCATGCAAACACCTAACTAGAAGTATTGTGAGTCAACAAATGATATTCTCTGCAAGGTGATTAAATCCAAGTCAGACAATATAGAGTGTTGAATCAACGGCTAGATATCCCCCTACCGGGAGGGACACCGGGTAGACAATCCTAAAGAG
Organism: Larix kaempferi; assembly: GCA_027924585.1. Taxonomy (NCBI): domain Eukaryota; kingdom Viridiplantae; phylum Streptophyta; class Pinopsida; order Pinales; family Pinaceae; genus Larix; species Larix kaempferi. The sequence continues at coordinate 9,645,712 of BSBM01000742.1, forward strand.
TGGCAACTAGGATACCCCATTCATGACACGGTCGGTTGGGTGAATCTGCAGTTTGGTTCTATCGCCGCTGTACACCAGGGGAGTGTATACCGAGAACTTTGAAAGGTATCCTTCGGTTACTGAATAGATTGTGGTATTCCACTCAGACTTCCGGAACCAGTCTGGCTACTTCAACCCTCCTAAGGGAGAGGCCTTCCCGATAAATTGGTTGATAACCGTGTCAAAATTATAAGGAATTTTGGTACCATAGAGGACAACCACTATGTCTCAAATGTAATAATTGAGGGGTGTTATTGGAACACCTATCCCCTCAATTCTACCTAACTACAAAATTCTTTTAAGTGCTCCCCAAGTGGGGTTAAAAGTTTGTAGAGTTTAAGGTAAATTTTAAGGCTCAGTTTAAATTATGTGGCAGAGTGGGTGCAAGTGTGGTATTTAAACTGAAATTGATTTGCCTCGCTTGGGCGATTTTACAAATGAAAGAAAAGACGCTTCCAATTTTGCAAAAAAAATAAAGGCGTTTTTGAAATGTAAATGCTTGAAAAAACTATTCAAAAATAATGGATATTTGAAATAATTTGAAGGAAAGCAAATAACATGAATACTTCAAGAAAGAAATGGATCTCTTAAAAATTGCTTGGGCAAAGTATCGAGCAAATAAACAGTAAAACCTTGATCTAGATAAAATGCAGAAAAATCTCTCTTTCAATTTCTGAAAATTTTGTAAAAAGACTTTTAATGGAGCATTCTAAATAGTAAAAGATTTAAGATGGCTGTAAAAATGCAGGAAATTTAATACTGTAAAATATGCTAAATGGGCAGAAAATACAGCAAAAAATAATTTTCAAAAAATTGGCCGAATTGAAAAAACTTGCATTGCGGGTTTCGGGAAAACAGCCGCGATGGGCCGCGCGGGTTTCGGCCACGAAGCCACGATGTGCAGCGTAGGTTTTGGTCACACAGTCGCGATGGGCAGCGTGGGTTTTGGCCGTGAAGCCACGATGTGCAGCACGGGTTTTCGTCACACAGTCACGATGTGCAGCGTGGCAAATGGCCGCGAAGCCGCGATGTGCAGCTTGTAAAATGGCCGCGAAGCCGCGACGCACCGCGCGGAAAAAGGCCGCGAGGTCGTGATGAGCCGCACGACTGTTGGAAAAAAACCGCGAGGCGAAAGCCGAAAACTGATGCCGAAAAATGAACCTGAAAATGAAAATTTCAGGCTGTTAATGGCAATAGAAGGGGCCAAGATCTAGAGTAGCAATGGATCTGCTGTCTAGGATGGCAGATCTATGAATTAAAATGATTAAAACTAACAAAAACTAAGATCTAAAGCAAAAAACTAAGATCTAAGAATTCGAAGCCAGCGGGGTCGCCAAAAATTGTTAGCTTGGTTTTGCAACCAAGCTTTGTGCAATGGGCACCTATCAACAAGTGATAGCAGTTTCAAATATTAAAAGCAAAAACAACAATTATAAATCTGAATCTAAACTAAACTAGCATGTGCATATAACAAATAAAATTTTCTGAAAAAGATTCAAGAACAAGAAATAAAAAGAATGAGTATTTTGTATTAAGATACCTCAAATGGTGAGGATTTGTGTTGAGCAACTTCCAAGATGAGTAGCTCCAAGCTCCAAAGGTCTCTTCTCCAAGATAGCTACAATGGTCAAAAACTCATGAGAGATTTTGACAGCATGAGGATAGGATGATGGATGGATGGAAAGTGAGGAGCCCCTACCACCTTTTTATAGTTTTTGGTGGTGGGGAATACCATTATGGTTTTGAGGAAACCAATGGTATTGACCGACATGGTTTAGGTACCTTTTCCCTCCTTTTTCCTTTTTTGAATATTTTGAATATTTTTATTCCCTTTTTAATATTTTTGGGAATTATGGACCCTTTTTGAGGGTTTTTTTTATGCTTTTTGAGGAAAAATATTCATTTTGAGGGGAAAAAGGGTGTATTATGGTCTTTTGGTGACCTTTTGATGGCTTTAGAGGCTCAAATGGTGGAAAAGTGGACAAATGGGTCATGTGAATAAGGAAATGAGCTAGTGAGCACTTTTTGGGTGTTAACACTGGGCACTCTCCTCCTTAACTATCTTCTTCTGCTGGTGAACCTTCTCCAAAACTAGCTAGAATTTCACTATATGAGAGACCTTCTACTCCAATGGACTGGAGATATTCAATGAAAGATGGAATTGACTGATAATGGCTGTAGCAACTTGATATGGACCTGCATAACACTTACTGGAAACTCACATGGCCTTGGGGCACATCTCCCAAGAATAACTTGCTGAGGCACAACACTCAACTAGAGGGCTCAAAGCTCTCATTCACAAATTCTAATAATGATCAAAAGTTGTCAAATGGAGTTGGTTGGATTCTTTTATAAACTTCATGATGACCTGCTGAGCAAGTTCTTGGCTTGGTGACCTGTGAGAGTAAGTTACCCACTTGCCCATCCTACTCCAAATCCATGAGGGTGCATTTCTTGAGGAGAATATCAACTCTTGGCTTTGAAAACTTTCTTTCCTCTGCCCCCCTTCATTGAATTTGACAAGAGCGCTTTAGGAATCTTTTTCTGGTTGTTGCTATTTTCTTTCTGAAAGCTTTTCTGAATCTTTCCACTTTCTTTACTTTCCTCTTTTCTGCTTTTGCTAGTTTTTCTATTTGATTTTGTCAGTTTCCATTTTGTTTGCCTTGTCTTCTTTCCTCCATTAGATTCCTTGCCTTTCCTGATATTTGCCACTAAGGAAAAATTGATCCTCTTGACACCAATTCGAATTTACTAAGAACATCATCACCACTTGCTAATATTTATTAGCAACATTTATTATTAAAGTATTACAATTTTCATAATTAATTCAGACTTCATAATTTAATTAATTAATTCAGAATTAATTAACCACTATAGTAATTGCCTCAAAATTTCTCCATTAATTAAATTCTCATTTAATTAATCACTTAGACTTAGTCATGGGGTTAATAACTACATGGGGGCCCACCTTGTCCATTTAATTCCCAAATACAACCGTAGGCATCTTCCATAAGGTAGTTTCCATACTTGCTCATTAATTAAATAATTATTGCCTAGGTGACTCAGGCCAAAATTACCCCATGGACCATAGCAAAATTTGGGGACATGACATTTATAATGGAGGAAAATATTGTAAAATATGGATATGTAGGATTATTTGCCATTAACAAGATGGAGAATATATGTTAGATGATGAGTATGCCTCAAACATTTTAAACCTCAAAATTAATTCATCTTCAAGAACTTAAAAAGTTCACAATTTTCTTCAACATAGATCAATGGTATCGGGGAAATTTTTAGGGGCGAAATTTCGCCAATTGGCTATTTTTGGGGTTTTTTTTCAAAAACTAAATTCGCTATTTTGTTATTTTTAGTCTCTAATATCGCCTATATTTACATAATTTTTTTTTTTTGTCATAATATTTGCCAAAATTTACAAATTTTAGTAGTAAATTGTATGTTTCATATTTAATATTAGCCTACCTATCTATAAATATGTTTCTTTCAATCCAAAATAATCGCCTAGAATACTATACAAGTATACTACTATAATCCTTAAAAAATACTCTGAATGGTATTAATACTTATAATCCAAGTCATGGTGAACTCTCTCAACAAGTAAGGTTGAATACAAATCTAGCATTGAAAAATTCAAGAGGAAACTTGGTTTTTGGGATGTTGAACTACCTATTTTCAAGCCTCTTTCACCTTTAAATAATCATCTTGATCGATATTTGTTCCAATTTTTTTCTAATGTCTCTTTAATTTTTCTTTTATAGTAATGAAGGATTTTGGCTATAACTCTTGAATCTTTTAAACATATTTGGTGATTGAGAGTGTGAACATGTTTGGCAACTACATATTTTAAAACCTTTTCATAGCGTATATTTGCATTGTGTTATTTTAACCGAGTTTTGATTGTGAGTGACCAATGTATTTTTTTTCCATAAAATAACATAAACTTCTTTATGAAGCTTTGGTTCGATCATATCCTTTGCAATGTCTAACATATTTCTTAAAGTGCCTCTAGGAAAGAAGTTTACCCTTATGTTTCTCTTTCCTATAATCTTAAAAATATATTGATAGTGCCTCAAATGTTTAGGAGAAAGATAATCCTAGAACTACTCTTACATACATTTGAGGCATTAACTACAGAATTGGCAAGAGATCCTTTGTTTGTGCAAATTAGATTACAATTGATGACTTATTGTACATGTATAGGAATCTAAACTTTGGATCTTATTCATCCTTCATAGACTTTTATGAATAGATTTATAAGGATATTTTCTATCATTGTAATGGTGTGAGATTGTTTTTTCTCGCACTTTCATTAATTGATTATTGATTATTAGGTGATGTACTTTAATTTATTTGAATTTTACTGAACTTCAATAGTAGATACTTACTCTATAACAACGCTAGCTAAACTATCAATGATCTCTACATAGTGTTATGCTCAAACATATTTTTCTTTGATTGTTGATTGCCAACTACCAATAAATTATGAACAAGATGGATTGATGTTAAATCAGATTGTATAGCTAAACTATGCAAGAATTTTATATAGCATCATGGGACCTTCTCTTCCTTATCCAAACAATCTCTATCCAAAACGAGGAACAATTATACTATTTTATAATTTGGGTCATTTATAGCGCTTTCATATTGAGAAACTTAAAGTCATTGAGTACTTGCCTCTTGTTATGTTATAGTTCAATTCTTGACTATGATCTACTAACTAAAAAACTAGTGGCCATTGATGAACTACACCTATCATAGATACAGTCAAGATATTACTAGGTTACATGCATTGGGTTCTTTCTTTCTATTACCACTTTCTCATTGAAACATATCTTACATGTCCTTGCAATAGTGAAAGCTTGCATATGTTGGCAATCTTGGACTGCTAGGAGGTGGCAAGGAAGGTAATCGATAATGTTGAAGTAATTTAAATTCCAACATTCTAATAATCCACATTTATGTCTAAGAGAGTACGTGACTCTAGTGATGCAGGGAAGAGATGTGAGGCATATTCGATGTGTAGTCAACATTTAATGTCATCGCATTCACAACATGTTTTCTTATAATTGTTCTTACAACTATTTTACTTGGGATTGTTACACTGAAGTGTTTTACTTGTGATTGTTACAATTAAGTGCACGAGATGCTATACTATTTCTTTGTATTGCTTGCTATTATCGAATCTATATATTTTCTCACTATTTATCTTAGCTAATGTATAGGCATATATACTGCAGATCATTACAAGTAATAATTGATTGCATTTATGTTTGTTTACTTGTCTTAGCTTAGTGGTGCTTTGATCCATCCATTTGTGGTGTGATTTATTTGTAGCTAAGTGCCTTTCGTAGAATAAATAATACATAGATACATAATCATTTTGTATATTAATGACATGGTGTGGAAACATATTGTTATTTTGAATATCCAATAAGCCCTTTGGCTAATTTTTGATTTTTTTTAGTGTTACATTAAACAAACTAACTGCATTTACAGTTATGATTGTTATGATTTTCATATTGAACTATACACCATTAAATATTATTTTTATTTTATTTTTAATTTCCAAATACACTATTGGCTAAAACTAAAAAGTTCTTCTCACAAGCATTTCGTGTGTAATGTGATTAAACCAATATAGATCCATCTTAATTCTGTATCTACAAAGTATCGAGAGGAATCAAATCTCTTAAGATGTAAACATTATTTAAAGTTGAAAATTTGAGGAAAATATTGCATCTCAAGGGATTTGATCGCTCTCAAGACTTGACAGATCTAGTTAGGAAGAGGTATCCAAGTTTCATTAATTTTTAAGTTTTAATTAATAGAATATATATCTCTTTGGTTAACTTTATGTTAGGGATGTCAATTCCTGCTAGCTCATTTGGTTAAGGTGTGGGTTTCCTTTGCAAGGTGACCCGAGTTCAATACCCTTATGGGTGACTTAGTTGGGAGGAGACACCAAAAATCCAGCCATGTTAAGGGTATACTACTTTGTAGATCACCTCGCTCGGTGCAATTATCATCGTCCTAGGCCACGATAGTTTATGAACACAGCTTAGTGGTAATTGTAGTTGAGATTTTTGGATCGGAAAGAATTGCAACAGGGTAACAACTTCAAATTTGTTTTTATCCATGAAGAAATTTTCTTTCCAAGATATGGAGAATCACGTTGGTGTTTGAAAGAGCTCCTTCTCGTGCTACGCTATGAGAGCCCCAATATTTTATAATGTGAAACCTTAAACTCAATTTTTTTTTATCTGTATGGTATTAGTATTTCTTATTCCTTTATGTTACATAGATATACATAGGCGTTTATTTGTTTCTCATTAGCTTTGCGAGCTGCCAGATAAGGTGGTTGAACGTGTGGGGAAATATATGAGAAAACCAGGCCTGGTAAATATCAAACAGATTTGGATGAGAAGGTCAAGATTTTGAAAATATTGTGTTATTGGCGTGCAACACATCAAATCGTCTGGATCTTGGGGTTTAAAAAATATTCAATAGGAGGAATTCATATTATCATAGATCGTGCTTTTCTGTAACAGGTGTGAGAGATAATGCAACCAAAGGCTCTTTAGATTTGTTGCATATATTTAAAAAATATGTAATTAACAAAATACAAAACCCTAAAGCATACTCAAGCTCGTCCTGCATGGAGAAGCAATTTTTAGATCGCTAGGATGAGGATGGGTATAATGGCAAGGATGAGAGTTTCCCAACAAATGTTCATGAAATATATTGCACCCTTTACATAATATGTGAAAGACTTGGCTCTGCTTATATACTCATGCGGAGTTAACAAACCCTTGGTGCAATGTTGAGTATCTAAACTTTAAAGACGAAGGCATGAGATTAGGCAAGAGCGATAATAACATGCCCTTGACAGTCACCCTTTTAATTCATCGTAGCAGTATGATAGTGCCCTTCGAATGGCCTAGAATCATGAAGATAACACGAGCCTGTGACAGTTACTCTGACCACGATCAACGCTTCTGCAACATCCTTGCGATATGTTTTTGGCGGCTACTCTATTCTTTCCCTCATATAAACATCAATCAGAAGCAGAACCGGGACTGAGTATAACATAGTAAGTTTCACATATTTTTCTGTACAATTGTTATTAATACTTGAATGATATATGATTTCGGGTTTGCTGGTTTAACATTGAATTTTGTCTTCTAAATAATACCCAAGGTGGACATATAATCAAATAAAATAAGATATTAAAAACCAACTTGTTTATTATTTTTCTTCCATAAAGAAAAATCTTGGATGCAATTAAGCATGACACTGATTAGACTTCTTTAGCAATCTGTTGGTAGCTGAAGTGGCTTCCATATTTACATTTTCCATGCACCAAAAATTATAACATTCTGTTACCAAAGGTATCAAGTCCTAGTTTTTACACCAAAACAAAGCTAACCTATAACTGTTTTCCATACAAAACAGAACAGAACATCATAAGCAGAGGCCCAAAGCCTCCCTTACATTATCATTCAAATAATACCTATTAAATAGTTACCATACAAGTACAGTTAGGCCTGAAGCCTGAAGCATACATTCAATATCTTTGAACATCTCCACCAAAATCAGTAGATACAAAAAGCCTGTAGATACTCAAGCTAAAAAGTAGCCTGTAAAGCTTGATCCACCAACTAAAAAGTAGCCTGTAAAGCTTGATTTATTCAATTACAAATAGTAATTCATTTATGATGAACCAAAAAGGTTTATGTGCATATATTATCAAAGAAAGCTTTCTCAAAATTGAAGTCACAACGAGATTCCTTGGAGGATTTACTAAATCTAGAAAACCTTAATTTGTTGGAGTCCTCCGATATGGAGCAACTTCCAAATTTATTCAGGAATTTAATTAAACCTAAATATCTTAATTTACATAATTGCAAAAAATTTAACCATCTATGCAAAACCACTTGGAAACATCTCCTCGCTTGAATACATAGATTTTTTTATTGTGAGAAAATTGAAGTGTTGTCTCAAGTGACAGACCAAAGGTCCTTGGGAGTATTAAAGTTAATGATCATAAACTTAAAATATTTTCCAAGTACAGCTGAAAATCTAAGTGATTTGGAAGTTATGAGCTGCACTCTCCACCACCATTGCTGGGTGATCTAATGCACTCGAAGAAATTGAATGCCTAGTCGTGGAATAAAGTGGAATATTTTTCAAAGACGATTGATAAAAAAATTCTGGTAATGTTGCTACATATGTCCCAATTGCTTTAATCTTTTCTAGGTGGACTAGTGGTCCTAATGACTTTGGAAATTCTTCAAGTGGAGTATCAATAATTAACTCCCTCAACTGCAGAGGTGCCTGCAATGTTCACGTTTCAATCATATGAAAGATAAAATACAGTGATTCTCATCTGCAAATTCTTACATAGATTATATATGTGCTTGCTATGTTCACGTTTCAGTCATGTATAATTAATAAGGATAACAATATAATGTATGTTGAAGACCTTGCACTCTCATTACTTCACGCATTTCTTCATGATTTTGAAGGTTTGGGAGCTCCCACAGGTATCCACGCCCCAGCTTTTGTAGTAGGGGGGCCATCACGCATTTCTTCATCTACATCACCTACAATGCTCATTGGTATACACTCTTTCTTCTTTTGTTCTTGTTTAGTAGAAACTTTTCCGGACAGCATGCTAGTCTCACGACATTGTGAGGCATTGGGTAATAAGCTAACAAAAGCGCCATTCAAAGCTCCACTACACGATTTCCCATTAATTCAGTCAATCTAGATGCCCTTTAAATTGCACACAACTATTCGATTTGCCTTCAACACTATGTTTCTTTCACTACGAAATTGTCTCAACACTGAAAATCTGGAGCTTGGGCAATGAAAATATATTTTCAAGGAATGTAAATATACATCGTAGGTATCCTAAAGGTATCATTTAGTCAGGAACCTGCCCCAACCTTCATGAAATTAAAATTATGGATTGCCATATCCTCGTGGAGAGTGGACCATATCCAAATACACTAATAGAATTGAAATTTAATGTTTAATATAATTTGAAGAAAACATAAGGCCTTTGTCCTTTTGCAAAACTTTTACGGCTAAAGATTTGTAGTTTCTATAAATTAAAACTGAGAAAGTGTTGGAAATTATAGTGGGGAAGGAAGTAATGGAGCACTGGTTATATTTATTAATTAATGGTTGTCTAATATTTGCTTTCACAACAACCTCTAAGTGAAGGTTAGTATTATTGCCAGGGAAATACCCCCTAGTCGGTCACCTCCAAGACTCGTTCCAATAAAGTGAGATGGACCACAACAATAATGAAATCCTAGAAAACAGATTAATAATCCATCAACCTCTATGGTGAGCCAAGGTTGCATTGGTCAATATCTGTTTGAATTTATTAGTGTGGCAAAACATATAAAGTATCGACGACTATGCTTCATATCTGATGGCCAAAGATGTCGGAACCAAGCTCTTTTTAGTTGTAAGGCGCGTCGGTTGTCCGATTGCTGGAGGAGTCAGATAACCGACGACATCCGAGCGTCGGTTTTGATCTGAAATTGGATCGACGTTAAAAAATAACTGTGGTTGTCGGATAGTTGACCACAAAATGTAGAAAATCCGACTTTTTGGCCATCAGATTTTGGGTCCAAAAAACCTAGTGAGTGATCTGTCTAAGATATTTCAAACGACACGGAGACATGTTGAACCAAATACACCACAGTGATAACAACTTCCAAAAGTAGAGAATAAAAGACCATGAAGCATAAGCATGAACAAGGAAACCTGCTACATGTTCCCGAAGCCTTGAAATTGGGTTGTATGGGATATTTCAAACAACATAAATGCTGAACCAGCTATACTACAGTGACAACAGACTAGAAAAGAGACCGTGAAGCAGAAACATGTAAAAGGAGACCTACTACAAGTCCCTGAAACATTGATATCAGGCAACTTTACATGCACAACATACAAATAGATCAAGGTTGTTTCATGAACCTATTAGAATCTTTATGCGCATAGTTCTAAAAGCTTCACTCTCTAACCAAAGCCAAACTTGATTTCACCTGCGTTTAAATGCGAAGATAACAGAGAGCCTAAGTTGCATATCTACCATACCAATGCCAATATTAAAACCTTCACATTTAAAGCTAGCTACCCACAACAAGGGCTTTGCTAATTAAGCGATCCAATTTCTTTAATATTTAAGAAACATATATCTGTAAAACATTTATATTTTTATCTCACAATGAACTCATTTGTTTTTTATCTGTTTATTACATAATAAAAACAATCAATCCTATGCGCAAAGTTATCTATAACAAAACAAGGGCATATATAAGAATCTTGCCAAAACCGGGGCATATATAAGAATTGTGCTACCAAACTAGTTGGCACTTTCACCAATAGCCAGGCTCAATTGTCGATGATGTATATCATATCCATTTTACCCACAGACTATGAACAGTACAAACGATAACAAGGAGAATATGAGAAAAGCAACTAAATAATAATATTTTAAAGAGTAAAAACCCTTATTGGCAATGGTCTAAGGGTTTAAAACCGTATTAATTGCGTCGACTTTCGTATTATGGACGACACGGCTAGTAAAACGAGCCCTTAGGGTTTGAAACCCTTCAACAATAATAACATCCACGAGAAAAATAAACGAATAGATGAAAGAGCCTCCCAAAACACATAAGATCATACAGAAAGTTATGGTATTTTACAGTCGTCGAATGGAAACAACAGATCAATGGAGTTCATTACATCGATACGAGTCGAACCCATGACCTTGCATCTTCTGAAACCATCAAGACCAACACTAGATAGACTTCACGATTTGATAATATTAAATATTTTAAAAACCAAAGGGAGAAATACAAATAAAGCACGGGGCGTAAAAAATAGCTTCAAAGAAGAAAAATAACCGCCACTTGTGAATCATGAGAACACGGTCTGTGAGTAGTTCCAAATGTAGAGCTTACCTGCCACACCACTAGGAAGGGCAAAGCCGAGATCAACCATGTAGGGAGCGAGCTGTTCTTCATTTCCTCCTTGCTTTCTCATCATGGTTCATGTGAGATCGAAGTGAAAAACAAAGAAAGAACTGCTCGCTCCATTTATGTGTGTGGAGGGCTTTGGATGTGGATGGAGATCCCAGTTCATATCTTTGAAAACATTGACATTAGAGCAAGGTTCTCAGAACAAAATAACAAGGGAATCTCAACTTATACGGCTTGATTATTCCTTTGTTTCTCATCATTTGCATTTTAGGGCTAAGACCCATTTGCCAAAACAAGAGACTTGATCAGGGCTCGATGGCTTTAGTAATTCTAGGAAGTCATAATCCTTGTGGATGCCCATTTATCAAACCCTACAAACCCTTCTTTGCCAAACAAAAATCACTCAAGCACGCCCTGTGCAACATCCATCTGCCATCTGGGTCATTGTAGCATTGATTTCTTCTCCATCATGCGTAGAAAGCTTTGTCCCAGAGGTAAACCCAATAACAACAACTATGAAGAAAATTGCGGATAAACCAGGAGGTAAACAAACATGTGAGGGCGCGAATAGATGTCAATTTCTAGCACATCTGTGTGGCATTAATTCAACGAACAGATAAGGTTTCGCAGCCCAAAACCATGTGACGAAACCGTCAGCTCAGAATAACGTGATGAAACCGGCAGACACGTGGCATGTTCAAAATAACGCGATGAAACCCGCAGACGCGTGGCATGTTCAAAATAGCACGATGAAACCAGCAGACGCGTGGCATATTTTCATTTGGGGAAGGGACGACGAAAAGGAACAATGTTTTTCAAAACACTCTTAGGAAAAAAAATGCCTATCGAAGTAAATATGTATTTAGTTTAATGATTTTACAAAATATATATATTTTTGACATACTATATACTTTAAAATGGTAAACATAGACACAAACATTTATCATTCTTTAGTTTAGTTGTATATATATCATATTTAGAACTTTTAGAATTTTAACACAACTTTAACTGCAAGGAAAATGGCTGACACTTTTAAAAATAAAGATATGAATTAGCTTTTATTAATAGTATTTTAAATAATAAATAAGTAACAAAAATAATATCATATATACTACAAAATTTATAAACATATAAATCATATCTTAATTATAAACATTATGTTAAGGCACAGACTACTTTGCAGCTATTTCTCTTATTTTATAATCAAATCGAGAATTATAATTTGTCATAAATAGAAAAAAGGAAAAAAATATGACAATTTTGAAGCATCGAACTTTTAAATTAATTATAATGAAAAGAAGCATTAGTGCTTGAAAGGGAGGAAAAAACTGAAAGATGGTCAAAATGGAAAATCAAACAAAGTAATTATTAATTTTATTTTATTACAATGCACAGAAGAACTTGCTTTCACAAAATCCTATGCCCACCATCTCACTTAAAAACCTTTGCTATAGTATAGTGGATAAGGGAGAAGGGACTTTTCTACACCATGTTTTCCTTGCAATGTAAACAAGGAAAATAAGATAGTTATAATGTGGGTAGGTATATAATAGACTTATCTTTACCGAGGGTGTTCAATTTTTCATCCTATAAGTATTTTATGTGTCTTTGATCTTATCTTTTTGTCTCTCTACTCCACTCCACATAGCAAAACTTTTATCTTTAGGCTAAGAGGCTTGTCAACTATATTTTCACAATGATTTCTAGGATTTGGCATGCATTCCTTGTTCAATGGCGTCATATGAATTTATACCTTTGTGGACTTAGTATTTATTGCCAACAAAGATCTTTGAGGCCTTTACTACCACTGTATTTGATAGAATAGTTGTTGATTGTTTCCAAGTCTCTTTACCCAGTGCACTTGCTTGGGAATAAGGTACCTTGACCCAATATTCCAAATAAATTCTTAATGTTTTCATCAAATGGGATGATGTTGAACAATGTAAGGTTGAGACACCACCTTTGATTCAATTGCTCATATAAAAACCAATAACACTATGTAGTTGTTTCTTTATGGGTATAGGACTTGTTATCTCCTTAAATAAATTAGTCAAATTTGTTTATTTTAGGTGATAGGAAGTCATTGAAAAATACATTTCTAAATTTTTTAAGGCTCATTTTTTAGAGCTTTAAATATGTAATAAAGTTTTAAAAAAAATTGATTTGGTTTTTCCTACAAAAAAGTCAAAACTCAGGTTTCGGTGGCTTAGGAGGACATTCCAACTGTTCATTAGCCACCGAAAGCAGAGCTTTTGGTAGCTAAAATGCAAAAATTTGGAGCTATTTTAGCCACCGAAAGCGCAGAAACTTGGAAATGGTCAGCATGTCTTGGGAAAACTCAATTTTCTTAGCCGTGGAGAGGCCGTTTTACACGCTCAAATAGTCGATTGATAAGTAGACATATTAATATTTCCAATGGTACTTTCATATCTGCATTTGGAGCTCATGAAGGCAGTCAAAAGTCCCCCGCAAGATGGTGTTGCGTTTTCAGAAATTTGGCGTTTCTACTGTGCTGAATCATCATTTTCAAATGATGATTCTGAGCGACTGGAGTTATTTTGAGAAACGGTTGGAGGATTTTGTGCTTGACATGTCAAAGAACAATAACCTCTTTAAGTTTATACACAGGTGTCACAGATTGGGAGAACCGAATCCATCTCTGAGCCCTAATTTTCAGGTCTCGAAATTTCCCGGTTTGACACATGTTTTTGAAATACAGATATCGGGAAAATGAAAACAAATATCAAAGAACTGAGAGAGTCTTTTGCTCACAACAAACCAATATAAAAAAACCTATCTCGGGTTTCTAAAATACGTTTTGATTTTAGAGATATAGGTAAATGTCTGAGCAACATATTTCCAGAAATTTCTGCATTTTCCAGCCACCTCACAAATTCGGATTTGAGATAGGAAAAGAAGTTATCAGATCCATCTTTTGAGGATCTTGAAACTGATTTGTAAAGCCTATTTAAGCTCATTGAAGAATTATTGTAAGTGATTCAACTTTAGAGACTCTTAGACACTTTTTGTACACAAGCTTCTCATGTTCTTGTCAATTAATACAAGCTCTTTTTCCATTACATGTTCAGATTACATCTTCTTTATGTTCTATACTTGTACTTGGATATTTTATTCATGTTTATTCTTTTTGTCTAATACCAGATATCTGTCATCCTATCTCTGTATTGATAAGTTGAATTGCAAGTATCATTTCCTTGTTATGATTAGCCATGCATATGTAAGTGTTTTATGTATGAATCTGCCAGCATAGTGAGAATTCTTCGTCTATTCAACTATATTACAAACCCTCTGAACAGTGATAGTTAGAAGCCTTGCCTATTTGGTTAAGTTTATGCATGCTTTGAGTGAGTGAGGTCTAATTAGTCATCCAACTTGATCCATTGAGTGAAATATTGAGAAAATAGTTAAGTTACTAGTCATCTTCGAGCTACAACCTAGAAGAGTTTCCTGGAGTGATAAAAGGACCTTGGAATGCTTTTCATGGTACTTTTCGATCATTTGTTTGGTGATGGTTGGATTTGATAACATATATTCCTACACTAGAATATATGATTCATTTGTCCCTCCAAAATTTTTTATTTCATTGTTTTATCTGCGAAATTTACCATGCGATCCCTCCATTAGACATTGGTGCATTAGTCTCTTTTGTTTCATGACCTTTGCACTATGTATGTGTTAAATTTTCAGAATTTACTTCAATCTGATCTAGGATCTTAATTGAGAGAACAACATGTATAGCAAATCTACAGCATATCAATCATGGGCACAATAATGCAAGCACACAAGAGACACAGAGTTTACTTGGGGAAAACCATAAAGGTGAAAAACCCCAATAACTTCGTCAGAGATAGATAGAGCAATGATACAACCAGAATACAAGAGATAGTCTTCTCCTAGCAGCAGAGCCTCCTCCTCCACAAGTGCACCACTCTCCCAAGTGTGAGTGAGAGAATAGAATGTGTAAAATGAGAGAGACACACTCTCTATTTATACACTAACTTGACTTGACCTTCACTCAATTAGGTCGACCTCAACTTAACCACTTAACATAATGCTGACTGGGCCGACCCCCACTAGGGTGGTCTAATAACCCTTTGACCCATATGGCCGACCCCTAATAGGGTGGTCTAATAACCTTTGACCCACATGACTTATACAGGGCCGACCCCAACAAGGTGGTCTAATAACCCATCAAGTATAAGTTACGACACTTACAATATAAATGACGACACTTCCGTATAGAGGAATAATAACATCTCTATAGGAATACAACCACTTCCGTCTAGAGGAATAATAACATCTCTATAGGAATACAATATACATATATGTGAAATACATTCCGAAGTTACATATACATCAACACTTCCTCTTAACTAGGAAGGTATTTCTCGACACAGGTCTTCTAGCACAAGTCTTCTTCTCTGGATCATCGTCACTGGATAATCGTCATCGAGTCATCATCATCGTCACTGCTACTGCTATCTCAATCAATCTCTGAATCTACTCGTCATAGGAAGTTCTACAAAGCCAGTGCTTTTTCATACTGGATGTAGGCCCACCACCTGCAGGTCTTCATCATCTGTGCAAACGGTCTGATAGAGGTGGCCTCTCAGGACTAATTTTATGTGCGGATGCAATACCGAAAAGAGTATCCCAGGAACATTTATGTGCCTAAGCACGACCGACAAGATCTCCCAGGACTGATTACATGCATCTCCTCCACAATACCTTTAAAGAGCATCCTAGGAACATTTATGTGCCACAGCACGACCAACAATATCTCTAAAGAGCATCCCAGGACTTATTACGAGCACACAACTCAACCTCTTGGATCTCCAGGACTGATTACATGTGGATAGACAAAACCTTTAAAGAGAATCCCAGGAACATTTATGTGCCGCAGCACGACCGGCAAGATCTCTAAAGAGCATCCCAGGACTAATTACGAGCACATAGCTCAACCTCTCGGATCTCCAGGACTGATTACATGTCTCCGTAGTAATACCTCATCCCAGGACTGATTACGAGCACACAGCTCAACCTATCAGATATCTGAGGACTGATTACATACTACATAGCAATACCGGAAAGAGTATCCCAAGAACATTTATGTGCCGCAGCACGACCGGCAAGATCTCCCAGGACTGATTACATGCGATTTGCACAACCTGCAACATATCATCTCTGACCTCCAAGTATCAATCTGATACTCATGATCCAACAGATCATCATCGCACAAAGCATCATCCTGATGCTCATGATCACACTGATCATCATCACGATACCATCCTGATACATATCATCTGCAGCAACATCCTGAAGCTCATCATCATGATCATCTTGATCATACAATGCATCCACCTGATGCATACCAAGTATCTACCTGATACATATCATCATACATGATCCACCTGATCATACAGTGTATCCACTTGATACAAATACAAATACATGATCCACCTGATCATACCTGATACATATCAACATACATGATCTACCTGATCATACAATGTATCCACCTGATACATATACAGATACATGGTCCAAGCATCCAACATGATGCATATACAAAATACATACAAATGATCCAATTGATCATATCTAGCATCAAACATGATGCGTACATATACATATACATATAAATGATCCAACTGATCATATCTAACATCCAACATGATGTGTACATATACATATAGAGCAGTAACTAGAGCATCGTCTTGATGCTCATCATCCATGATCCTCCTGATTATCATAGCATCGTCCTCTTCAGATCATCTCATCATCCACAAAGTACAGCCTAGATGCACATCATCCAATACTTACACCACCGACATGGGAGAACACATCTACCACCATTCGGGGAAGGCTCCAGCCCTTACTTTTTCACCATGGGAGAACACATCTACTACCATGTGAGAATGGCTCTAGCCCTTACATCTACACCATGCGAGAACACATATACCACCATGTGAGAATGGCTCAGCAATTACATCACGACCATGGGAGAACACATCAACCATGTCAGAAAAGCTCATGTGCATCTGCATCTTCCAGACTCATCACTTCCCTTTGGAATAAACCTCGATCTGAAGTGCACCAAGCTTCTCTCTGAAGTACTCAAACTCCACTCTGGCCAATGGCTTGGTCAATACGTCTACAACCTTCTCATCTGTCGCAACATGCTCTGCTTTGACTGTACTCAGTGCTACGCAGGATTGCTTCCTGCTAAACCAAGAGATCACACCTGATCCCATATTGAAGCAGCACCCAGAAGTGCTCTTACTATCTGCAGCACTGCCTGCCCAATACGAATCAACATAACCCTGTAGGTTTAAACTTTTTATTCACATCATACTTGAGCCCATAATCAACTGTACCCTTCAGGTACCTCAGAATATGCTTTACAGCAACCAGGTGAACATCTCTCGGATTCGTCAGGAATTGGCTCAATGCTTTCACCGCAAAGCAAATATCTAGTCTCGTGTTCATCAGGTACATAGAGGACCCAATCATCTGATGATACATCATGACATCGATTGGATCAGATGAAGCATCACACAGAAGCTTTAGGTTCGATGCCATAGATGTGGCCATAGCCTTGCAGTCCATCATCCCGAACCTCTTCAGGATCTCTACTGCATAGTTCCCTTGTCAAAGGAATATTCCATCTGCACTCTGCCACACCTCCATGCCAACAACAAATAGTGCATCATCCCCAAGTTCTTCAACTCAAACTCGGCAGCAAGCTTCCGCTGCATGTCGGCAATCAATCTATCATCACCTGTTACAAATAGGTCATCCATATACAAAAGTAGTATCACTGGATTGCCTTCCTCAACCTTGTAGTAAAGGTTGGAATCCGCTTTACTCTTGGTAAATCCCAAATTGGATAGAAATCTATCTATCCTACCATACCAAGTTCTGGACATATATGAGTCCCTGTCATGTGTCTCAGAACCAAGTAGCTGCACCACATACACTTCTTCTTCAACTACACCATTCAAGAAAGTGTATCTTCCTCTTCATTACTGCAGCCAGAGCAAGTACTGATTTAATGGAAGTGTATCTGGCTACAGGAGCAAAAGTCTCTATGCTACCACCTGCAGCATGCTTGATCTTGTAGATCCTCTTGGAAGTCACTATAGACTCCCCTTCAGGTCTTGGGACTGCATCCCAAACATCTTCATGATCGACTGGTACTCCTCGATCATGGCATTCTTCCCAAATCCTGGGAACTTCAATATCTTCAATATTTTCAATAGATAACTTTGTTGCTGCACAAATGTTGTAGTCCTTCTTTTGTAGGTGATGGTATACGATCTTTCCTACACAACAAGTTAAATTGCATGATTAGAAAACATCTCATAGTTTTCAGAACAAATTCTTACACATAAAGAAATATGTCATACAGTCATGCAATTATCTTAGCCAATGCTTCAATACAACATTTATCCATATTCCATAACTTTCTAGATGCCTTCCAATCTCTACCAGAACATTGTTAAGAGTGTGCACAACTCCTAACATGTCAGCAAAGAGGTTTCATTCTAGATAAGTAGCAATGGAATGTTGTACAATTCCATAGGCCACTTACCCATGTATATTAGTAGTATACTGTTCATCAATGAAACTATTCTAATATGCATAATACACAACCTAATTCTAGGAACATAAGCATATACATCATTGAATAACATTATGTAAGAAATGACAATTCAAATACTCATCTTTGTTTGGTTGCTGGGTGGACTCCCTTTGAATCTTTGCAACTCCAGTATGATGTGGATTATGAGAAGTGGTCAACTCCCTCTGAATATCTGCATCCTTGCAAAAACTACTGAAGTATGCTCCTTTGCTTTCTTGCAGGAACAACTAAAGTGTGCTCCCTCTTGATCTTTGCTTCTTGGATTACCTATCCTTGAACTTACATCCATCCTTAATCACTATGCATGCTTATTAGTATCATCATTGTGTTATCCTTGAGGTCTCATACATAATCACACATTTATTAATATAATCTTAATACTATCAAAACACAATAATCTTAAACATGTATATTCATGATCATTCACAGATAATAAACATTAGTATTCAAGGTTTCAGGGAAGTCTTCTTTTACTCATGCATATTCTTATTTGATCCTAGGACTCTTCTGATTAGTTAAATCATCAATGCATAAACTCGTGATTACTCAAACCTATAACTTCATGGTTCTTCTGGTTAGTCATATCATCAATTATGGTAAGAAACATAATATGCATACAACCATGACTATTCAAACCTATGACTTCATGAATAATCATTATCAACAACACAATAGTATAAGATCCTAACACAAGGTAGGATTCTATATTGATATAGGAAAAACATACCTGGATTAGCATGCTAGCTAGTTATGTCTAACATACCCGCATAATGTCTTCTGGTTCTCTTCAGTGACTTGTGCTAGTAACCTGCATGTCTCATAGGTTAACCATTGTAGGACCAGGTTATACATACCTCGAAAGTAGATCTTCTATGTGATCCATGACAATGGATGAATCTTTGTCTTCATGTCACCATGATCATATGTTCTTGAAGTAGAACATGATTTGTCTTTCTTGGTGTACCTTTTATGTTAGCGAACAACATAAACCTCATACAACATCACAATGCATTAGTACAATCATAAGTGTCAAAACCTTAATCAATGAATATCTTCTATTAAGGTAATATGACAAGTCTAGTAATTAATCAAGATTGTACTGTAATGATATGAAGACAAACATATCATAAACTTAACCATGAACAAAATTCGAAACATACTTGTAAGCCATACCTATCAAGATTGCTTGTAATCTTCTTATGAAGGCCTTAGCCTCATCTCCCTCTGAAATAGGAACTTCTTCACTTATGCAGGTGACCAATACATCCTCTTCTAGGATTAACCCAATCCACTTGATTTGCAAGAACTGGATCTGGAGCTGTAATAGGGTTTGTCAGAGAAACCCCAAAAATTCAAACTTTGAATTTCAAACTTCCGAAAGGATAGAAATATGCGCCTTGATGAGCTAATCAAGCTGGTATATTCAGAATTTGAAAACTGCAAAGTTTCACCCCTCGAAATTGCCTTTTAGATTTCCAGATTCATTAGGGAGGACCCTGAATTAGGGTTTGAGTTTCCCAAAGCTTCACCCAACCAAAAGATTTGATTCAAAACTCTAAGCTTCAAATTTTCTGAGGAGCTTCCAGCCGTGGTCATAGATTTCCAAAATTCCAATTTTTGCAGAAGCCCTAATTTTCCATCTTTCCGATCAAAGTCCCGAACTGGGGTTTGATCAAGCCTGGCCTTCTGCCCAACCAAAAAATCTGATCTTGGTCTCTAAATTTTGATTTTGATGAGTAGCATCTAGCCGTGGTCTCCGATTACAAAAATTCCAACTTTCTCCGAAGCCCTAAATTTCGGAAACCATGAATGAAGGTACTCAAAAATAATTCTGTTTTGATAGAAATATGTACCTGATTGTTTCTGGTGTAACTCTGAAATTTTCGATATACAGGGTCTGCAAAATTTTCCTGAGATAGCCCGACTTGTTATCTTTCCATCCCGATAGGTCTGACCTCAATTGGATTCTCTGAGAGATAGTTATTCCAAGTGTCACAACGTGACCTGTTTATGGGATAATACAGGAGAATGAACTTGTACGGTGTGCCACGTGCCACTGGTTCAACTTCGGCCTCTAAACAATTTTTTTGAGATAGTACATTCTGTGTAATACCTATCACTTTTTATGAAATTTCATTTGGAGCTTCCTAGCCCAAGTTATGACCTTTTTCCCATGGTCACTTGATTTTGACTCAAATCTAGAAGAGGCAGAAACCCTATATTGTACAGATCATAAATCACAAAGTATGATGAATTAGAGGTTGTCCTTTGGACACAAGGTACATGGGGATCTGCTATTCAACCTGTAAAAGTTTCAGATCCTAAAACTTCTCCAAAATGGATTTATAGTGAAAGTGCTACGATGACTGGTTTTTGCTATATCAAGCCCTAGCATCGTAAGTGCAACAAGTGTTATACATGCCATATCATGCCTTCTTTCAGGCTAGCTCTGATACCATGTTAAATTTTCAGAATTTACTTCAATACGATCTAGGATCTTAACTGAGAGAACAACATGTACAACAAATCTACAGCATATCAATCATGGACACAATAATGGAAGCACACAAGAGACACGGAGTTTACTTGGGGAAAACCATAAAGGTGAAAAACCCCAATAACTTCGTCAAAGATAGATAGAGCAATGATACAACCAGAATACAAGAGATAGTCTTCTCCTAGTAGCAGAGCCTCCTCCTCCACAAGTGCGCCACTCTCCCAAGTGTGAGTGAGAGAAGACTAACTTGACTTGACCTTTACTCAATTAGGTCGGCCTCAACTTAACCACTTAACATAATGCTGACTGGGCCGACCCCCACTAGGGTGGTCTAATAACCCTTTGACCCACATGGCCGACCCCCAATAGGGTGGTCTAATAACCCTTTAACCCACATGACTTATATAGGGCCGACCCCAACAAGGTGGTCTAATAACCCATCAAGTATAAGTTACGACACTTACAATATAAATGACGACACTTCCGTATAGAGGAATAATAACATCTGTATAGGAATACAACCACTTATGTATAGAGGAATAATAACATCTCTATAGGAATACAATATACATATATGTGAAATACATTCCGAAGTCACATATACATCAACAGTATGATGGTTCACCCTAGTTCAGCACCACATTGTTGTAAGACACCCATCTTGAGTGTGTTTCTATGTGAGTATAAACCCTTGTAGCTTAATATTTCATTATGAGCAACATCCCTCACTTTTATCTATTTCAAGTTATTTCCATAAGGCTCCTTCCTTTTTAGTTGGTTGTTCATTGCTATGTATTATTTTTTGTTTCTTGCATTCATATGTTACTTGTCATTTTTGTCTGTACAACATGTAATGCATGCGATCAATCATAATTAGAGGGGAGACATGCACTCCTGTATTGACTAATTGTATTGTATCTACCATTTTTCTTGCTTTCAAACATGTGTCCCCTTATGCACTTGGGAACTCATTTTTTTGCAATGTGAACACTCAGCTTCTTTCTCGAGTATTTCAATCATTTCATCCAAGTTGAAAAAAACCAAAGGAAAATACAAAAACCAAAAAAATGGGTGCATCAAAAGTACTATTACAAGTTTGATTTTTCCACTGTGATTAAATATCCATTAGTCTCTAGTGTGGTGGTTGATTTCTCCCTTGAGAAAATAATCTTAATTGAGTGACCCATTTATGACCTTCTACATGATCATTGTGGTCCTTGCATTTTGTCGACCCCATTAGCCTATTGAAATTAAGTTTTTTCTAAAAATCACCCTCCCTTGCATCCCCATTTTTAATGTTATGACCCTCCATAGGGGTGTAATAGGGGTGTAAAGTGGACTAGGTCCACTATGTTTGTTATTATTATATAAGGTCCATTATGGTAGTAAATAAATGTAATGGAACTTCATTAAAAGAATGTTCACTAGGTAGTTAGGAGGTTACCGAGTCTCTTCCGAAAGGGGTGTATAGACTTCTCTTGAAACTATCCTTGTCCTCTTGCACTCCAGGGTGGTGAGTCTGGTTTCTCTGGGTATTGAACTGTCGCCTTCATCTATTGTTGATTCTCACCATTCCATTGCTGAGGTGGCATGCTTTCCTCTCATTACTTATGCATATGGCACGTCTGAAGACCCTACTGTCATCCCTATCTCTTCCATTTTTAATGGAAATGTTACTATAAGGAAATCCAAAAAACCTAAATCTGGTAAATCCATCTCGAGGGTTGGGTCAGACGCTCTCCCGGGAGTTAAAACTTATGTTAATCCTAGAGTTACTTCTCTGTTTGATAAGGGTTTGTTGGGAAACTCTTCTTAGAATGTATTACATGTTACCCGGGGCTCTTATAGATGGTGCGGCCTACAATGAGCTTAAGCGATGAACATAGTCTCTTTTAATATTCGGGGATTGGGAAGGGGCCCGAAACATGCTGCTTTTAAAATATTTTTGGAAGTTGTTCGTCTGAGTGTGGTTCTTCTTCAAGAGAATATGTCTAATGTGACAGATGCATGTAAGTATTTTCTGTATATTAAACCTGACTGGAGGGTGTGTACATTGGACTCCAGGGATTTATAAGGAGGCACTCTGGTTGTTTGGAATCCTGCAAATGTTGAGCTTAAAGCATTTCATATTCCCGTCGGTATCGTGGTGGAAGGTCGAATTCGAGACTTTAAGACTCCTATACACATTATGAATGTATATGGTCTTTACATAAACAGAAAAGTGTTTTGGGAAAAATGGGTGGATGGGGGTTATTTGCAGGATCCCAGTCTAATTTTGGGAGGCAATCAGTAAATTTTACTTTGTCTGTTGATGAGATGTGGGGATCCGAAAATATCATTGATCCTTTGGTAGATTTTTTTAACATGAATTTTGATGATGTTGGTTTGGTTGATGCGATCCCTTCTCATTTGTGCCCTACGTGGTCGAATGGTCATTGTGGACAGGATGGGATCGCTAAGCATTTGGACTATTTCTTTATTGCTGACAGTTGATTGAGGCTTTGGGCTATTTCTGGTCTTGGGCTTACATTGTAGGAATTTCGGATCACAAATCCATCATTCTAGAGATGGATTTTCATAAGAGCTTTTCTTTTTACCCCTTCAAATTCAATTCGGGATGGTTGAGTGACATTTCCTTCTACAAGTTTGTAAGGGATCATTGGACGTCCACTTCCCACTACAGAGGCTCATCTCCTCTTCTTAATTTAGGATGGAATCTATCCAAACTAAGAGATGCAGTGATCATTTGGGAATGTGATAAGAATCAGGAAAATATCAATCTTTTGGCAACCACTGAATCTAAAATACAAGCGTATTCTAACATTATTGATGATCACTTAATGATTCTTTCTTCTCGGAGGAATGCAAGGTTTACCTCTCCGACTTGGAAATGAAAAAGAGGAGTTTGCTTCTTCAGAACGAGGAGTTTTGGAGACAGAAAAGTAGGGTCATCTGGTTAAAAGCCAGGGATAACAACACTTGTTTCTTCCATAGGTTTGATAACCAACGGATATTAGTTAATTATATTTGGGACATTCGTGGAAATAATGACAAGGTAATTTCAGAGATAACCTCACTTAAAAGTGTTGTTGTGGAACACTTCAAAAATGTGTATACTACTGATCATGATACCTTTCTGGAAAGTTAGTTGGCCACCATTAAGCATTTTCCATGCTATTTTACTGATGAAGTTGTTTGGAAGTTGGAAAATAGGTCACTATGGAGGATGTTTTCAATGTTTTGAAACTATTTGCATCTGACAAGAGCCCCGGTCCATACGGGTGGAAAGTTGAGATCTACATACACTTATTTGATATCATGGGGAAGGACATTCTTGTTGCTATCAATGAGACCAGGAGCAAGGGGAAAGTTCCAGATAAACTAAATTTGACCTATATCACACTCATCCCCAAGGTTGATAAGTCGGTTGGGTTCAATGACTTCCGATTGATAGCATTATGCAATCTTCTCAACAAAATCATCTCTAAAATCATTGTTGAGAGGATTAATCCCTTCTTGGATTCTTTTATTTCAGATGAAAAATTCAGCTGTCTTCATGGTTGGCAGATTGTGGATGCAGTAGGGGTGGCTTAGGAATGTATTCACTTGGTAAAGAAACAAATATTAGTTCTATTATCATGAAAATGGATATGGAAAAGGCCTATGACAGGGTATACTAGGTGTATATCCGGTTTATTCTTATTCAAATTGGAATTTTGGTGGTTGTTTCCAATTGGATAATGGCCTGTATATGCTCGACGAGCTTTGTTGTGATCATTAATGGGTCTCCTACACTGTTCTTTAAAGGAAAATGGGGCCTATGGAAAGGGTTCCCTCTATCTCCATATTTATTCATCCTAGTTATTGAAGGTCTCGATTTGTTGATTAAGAAAGTGAAAAAAAGGTCAGATCTATGGGATTAAAGTGGCAAATTCTCTCCACATTACTCATCTTTTTTTTCGTTGATGATGCACTCCTCTTTGGGGTGGGTATTGGATATGAATGGAAACATTTTCACTATATCATCAAACTCTTCTGTCGGGCTTTAGGTATGAAGGTTAGTGTGAGGGAATCTTACTTATTATTTCATGATATTGATGCTGGTGGAATTGGATAAAGGTATAAAGTACCTGGATTTTTTGTTTTGTTTTGTTTGTTTGTTTGTTTGTTTTTTATTTTTATCTGAAACCCTTGAACTATAAATCTTGCGATTGGAATTGGATCATTAATAAATTCCATTGGAAGATTGAATCCTGGACCTTCCGGTGGTTTCCATTGGGTGGACGCCTTACCTTGGTCTGCTCTATTTTGTAGTGTATTTCGGTGTATTGGTTCTCTTTGTTTCTGGTGCCTAGGTCAGTTATTTCCCATTTAAGGAAGTTGATGTTTTAGTTTACCTAGGAAGGAAGATTAACATGACAGAAATGGCATCTAGATTCCTAGGATACCCTCGCTCTGCCTAATATGAAAGGAGGTTAGGGTATTAAAAACTTGTTCTGGTTCAACTTTGCTCTGTGTGCCAAAATCCTGTGGTGTAGCCTATTCAATACTGAACTCTGGGGGAAAGTGGTAAGGGATAAGTATCTAAACAGACTGCCTCCATTGTATTGGTTGCGATCAGGGAAGAAATCATGTCCTGAAGGATCCATTGTGTGGAGGTGTCTCATAAAACATTTGCCAGTAATCAATCACACTATTTGTTGGGCCACTGGTCATGGGACCCAGGTTTAGTTGGGGATTGATCCCATTCTTGGACTGGGTGGTTGCTTCAAGTTTTCTGTGTCTTTGATTAAAGAACTACATAATATGGGTGTATTTGTCCTTAGACAGGTTTGGTTTCCCCATGGTGATGGGGGTGGACATTGGCGGTCGTCGAAAGATCTCAACCTTCATGATACACATGTTGCAGAGTGGAACGTCTTTATTAATTCTCTCCATTGTGTTGGTATCCAGATCAATTTGGAGGAAGATCATTTGGAATATTCATGTATTTTGAAAGAGGAAGAATTTGTGCCTACCCCTTGGTGGGATAAGAAGATCTGGACGATGAGATGTCTAGTAAAGCTGAGTTGATTTATTTGGATCTGCTTACACAACAAGATTCTTACTTGAGATAATATGCAACGTCAGGGATTCTCTGGTCCATGTATTTGCTTACTTTGTCACACATCCTCAGATGAAACTATGCACATATTCGACAACTTTGTTTTCTTCATACAGGTTTGGGGTGATATAACCTCCTTATTTCTTGTAGTGGTTGATTGGAGTCATGCTTCCATTGAGGAGAATCTAAAAAATTGTTTCAACACACATCATGGTAATCCTTATTTAATTCTCTTTCTGATCTGGGAAGTGTGGAAAGCTCGAAACTCCCTTTTGTTCCAAGATAAAAGGCCTCGGGTAGCTATTGTGTGTTCAAATATCTCTACTAATTATTGGCGTATTATCACCCACCTAAGATCAAAGCTCCTCCTTTGGTTGGGTTACATGAAATTGACTTTCTCTATCCTTTAGGCTAATTTGATGGGTCAATGTAGCTGGGCGGTTGTGGGGTAGGGGTTGTCCTTAAGCTCAATAATGTCCACTACTTCCATTTATCAATTAAAGTGGGAGAGGGGAACAAAACGAGGGTCAAGCTTTTGACACTGTGGACATTATTATGGTTTTCCATGTACATGGATATAAGATCGTTGCAGGGTTTTGGGGACTCTATGCTCATTGTGGATTGGGCCTCTGGTCGAGTGAATCTCCATTCCATCACACTCATGCAGTGGATTACCCATACGCGTGGTATGATTGGCTACTTTGAGCAGATCACATTTCAACACATTTAAAGGTATTTCAATTATGTGGTCAATACTCTCTCCAAACAAGCATTGGACGGGATGGATTGTGAATTGCACATTGTGGAGTATGTGGGTACTAATGTGGTTGGAAATAAACTTTTGCATGTTTTTTGACTCTTTGGTTCCTTGCAGGCTTTGTTTTTATGGAGCCTTCAGATGTATTTTGTCATTGTTCAGCATGATAGATGTAATAGGGATAATCTATGAACTTTGAATGATTATGTCTAAAAGTTAAATCTGGACTGATGATGAGCCAACAACTTGCTACTCATATGTTCATTTTTTTGTAATGATCGATACAACTTTGTGTTAATATAAAGTTGGTTTTTTCTTAATGAAAGAAAAGAGTGTATCGAAATTGTAACATCCCCATTTTTACCCTCATAACACAGTGGCTTTCAATGTAAATATTGTATATATAGACCAAGAGACAGTAGATTACTTTTTATGATCACAAATCCATTGGTACCACACAACTTACTTAGGTTCTAGATACAAGGATGCAATAGTTACCTTTTGTAAAGTTGGCACTTCGTGTAGATCAAAGAATTGCTCCATCCAAAATATCCATGTTGAGGGATCCTTACCATCAAAAGCCTTCATATCTACATTGGGAATGAATTAGTTCATTGGGGCTCAAGCCTCTTGTTCTCTAAGTATGATATAATTTTATCATGAGGTTATTGGGACTCCACCATCTTGTTCTCCTTATCTTGTTCTTGAGGAATTCACTTTTGAGTGAGTAGGCTACTTGTATCCTTCACAAGTTCCCCCATCATGTTTTCAAGGTTATTTTTTAGATCAACTTGGATATCTCCTTTGAATGTTTGGAATTTATCCTTATTTACCATATTCATGATGTCTGCATTTCTTAGCATTGTAGCTTCAGTGTTCTTTACTCTTTCAGTAAGCTTGGACAACCCAAATTCCACATCGTAATGATCATTTTGTGTCATGGATGAGCCTTTACTAGGTTTATTGAGTGTAGAATTTTCAATAAAAACTTATGCAAGTTTCAAGTTAACATACCTTTAAAAACCCTCATTTGTAGGTTGTTTTCCTAGCTGACCGTTCTCCTAAACTATCTCTAAAATTTTGGCATCTTTGAGTTTAAAATTTTAGCTTGAAGTAGCCTTCTAATAGCCTTGTATTTATTCTATGTAATGCCATAAGTTTGATCATATTTATGATGCAAAGAGAAAGTTATAGTAACTTTTCCAAAATTTGTTGTTTTTGTTCCTTTTGAGAGAGTGCACTTGTATGACTTGCCATGTGCCCAATTTTTCTAATCTACCTATGAAATGTTTACCAGAAACACTATGGTCTATCTTATTTCTGGTGTAATTGGTGGCACACAATTTGGATCTTTCAATCCTTAGATACAATATTTTTACCCGAGACACTTGTTTGAGACTAGTTTTTGCACTAGTAAAAAAACCTAACTTCCACATACCATAACTCTGAAATTATAATGAATCAAAAATTGAAAGTTTTACCATAGGTACTTAGATATTTCTCCTAAGGTGCCTCAAAATTTGTATATTTGAAATGTCCCCAAAAAATCGTTATAGTGAAAATGGCTATGATACCAAATGTTAAGCACCAAATTCCCAAAATAGCATACAAATAGAAAGAAACAATAACCCCATGACTTGAAAATGAAATAAATATATGAATAAGAAATATTTTCGAGGGGGGAAAATCCTTTTACAGTATATCAAATACACAAGTTGAGATTATGTTTAAAAATATGTCTCATTGGTATATATAGGAGACAAATGGTACAATTACAATTAAGGTCCTAGCCAACCATACAATTATAACTAAGGCCCTAGGTGATCAATATAGACAAAATTATTATACTAAAAGAAATGTAATATCATGATATCTAGGTCTTATAAAGTATAGCAGGTGTTATTTCTGTTGACAGAGTGTGAAGTGAAGTGGGGAGTGGAAGTAGTAGCAATCCTTCTGAAAAAAATCCAGGGATATAAGCATCTTGGGACTATTGAGTATATGTTGTATGTTTTTCTATATTATAATGTGTGCATGTAGATGCATATATGTATGTGTATGCACACACCTATGCATATGCATTAAAACAACATTCATAATGATCAATTAGTTGCATACAATATGAAATCATAGTTTTTTGTGCTATTTGTAGACAAATACTACATTATTAAGAAGTTAGAAATATCATACATAATAGATTAATCATTAGAGCATCAACCATTTAGTCCAAATATAAATTCAACTATCTAATAGTTAAACAAGATAACAAAGAGTAGACTATAAAATGAAATAAACCATCATGACCAAAGAGTTATAACATACATATAATGTTTATTGAATATGCCACATGATTAATTTATGAAAAAAACAACATAGCATAGGATTAGAGATATGATAGATAGGTAGGCTTGGCCTTAGAGCTATGGTAGCCTTCAATTCACAAATATTTTCTCTTATAAAATCTAGTTCTTTAACCTCTCAAATCCCTAAGCAAAGATGATTGAAATGAGAAAACAAGAGAGATTGGGGATTTATAAGTGAAATCCCTCTTCCATAGCGGGTAGGTACTGACCCCTATTAAGTTATTCCCATAGGCGTTGCATGAAAGAAAAAAATATAGAAATTAGAAAATCACCTTTTCTAGCGGATTCTTTAGAAGTACTCGAGGCAGTGCCCCATCATTGGGTCAAGAGTGCACTTATGAAAGGGATTGTTTCAGGAGAATGATCTTGGGGTGCTCCCACCTCATTCCATTTGGAGTGTGATTCTAGAGAGGGAGTGGGAGGGATAATGAATTTCAACAAGTAGTTGGGTGGAGAATTTATATGCATGGGAGTGACTTATAACAATAAGTTGAGCTTTCATTTACTGTGGAACCAAGTTGCATGTGCCAAAGTGAATTATTTTAAATGTAACTTGTGAGTTGCGATATCATGTTATGTCACCGTATGAACTGTGGGAGTACTGTTATCACATCCATAGTAGCTGGGATACCATGATTGCAGAGCAACCATCTGCATATTTTTGAGCTTTTCCTTTACACAGTTCCAGTGAGATCAACTATGACGAGCCGTATTATTTATGATCACTCACACATCAGAGCAGCCTTATATCAAACATGTGGTAGACCTCATGCCAAGGCTGAGCCTCTTGACCTCATATTCGATGACTGAGATGACCTTTTATCCCATACATATGCAGTACAATGTTTGTAGCTTCAGCAACAGTGTTCTTAGTGATTATAGTTGGTTCAGATGGTATATATAGGTATATGACCCAGCAGGTATTATGATATGCATTGGTTTCTATTATCTTGTTGTTTTGGTCATTTTGATGGCTTGACTTGGTATATAGCAATCATGATCTGGCAGTCTATCTATATAAAAATGAAAATGGTTGTTATTGAATATCTATATGGTTGCGTTACTTGCACTTAAAAGCTCCTATAGTATATTCATTGGTTTTACCCTCCTAGGAGTGTGGACATGATCATCCCCGCCTGTTATGGTTTGCTAGCTTAGGCATTACCTTCACTTTCACCATCCGTCTGTTGCCTTCCTTGTGACATTTGTGGTATTTTTCTTGACTTACACCTAATCCTGTGATATGGAGGACCTCCCCATTTTTTCCTCTGCGTTGGACAACATCCATGTTATCTTCGTGTCTTGGCTTTGAGTGGACAACAAAACTTACCATTGGTGAGTTGGATTTTATGCCTAGATCACTCTAGTCGATTTCCTCGATGTGTAGTCTTGATTGCGGAATTCCCCCTAGTTTCTTGAGTTCTGTTGGCTAAATCCTAAAGAAAATTGTACTACATATGGAAATTATTGCTATATCTCTTGTAAAACCCAATCAAAAGGGTTGTGAAATGGAAATGAAATGAAATGTAAATGCACCCCGGATGAAAGTTGCAATTAGTTGTGCTTCTAAGCACATGCAAAATACCAGAGGGGTCCTAAAGGCCTAAAAAGAAATGGATAAATTTATGCTAAATCTAAAGGTTGTTGGCCAAGGAAATGAAATGATATGAAATGAAAGGCCCAAATAAAGCAGTGGTTAAATATATGCCAAATCTAAAGACTGTTGGCCTTAAGTGAATTTTTCCTCATTGAGCCCACAGGTTATTATATGAGATGGAGCAAGGGGAAAATAATTATAAGTGTCCCCTAGAACCTCAAGTTACGGTTCGCTGGGCACCCAGTTCACGACGGTTCTAGTAGTAGATATTTTTCCAAGGTTGAATAAGCACTTCCCTAAACAACTCACCCATTTGTGAGACCCCGTCATTCCTTGTGTATTCTTGTCCAACACATGCTTAAGTGTGTAATACCCTTTCGTTTATCCAAAGTATCACAGTGCTGAGCCAATCAAGTCATCCCCTTAGCCTAGCCTTGCATTTTTAGCCTTCACCCTCTGCTAGAAAATTGATCATGTCTACAAAGTGAGTATATTCTTGAGGTTCTTTTATAAGTAAAATATTATTTAATGGATAAACTATTATAATGAAATGTTAACTTCCAGTGAAATGATACTTAATACTTTAAGTATTGCTGTGAAAATGATTAAAGGAGCATGTCTTAACCAATTGCACTTGAAACATCAGGCTCTTCTAGCTTGGGTCATATGTTGATCAGTTTTGACCTAGTCAAACCTAGTTTGACCAAGTCAACCTTGGGATACATGACGAGTTGGGCCAGTTATGTTGCATGATGATGATCTATGGCCCTTGATATACCTTATTGTGGTTCCATACAGTGGATACAGTCTTTAGGTGATGGTTGATGTACTTTTTTTATACATTATTATTATCTCCAGACCATTATATTTTTATTGTCCAAGTATGGTGGATGCTACGAATGATCTTACAGGATGCCATAGGGTGTATGAGTACTCATCCTTAGTAGATTGGGTCTTTTGGATCCATTGAGACACTCTATTTACAGTTTCATGCATTTTCAGAGATGATATGATAATTTCTCCACCTTTTGACCAGTTTGGCCATGTTGAGCTGGCCTGTCTAGTAGGTGATTGGAGGCAAGTCGTTTCCTAGGGAGCTACAGAGAAAGGGGGTAGTCCATCCACTTTTTATTACCATATTATCCCCCTTCCAGACATGCTGGTGTAGTCATATTTTGTTCATGGGCACCAGTAGTTGTTTTTAGGCAGTTGGATGGATTTTCAGGTGGGATAAAAATGGGATAAAAGGGTCATTAAATAAATCGATTTGGGAAATTCAGGCAAGGTTTTGGCATACGGTTTGCTCAGAGTTCATCTATGGTGTATCCCACTCCTTCCAAATCAGTTTGCAGCATTCAGTGGGGTCCACAGAGTCTACAAGTTGTCTTTTGATGTATTTTTCTCTTAGTGAGGGGGACATGATTTAATCATTTGTTCACTTGGACATGTCATTAGGTAATATGTTATATTATTGTTCCATGGGGTCATGCTAGTGAAGGAAATTAATGCCTTCTATCCCACCATGTGCTCCCAGTGTCTTGTCGTAGTCATATGATGTGGCACACTTGTATTTTAGCCACCTCCATGTAGTGCACACCCCTCCTAGTGTATCCCTCATGTAGTGTGCACCCCTTTGAGTGAGTGATCCATGTTATGTTGTACCGGCTCATCTTATCCGTTGATTGTATTATTTTATCTTTTGATATCAACCACTAGTTTTGAAAAGTGGTTTAGGGTTTTGGTCTCTCTCATCTTATTTAAGGAAGAGACCCCCCTCTTGTAAAGGCATCTAAAGATTTTTGGCTCTTGGTTACTAGAATAAAAGAAATAATTTTTGAGCACATGCTTCGATCTTGATATGGGTGTTTGATTGTGATGATTGTAAATGCTTCTTCCATTGCACTGAATGATATCTTGTAGCTATCTTGTATCTTTTTCCACTAATTTTATTTACAAGTGAAGAGGCCAACTTGGAGTGCGCATTGGTGGGGAGGCTTGCCCTGCAACCTTCTGTCAAATCTTTGTTCAAACAGGGAGTGATTTTGTCTTTGTACCAATCATTTTCTATCTTTTTCCTCTAACTTGTATCTACCCTCATTTTGTTGTGCTAATTGAGCTTGTCTCCTTGGTTTTGCAGGAATAGAGGGGCACACGTGTGGACTTGGGAAAATCGCACTAGCAAGAGAAACTACAAAATTCTTCATTTGATCTTTCGGGAAGCAATCCTCGTCATAATAGACATCCATATCATTATCTACGTACGCTTGAAAGGTACGTATTTTACTTCCTTGTCTTATCCATTTGGACCATTTTCCTCATTTTAAGGTTGGGCCTCACTTGGGTAATTTTTTTTGGCATTAGATCTATCTAGATCTACTATTCCTAGATCTATCTAGATCTACTATTCCTAATCCATAAGTGGCCTCATATTTTATTGGTTGAACCATTTGTCCTCTCATAAGCCTCTTCAACCAAGCCCTAACTCTTTGGGTCCACTTATCCATTCTATATCTAGATCTATTCCACCCTTGATCTCTCCATATTTCATCCTTAAATATCCCTAGGAGGTATTGAGTGGGTTTTCTAGTCCTCATTGGCTAGCTAGGGTCTCCCCCTTGGTCTTGCTTAGGCTTGATCTAAAGTGAAGAGTGCCTCGATTAGTGTGACACCAACTTGCATTGGGAATCGTGGCATCTCTTGGGTCACCTCTTTAGTTGTCCAACACCTCTACCATCCTGGATAGGATAACCTTTAGGGACAACCATAAGTTGTGTGATAACATTTTTGGTGTCGTTGCCGAGGAGGTAGAGGCTTACCTCAAGTGTCTACAAGTATCCGTGCGTAATTCATATCTTATCGCATCCAGTATTATAAGTTATATGGTTATCATATTCATCCTTAATTTAAACATAACCATCTCATTATCACTCATTTCTCCCCACTTATACATGACATATCTTCTGGTAGAAAAGAATTAAAGTCTACCTGGTGACTCCTAATCGTGACTTCGCTGAGGAATGACCTCGTTCACATCCTTACGATATCAGAAGTAGGGATAATTTTAATCAATCAGAAGGAACCCCGCTTGTCTATCATAGAAGAGATCCCATAGCCCAATCATCTAATTTCTTTTGGAAAATCGTTAATTCGGATTCTCCAAATCGTTTTGTGGGATCCCCTTCATCTAACCCGATTCCTCATGTATCCCCATCTCATCAATATATTCCAGTAATTCAAATGGCTGGAACAAATCAAACTCCTCCAGGAAATAATCCTCTGACCAATCCTTCCGTTGCTCGTAGATTTGGGAACAAGGCCAAAGCTTCACCCTTATATTTTTCCCAAATCCTTGGTGCGCCCCTTGATATGCCTGACAAATATTTTGAAAAGGTCCCTAATTTTAATGGGAACTATGCGACCTCCATTGAGAATGTATGGGCTCGTATGGAATCTTATGGGGCAGAAGAAGAAGATGTTTATATGAGGGGCCTTTTTGCATCCTTGGAAGGTGATGCTCGTAAATGGTTTGATTGTTTTCCTGCATCATCAATCACAGGATATGATTCTTTCACAGATAAACTTAAGCATGAGTGGTCAGTCAATTTAGATCGTCGTTTCCTTCTAAACCAACTTTTTGAAATAAAAAATAAAGAAAATGAGTTTGTCCATGAATTCAACCTCTGTTTCGATAAGATAATGACCAATATTCCTGATCAAATTAGGCCTCTAGAACAAGTTGTGTTGATTCATTACCTCAATTCATTTGAGGGATACCTAGGCTACCACCTTAAACACAAAGACCCTAAAGATCTAAAAGAAGCTCAAGATAATGCTAGAAGGGATGAAGCAAATGCTGCTTCTATGGGGAAGCAAAATTTCTATGATTCAATCAATGCTTCGTCCTTCAGATATGAACCCAAAGATAAAAAGGGGAAAGAACCAAGTAAATATCCTAACGATATGATGGAGAGTATGCATGAAATGATGAAAAATTTGACTCTCCTAACTAGGGATCTAACTAAGAGAAAATAGTTGGAAAGGTATAGGCAACCCTATGGCCCAAAACCTTATTGGAACCCGCAAAAGAGGCCTAATAATGAGAATGAGAGGAGAAACCATGTGAGCCAAACGTCACCTGAACCTCCTGGTATTAACTGGTTAGAGGAACATAAAGAGGATGATCCTGAGTACCCCACTCATAGTGAAGATACCCAAGATTCTCCAAAGAACATTATCTGGGTTGATAACTTAGATTTTGATAAGGACTTTGGAAGAATATTGTTAAATCAAGAAGAAGAGTCTATAGAAGGTCCTAGTCCTAGTTTCCCCATTTATGTCACTGAACAGCCTGAGAGTAGTGTCCAAGCTCCTATTAAAATTTATCATAGAAGAAAGGATGGCCAAAATCCTACCCCTTTCATTGAAAGAAAGAATAGTGAGTTGCCTATCCCATTGAGTGAGACAATTCCTTTCCCGGAGTATGACTTAGACATCAACACTGAGAGAGAAATGGAAAAATTTATGCACAACATTCCACTCACTGAATTAATGAAAATCCCATCCATTAAAGATCAAGTGGTAGAATTTTTCGAGAGTATCCCTGAGACTATCACAAATAATGGTGAGGATCAATATCTCCCAAACTAGGCACCCAGTGCTATGGTTGAAGACGAGGAGGATCCTCCCATCAACATCCATACTACTTTAAATGAGAGGAAGAATGGTGGTCATCAACCGTTTTATCTTACACTCCACATTGGTGACACCCTTCTTCATGATAACTGTATGTTGGATTCTGGTGCTTCCATGAATGTCATGCCATTACAAGTTATGGAAGCCATGGGATTGAGAATAACTAGGCCTTATGGGAACATTTGTGGGATCGAATCGAGACCAATTCAAGTTTTTGGTTTAATTAAGAACTTGAGAGCTGACTTATTTTCATTCCCTGATATATCCATGCTGGTGGACATAGTAGTTATAGATCTTCCACTAGTCTACATAATGCTTTTGTGTAGAAAGTGGTCTGCTGGACTAGGGGGACATCTTCAAATGGACTTATCATACGATACTATTCCTAACTCTGATGGGTCTTTGGTTAGGATATATCGGGAGCCATTTTATGATGGTCATCTTGAAAATTATGAGGATGGTGTAAGGAACACTTATGGCGAGGGTGAGTTATTTACTGAGGGTATTTTCATGGTCATGGGTATCCATAGTGAGGATCATAGTACAGGAATAGAAGAGATTTGGACATCTTTTGGAGACGATAGTTCTTATGAGGAAGAAAGGGAAAGAGCTATTTTTGCTAGAGAAATAAATCTTGAATTGCATCGTGGAGAAGTGTTGGAATAAATTAGAGCTTTAAACCAACTTAGTGATGTGGAGCCAGAGATTTACCAACCTGATCCCATCACTGAAATAAACAACTCTGAGACAGATTTAGATCAAATAAGAAGTGGTGAGTGTATACCTTGGACGGTTAATGGATGGATTGCATTGGTTGACCATAATATGGAAAGAGAAAGGCACGGGCTTGATCACATTACTCCATGGACAAACCATATTTAGGGAACACATCCTTCCCCTATTTTGGGAAGTGATGAAGAACCAAATGAATATCATTTTTCTGATGTTCCCGATAATTTATCTCATATGTCCTAGGAAGATGGTGTGTCGAGGCAGGTGAATGACAAATCCATGAGTTGGCAAGAGCATGCCTTGATACATGATGCTCCTGAAGGGGAGTTCTCAGTGAACAACCTAGCTATTTTTTAGGAGGAGCCTCATGCCAACATAGAAACTAATGAAGATGAGTTGTCTTTATGATACCTGTTACTTAGGGACATCCCTAGTGTTCTTTTCCCCCGTGAGTTACCTATTAGTGAAGAGAGTACGCAATCTATTGATACATCTCACATTCCTGCTCCTTCACCAACATCTTTGAACATAGAGATTAGAATGCTTCTAGCATGGTTTCAAGTCATTCGTCATTCCCCACTAGTCATCTAGAAATATTAGAAGGTATTGTCGTTCCCATCCCATCTGGAGAAGGTAGTAGTAGAAGCGTTGAAAACCAAAACATACCATCTCCAGTGAATGATGAGGAATAAGAGGATGTTGTAAGGGACTTTTGGACTGTGGTAGAAACTCCCAAGTATATCATTCACCCACAGAGTGAAGATCCAAGAGATAAAAATCCAAGGAGAAGAGTGATTGAGGAAGTCCTTATTGGTAGGGTAGATGTTCTTTTAGAAGGTGGACCTCCCATATTTGATGCAGTTCCTCCTGAGAGGAACTCGAGGATAGTCACACCTCAACCTTGATGCAACATTGATATCCATCCCATTCCATTGTGTATTGTTGAATGCATCCCTGATTCTATAAATCACAGCAGGTTTTCCAGCGGTGATAGGGTCGTTGTCCCTAGTGATATATTTTACATATGATCCAGGGGATCTGGCGATATTTGGGTTGGACCGTTCACAGTTGAGAGTTGCATTGATTTATCGCATCCACCGACCCCTCCATTGGCTTCATAGGTGGTGGGAGAGCCTCATATCCATTTTTTTTCTTCCTTGTCTTCCAATTTTACACACAACCGCAATGGCTATCGATCCACAATCCGCATTCCACGATTCCGCAATCTGCATTGCGGGATTCGGAAATGTAGGACTGCAATTCACCATGCCTAAATTTCCTTCCACAATTCGCAATCCGCATTGAGGAATGCAAAGATTCAACCTCCATACTCCGGCAAAATTCACCTTCCACAATCCACAATCCGCATTGTGGAAAGCGGAAATGCGGAGGTCCAAAGACCATACTCCGGAAAACTTCACCTTCCACAATCTGCAATCCGCATTGTGGAAAGCAGAAATGCGGAAGTCCAAACTCCATACTCCGAAAAAATTCACCTTCCGCAATCCGCAATCTGCATTGCGGAAAGCGGAAATGCAGATGTCCATAACGCAAATCCAACGTTGGTTTCTGCCACCCACAATCTGCATTGTGGATGCGGAACTGTGGAAACACCTCCTCTGCACCTGCAAACATTCCAGGGGCATAATTCCTTCATCCTTAATCCAAATTGGGCAAGGTTGGTACCGTTGGAAAGATCTTGGAGAGATCTATCCACTGGTGTAATCCCATTCCCAACTAAGGTCTCTAACCTTGTCATTTATCCAACCGAATTTATTTCCCATAACCCCCTCTAGGTGCCTTTACCTTCTGCAATAAGCTCTACTCCACTTCTACCATGCCTTCTCTCCCTCCTCTAATCCACAGGGGCTGTGAAAACCACAATGAGTTTCTTCTTTTTCCCCTCATCCATGGTTGAACCCTTTGAACATCTTGGCCCTTGCACTGAGCCCTATTCATCAAAGAAAAATCTCATGGACTTAGCTTGATTCATGAAGCATAAATTCATATAAGGGAAAGCATAGGGATGCATACACAACAGACTTAAACCATGCTAACACACTCACATAATGCATTTGATGAACATATCATCATAGGCATAATAACCACACAATGTATAGGCATTCAGTCCTATTTATCAATGGACCATTCACATAAGCAAATAGGTGCATGCATGTAGTTAACATCCATATCTAAAGGAAACATCAACAACACATCATGTATCATGCATTTACCAATAAATAACATTCACCACAGAATGAAACCTAATACATGGGCATTCAACCCCATCACTCCTTTGGATCAAATCATACATTCAAACATAATAAACACATATGCACAGAAGTAGAATAGGAAACATTCAAGGCATAAGGAACACTTATCTATCATGCATGCAACATATTTTCCTCTGGGAAAAATGGTGAACAACCTACAAGGAATTAGCCCTCATCTCATGCTATGCAAAGGATTATGTTGACTGACTTAAGGTGATCATTTCATTCCTATTAACATAAACAATTAAGTATTCAAGACACAACATGAACATGATATAAATCCTAGAGCACACTTATCTTTCCATGGAATCACCAAACAAACTAGCTATGGGCTGCAACTTTCCAAACCAACCATAGATCTCTACATAGCCTCTATTATTTCAACAATCAGAGATCACCCCCGAGCTGGGGCTATGTATCCACTAAGGAGCATCAATCAGGCTCACTCACAACATGGGTTCCCGATCAATTAGGGCATCCAACCAATAATTAGCTTTATTAAGCAAATGGGGAAGTAGGGGGAGGGTTTTCTAACTCAATAAGTTCATCCACAGAGCTATGGAATATCCCATTGATCTCAAACAGCTCAAGCACCCCACCACATCCACTCTCATCCTAAGTAAGGTCCCCTTCATTGTTGCATAGTCCCTAGGGCGTCCCTTCCGTTAGCACTAACCTGGGAAAGTGTGGCTAGTCTTGACTGCTGAATCAAGGTAAATGAGCCCTCTCTAGCTCTACCATGCAACATAAACCCTCTTGACCTATTCCCACTGCAATCCACACTAGTATCCTCTTCATTGTTGCATCTGAAAGTTCCATCCCGCAACAAGGTTTTATGCTATCAAATTCAGGTGCTCTCACGACTTCACTGATATTTTCACGCTTTGTAATTGATCTCAGGGTTTGATTTCATGGATTTACCAAAAAGATGAGGCTTATATGTAGGGATTCTATGGGAATTCGTCTTTGCAATCTCGGCTTACACAGAAATCGCGATTTCCTCTTTTTTCTCTCACTGATGGGCTTTGCAGATGCGTGAATTCCTTCTGTTGTTGGTCCACAATGCTTAGCAGACATATGGGCAAATTCCTAGGTGTGGAGTGGCTTAAGGGACAAGCAAGACACAAGGCCATACTCTTTAAACTGATTCACAGGTTTCCCCATACTCCATCGAATTCATGAGCCTGGTTTTCTCAACCACCCTCTTACAGTTGCATTAATGTCAGCATGGTGAGTCAAATGGGTTCATAGTTGGACATGTGGAAACATGGTTCCAATCCCATAACCCCCTCACCTCTCCCTATTGTATATATAGTTCCCCCTCATTTTGTTGCAGCCATAACCAACCCTTGGTTTGTTCTTACATAGTATTATTTACATCATTTACAATTATCTCATTGCTTAACAACACATGGATTATCAACTACTTGCCTATGCAATTAAACTTAAGCATCCACTAGTGGAGCCTTGGTCTTGAGCTCCACACTAGGGCAACACACATTTCATATAATATTTACATTACAGCCAAAATAGACTAAGTTCAGAATGAGGGATATTACATCCTCCCTCCCTTAAAATAACACCTTCCTCGGTGTTCCAACACTCAAGATTGCATATACAATCTACACATGCCCCAAAATTGAAAAAATGTTGCAGTTCTACCTGCATTTCATCCCTTTACTTTAAACTTTCAGGACCAAGTCCTTTGGTTTCCACAAGCTGCTCCAACTGGCTTTGATCTCCAGCTCTGGAGGTGGGCATTGCTCCACATCAATCCATTCTTTTTCCTTGCTTTCCAACTGATCTACAAGCCTGAAATATTCATGGCTTCTATTTCTTGTTGGGAAGTTGCAGAGGAGATGATTTCCTCCACATTTCCAATATTTTAGTGGCTGCTTTATCTTTTCCTGCTCCATTCCTTTTGATTTTTCCCATATGGAACATTTCTTAGTAGGTTGATCGGATGAATGTCTCTTCATTGATCCAATTTCCTTCCCACTGCTGATGTGTTCCAGAATGTTTTCCACATGCCTTTGTATACAAATAGAGTCCTTCAAGACCTGGTGGTTCACTTCATTCTGCTGACTTTGTAGCTTGAGCATCTCTCCAAGATTTTCTTGGGTCTTGGAAAT
The DNA here is from genome assembly GCA_027924585.1 of Larix kaempferi. Taxonomy (NCBI): domain Eukaryota; kingdom Viridiplantae; phylum Streptophyta; class Pinopsida; order Pinales; family Pinaceae; genus Larix; species Larix kaempferi. Next base: position 9,686,585 of record BSBM01000742.1, read on the forward strand.
TGTTTTAAGACTATTTACAGCCAATTCCAATAGCCTTTGGTCTGCTGCCATGGTCAATGTGCATAACAGCTCATGCTTTGCTTGCTAGTACCACTGTTTCTGTAACAGCTACAACCAATTAACTTCAATTTCTCAGCTGTGAAATACATCATTGCAATTATGTTAGGCCAAGCATAACATAACATTAAAATAAGTCAATTAATTTCTCAATTGACATGAAAATCCCACGATTTATCCATGATAATTTCACACTTTTCATGCTTTCTTAACATGCACATGAACTCATTCATGTTCATCCTTTCACAGGAAACTCACTGTTTCAGCATTCATAATTATTGTAAGAAATTAACACAATCAATTTTCAGTCACATCATGCATTCAACAATTTTCTATTTTTATAAAATGCATCAGTCAAAAAGGAAAGATAAGAGTAAGAGTTTTAGTCTTGCTCCAATCCGAAGCCACACCACCACTATGGTTCCATGCTCCTAGCCTCTTTCACTTCAATGTGAATGCTTGAATTGCCCTTTCTTGGCTATGGCACTTAGTGTCTAAGGTCTATCCAAGGCCTCTCATCTAGGGAACCCTTCCCATGATTTCCTACAGAACCTTTGGCTGCTAGGACCCACATAAGTCCACTAGCACCATTCTTCATTGCTTCTCATACTGAGCTCTCTAGAACAGTTACATGTCCCCATGCATCCTTAGGATGCCTTCAAGGTTCCTTGCTTCCTACAATGACCAAGGTTTCCAACATAGAAACAATAGTGTATCAACTTGGTTGTTATAAGAATTATACATGAAATCTTTGATTATTCAGAATAAGAAATAGATGGCAATTGAATACTTATTTGTATTGGAAATTTCCTCTCTGGTCCATAGGGTCCTTCTTTACTTTACAAGCCTTGGGATCGCCTGTGGAATTGGATGTTGGGTATCCCATGGGAAACTCCACGCCATCCAAATAGTCAATGCCAAGCCAGTACTCCAACTGGGTTCCCAGGAATTGGTGGTGCCAAACTAGTCTCGTACTTGGTTTTCCTTCTCCATTTCCAAGCCAACACATCCATTTGGGTGATCAACCAATGGATGGAAACTGCACCATGACCATTCTAGTTCAAGTCTCTACTATGGAGCCCTAGGCATACATTAGATTTTCACACACACTACAAATCTTCACATACATAACAACCCTTCATACACATAGCAACCCTTCCCCACAACCCCTCATAACACCCTCTTCCCTTTGCTTATTTAGTGTGCAACACCAAATTGTATATGTTCAAGCTGACAACACAAGAGGGGTAAGCAGGCTCATTAGTACTATTGTTATGAAATTGTAAACATGTTTCATACATTCACTATTAAATATTGAAACACCAGGAATGTGTCCATTCCCTTAGGGTGTAGTCAATATTGACAATCCTAACATAACCCAACACCAGAAAGGTGTGCACCCCTCACTGATGTGAACTATGTAGGTCCTAATCATACTTCAAGCAGTCTAAAATAATATAATAAAATAGAACACGCTCTGCATATTAACACTATTAATCAGACATGTATATTCTCAGCTATGGTTTACAGAACACTTATCCACTTGGCAGATGCATATTCTCTTTATTTGCAAGGAATGGGGGCTCCCTTCTTTGAGTTGGCAGTCCCTCAGTTTTCCACCTCATTCATTTTTATGTTCCATAACTCACATATTTCTCATTGACATAACCTTTACCATATCACTCATATTGTTTACCAATCATGTAGTGCAGATGAGACATTGTCATGTAATTTGGATCTTGTAAGTGGCACCACCATGTCCATTAGGGTTAGGCTTGCTTCCATAGAATAGGTATCCACCTACAACATGTCCCTTCACACAGTTCAAAATTATCCAAACAACCATTAGTAATTTTCAAATCTGAAATTTTACAAGTTTGAAATTTTAAATTAGCCAACACTTCCAACTGTTAGCATCTCAATATCACCAAACACATACACATTTAATTCATGTGAATCATTATCCTACTAAAATTGCAAGGTACAGTCACATCATTTGTGCAATTGAATATCTATATGGTTGTATTACTTTCACTTAGAAGCTCCTGTAGTATACTCATTGGTTTTACCCTCCAAGGAGTGTCGACATGATCATTCCCGCTCGTTATGGTTTGTTAGCTTAGGCATCACCTTGGCTTTCACCATCCATATATTGCATTCCTTACATTTGTGGTATTTGTCTTGACTTACACCTCAGCCTATGATATGGAGGAACTCCCCATTTTTTCCTCTGTGTTGGACATCATCCATGTTATCTTAGTGTCTCGGCTCTGAGTTGGAAACAAAACTTACCATTGGTGAGTTGGATTTTATGACTAGATCACTCTAGTCGGTTTCCCCAATGTGTGGTCTTGATTGCGGAATTCCCCCTAGTTGCTTGAGTTGTGTTGGCTAAAACATGAAGCAAATTGTACTACATACGGAAATTATTGTTATATCTCTTGTAAAACCCAATGAAAATGATTGTGAAATGGAAATGAAATTCAATGAAATGAAATGTAAATGCACCCTAGATGAAAGTTGTGATTAGTTGTGCTTCTAAGCACATGCAAAATCCCAGAGGAGTCCTAAAGGCCTAAAAAGAAATGGATAAATGTATGCTAAATATAAAGATTGATGGCCAAGGAAATGAAATGCCCAAATAAAGCAATGGTTAAATATATGCCAAATCTAAAGATTGCTGGCCTTAAGTGAATTTTTTCTCATTGAGCCTGCGGGTTATGATATGAGATGGAGCAAGGGGAAAATAGTTCTAAGTGTCCCCTAGAACCTTAAGTTACGGTTAGTTGGGAACCCAGTTCACAACAGTTCTAGTAGTAGACATTTTTCCAAGGTTGAATAAGCACTTCCCTAAACAACTTACCCATTTGTGAGACACCGCCATTCCTTGTGTATTCTTGTCCAACACATGCTTAAGTGTGTAACACCCTTTCCTTTATCTAAAGTACCACAACATTGATCCAGTCAAGTCATCCCCTTAGCCTATCCTTTCATTTTTAGCCTTCACCCTATGCTAGCAAATTGATCATGTCTACAAAGTGAGTATATTCTTGAGGTTCTTTTATAAGTAAAATATTATTTAATGGATAAATTATTATAATGAAATGTTAACTACCAGTGAAATGATACTTAATACTTTAAGTATTGCTGTCAGAATGATTAAAGGAACATGTCTTAACCAATTGCACTTGCAACATCAGGCACTTCTATCCTGGGTCATATGTTGATCAATTTTGACCTAGTCAAACCTAGTTTGACCAAGTCAACCTTGGGATCTGTGATGAGTTGGGCCAGTTATGTTGTATGATGATGATCTATGGCCCTTGATATACCTTATTGTGGTTCCATACAGTGGATACAGTCTTCAGGTGATGGTTGATGTACTTTTTCTATTCATTATTATTATCTCCAGACCATTATATTTTTATTGTCTGAGTATGGTGGATGCTACAGATGATCTTACATGGTGCCATGGGGTTTATGAGTACTCATACTTAGTAGATTTGGGTCTTCTATATCCATTGAGACACTCTATTTATAGTTTCATGCACTTTCAGAGATGATATGAGCATTTTTCCACCTTTTGACCAGTTTGGCCATGCTATGCTGGCCTATCCAGCAGGTGATTGGAGGCAAGTCGTTTCCTAGGGAGATACAGAGGAAGGGGTTGTTCCAGCCACTTGTTATTACTATATGACCCCCTTTCCAGACATGATGGCGCAGTCAGATTTTGTGCCCGGGCACCAAGAAGTTGTTTTTAGGCAGTTTGATGGATTTTCAGGTGGGATAAAAATGGGATAAAAAGGTCATTAAAGAAATAAATTTGGGAAATTAAGGAAAGTTTTTGGCATATGGTCTACTCAGAGGTCATCTATGGTGTATCCCACTCCTTCCAAATTAGTTTGCAGCATTCAGTGGGGTCCATGCAGTCTACATATTGTCTTTTGATGTATTCTTCTCTCAGTGAGGGGGACATGATTTGATCATTTGTTCACTTGGACATGTCTTTGATTCATATATTATATTATTGTGCCATGGGGTCATGCTAGTGAAGTAAATTAATGCCTCCTAGCCCCACCATGTGCTCCTAGTGTGTTGTCCTAGTCATATGATGTGGCACACTTGTATTTTAGCCACCTCGATGTAGTGCGCACCCCTCCTAGTGTATCTCTCATGTAGTGCACACCCCCTTGAGTGAGTGATCCATGTTATATTGTACTGACTCATCTCAGCTATTGATTGTATTATTTCATCTTTTGATCTCCACCACTAGTTTTTAAAAGTGGTTTAGGGTTTTGGTCTCTCTCATCCTATTTAAGGAAGAGACTCCCCTCTTGTAAAGGCATCTATATATTTTTGACTCTTGGCTATCAGAATAGAAGAAATACTTTTTGAGCACATGCTTGGATCTTGATATGGGTGTTTGATTGTGATGTTGTAAATGCTTCTTCCATTGCACTGAAGGATATCTTGTAGCTATCTTGTATCTTTTTCCACTAATTTGATTTACAGGTGAAGAGGCCGATTTGGAAGAGTGCGCATTGGTGGGGAGGATTTCCATGCAACCTTCTATCAAATCTTGGTTCAAACAGGGAGTGATTTTGTCTTTATACCAATCATTTTCTATATTTTGCCTCTAGCTTGTATCTACCCTCATTTTTGTTGTGCTAATTGAGCTTGTCTCCTTGGTTTTGCAGGAATGGAGGGGCACACGTGTGGACTTGGGAAAATTGCACTAGCAAGAGAAACTAAAAAATTCTTCATTTGATCTATGGGGAAGGAATCCTCGTCATAATCAACATCCATCTCATTATCCAGGTATGCTTGAAAAGTACGTATTTTACTTCCTTCTCTTATCCATTATTTCTAGATCTAAAAAAACCTTAAAGTCAAAACCCTTGCATTTTTTATTTTTCAAATCTATGGATATCTAGCAAACATTTGGGCTTAACAATTAAAACCCACCTTAATAATCATATTAACATTCCCGATCTAAATTTTGTTGGACATCCAACTCCATTTACCCCCTGATCTAAGGAACTGGGCCTCTCTAAGGGAGGTTGCACTTGTTGGGTAGGTGGCCATTTGCTAGATCCCATTTGTGGGTATTTCTCATTCCTTCTCAAATCCATAGATCCATATCATAGCAAACCCCCTAGTGCTAATTCATCTTAAATTTTACCTTGTGGGCCCCATTTGGACCATTTTCCTCATTTTAAGGGTGGGCACCACTTGGGTACTTTTATTTGGCATTAGATTTATCTAGATCTACTATTACTAATCCACAAGGGGCCTCATATTTTATTGGTTGAACCATTTGTCATATCATAAGCCTCTTCAACCAAGCCCTAAGTCTTTGGGTCCACTTATCCATTCTAGATCTAGATCTAATCTACCCTTGATCTCTCCATATTTCATCCTCACATATCCCTAGGAGGTCTTGAGTGGGTTCACTAGTCCTCATTGGATAGATATGGTCTCCCCCTTGGTATTTCTTAGGTTTGATCTAAAGTGAAGATTGCCTCGGTTAGTGTGACACCAACTTGCATTGCGAACCATGGCATCTCTTGGGTCACCTATTTAGTTGTCCAACACATCTACCGTCTTGGATAGGATAACCTTTAGGGACAACTAAAAGTTGTGTGATAACAAGTACCAAAGTACCTTTTTGGGATATTCAATTTTTTTTTTTTATTCTATTGAGTATGTTCATGCTTGGATGTATTATTGTTCATATTATCAAATTTATTCCCCTCTCGTTTAAGATTTTTAGACATTCTCCCTAATGATGCTTTATTTATAGGACATGTGAATAGAATGAATCTTAGATTCATAAAAGGATTAGAATTAAGATTAAATATCATAATTGGAAAATGTATGGTATATTTCATAATGTTACTTTCATTAGATATATGATAGATTGGATTATAATTTTAATCTTAATTATGATATTTGGAAAATGTATGGTATATTTCATAATGTTACTTTCATTAGAGATATGATAGATTGTATTATAATTGTAATATTAAATTCAGAAAAGATAACTAAAATTCATACATGATAATTATAAAGGTATGGTATCTCTCATAATGTTGTTCCCCATAGGATAAGATAAGTTAGATAAATTTATTAATGTCCATGAATAACCAAGAAAGGTTAATGGGAATCAAAACGACAAATAATAACAACATACTCTAATACTACTAATGCTACTCTTGAAAACTCAAAGAATAAAGATACCAATGAGTAATGAAGTACAAGTAAAATAACAATAATAAAGAAAACGACTTATCATTACGTATAAATGTAGAACCTTGGAAGTAGATGAGGGAGAAGCAACATCTTATGCCACTGCAGTCACTGTGAAGTTGCCAATGCATTACCTAATAATGTCATCAAGGGAGTATCAAGGGATGAGAGAGCTTGGCTTGGTGATCAAAGGAGGAAACTAGAAACAATCAATACTAGTAGAATGGTCTAGCTAGCTAATCCATAAAGGTAGTTCTCTTGATGTATTTTGGAAGGAATTGAAATTTGAATACTTATGAAAACTATCTTTAAGAGTGTTATACCGTATTTTTCCACCTTGTGAGCATTAGCACTCCCTGGCATCCCTTACCCATTTGTAGACTCAAAACCATATTTTTGGTTCTCCTTGAACCCATTTTTCCCTATTTTTCCTCCTATACACGAGCTGCTTCAGTACAACTCACATACACACTAGTTGCATCACTAGAGCCCGCGTACATCAAATTTTTTGGTAAATGAGAGTAAAATCTGTATTTTTCACTCCAAAAAGCAGCCATTGTGATCTTTGGCCTTCCATGTATCTTGAAACGACTCAATTCAACCTTTCACTTGACTTTGGAGGGTTATATATTGAGCTATTGTGATGCATGGAGGGAGGAGAAAGAGAAGAGCATCGAAACTTTACTGAAATTTTGCCTTGATTGCTATTGCTTGAGTCTACATCCATTGATCCTAGTTGTTGTGAACCATTTATGTTCACCTCCCAAACTCTTTCATATCTTGTGAAGGATTTTTTCTTTTACTCGTGAGTTTGCCATTGTATGGGGGATTGAAGTGGTGGAGGCACAAGTGGAGGGACCTAGTTCTTGGTTCAGATGAGTTGCCGACAGGAAGTTGTATCTTGTACTTCTTGTTTATGTTAATAGAAATACTCATTTTCTCATCCATTTATATTGTGAATGATCATTTACTATCATTGAGTACATTTGCTTATATATATCATGGATTATGCTATTGTATATGCTGACCTCTTTTATATATCATATGCACTTGTTTGTGTTTATTGTTGAGGCTAAGCTGCAGGTTCAAGTGTTATGATTCGAAAGCTCAACGAAATTTTTCATCAGACGTCTGGTTAAGGTCGGTCCTTTATTTTGTTCATCAGCATTTACATTTATATAGCATATGTTGGGAAGTGAGTTGATTTCTCGAGTCCATCTATTTGTTGTGGTCTACCCCAAGCCATAGGAAGTTTTTCTCCGTAAGAGAATTGGTGACTCCGGTGGGGATAAGCCTCCATTTGGGGTTTTTTGGGCAACTTTTCTTTGTTTTGGTTCGTTTTTCTTTCTAGTTTCTGTGTCACTAGTAGGTTGTCAGGTTCTATATAGAAAAAATCTTGAGTTTCTTGTCCTTTTTACTCATTTTTTTTCACCTATCCTGCCCTGTACGCGCCTTTGATGTGGTTTACCTGCGTATACATGTGACAGTTATTTAACCAGCCCGCATACGTATGCAACTGTTGATTGAACATTCGCGTACAACTCCGTTTTAGCCTTATTTTTGGTGTTTCGTTGATGATGGGTGTGGGGGTGTTCCTGAGTCTTGTTGGGCCTATATCCCGACTGTTTCTTTCCTTTTTAGTGACTGGAAGCTCCTATTTCTTTGTTTTTTGAGAAATTTTATTTTTATCCATTTTTCTATTTTATAGATCATTTCCTTAGTTGAGTCTTGCTTTTTGGGTTTGCTGGGTTATCTGCACTGCATTCCGCTGCATTTTTTTTCTTCTGAAAAGTATTGATTCTAGTTGCATTTTCATTTACTTATATTGAAAATACAAAAAAAAGAAATTGCTTTTTGTCCTTGCATTTTGCATTTGAGTGCTTGTGACTTCATTAGGGTTTGATTAGGCATGAAATATTGTAGAGACACTGCATTTTATTTCTGAAGAAGAGACTTAGGTTTGAATTTCATTTAGTGGCATACATATTTCTATTGGAATACGAGTCTAGTGTTTTCAGGTGTGCATATTATTGAGTCATTTCATATCATTAGTTTCACGGCCATATTCCTTTGAGTAAGCACAACCAATAAAATTAACGCTTAATTAAAATTGATTAGAACGCTTTTTATTTTCTAGGGTGCACCAACAAGTATAGGTTGTAGAGTCTTGGAATAGAACCTGTGGGAGTAAACAATCCAAGACTATCAAACAAACATTGTGTGTCTGACCAGGGAGCGGTGAAACCCATGGTATACATTGGTGTTCTTAGGAGGCTCTACTCACACCAGAGTTAAGCACGAGGTCACGGGAGGTAGGTTGCGGAGATAGCCCTCCAATAATTGTTAAACGTAGGATATATATCCATGATTTGTTCGTATATGGGGACTCTTGAGGGATTTGACCCTTTTGAGCTTCGGGCTTAGCTACCCTGCCCATACGGTGGATCCCACCTGTGACTATTCTCCTGAGCATTGGTTATACGTGGTGACCTTAGTTGCCTTACCTAGGTATCGCATAGGGCATTTGCATCGGTTATTCTGTGGGTGTCTTGAGTCAGATAGGGTTCAGACAACACATTGTGTTTACACATTGAAGCCTAAGGGCCCTTATAACTGTTCTGTTACCTCCGGTTATAGTTTGGGAGTCTTAAGACTCTCTTAGGAGATACATACTGGCTGTAGTGTCAGGAGGTCCCTTGAGTCAGTCCCCTATTGTGTGCATTTTGGTTGTAGCTTCTTTTAGGTGTGTGCTTTGTGATGATTTAGTAGGCCATTAGGAGACGCTTATTTGTTGAATCTTTTGGGTCATCATGGATCGAGATCTGGCTCTCCATCGATCTCATTGGTTGGATGGTCTACCAACTAGCGATCGGTTACAGTCTCTTCACAAGAGACGTCGGAGGACTATCGCTGGTCCTTTATTCACATCGCACAAGATTCAGAGAGCTCCCACTATGAGTTCTGCATCTGGCACGTTAGGAGTCCCAATGACTCCATCCAGTGACACGAAGAGAACTTCCCCTCCTTACACGTACTCTTCGAGGACTGGACGGGAGGGAGGCTCATCACACACCACTCCTCATGGGTTTTGGGAATCCCAGCCCACTAGTAGGAACCTGTTTGATGATACATGGACATCAAGTCATCCGTATGGTTCATCTACGGGTGTGTCAGGTGTTGGTTCCACATCCTTCTTCACGACCTTAGAACGTTTTACATTTGGTATGCCCGACGTTATTTCAAGTGCTACTTCCTCCCTGTCCGGTAGTCACGCTAGCTCTAGCATTTGGGTTGGGGGAATTATACCCCCTTTTACTGCTTATCAGTTCGGGAGTGGTCACATCCCTCCCTCTTCTCTGAATGTTGGAGGATGGCCTCCTCCTTCGTCAGCCCATATTGTTAGTGTGAATCCTTTCTCGAGTGGAGGTTTTACGATAGGAATCGGATCTACGAACTATATCACATCCATTAACCCGTATGCCTCTGCGCCTGCGCATACGAATGATTATGTGATTCCATAGCCTCCTCCTCCTCCCAGATATTCTGTTCCCTAGGGTGGGACTGCACCGATTTCTTATGGCCCTTACTAGGCTAGTTTTCCTACGTCAAGTGGTTATATGGTACCCCATTCTTATGGAGGTAATTTTTATGGTTATTCAGCCGGTCTTGGCCCTTATCCCGTTCCCCCCTATGGAGCCCCTTCTATGCACATGCTTATGTATCCTTATATAGGTTAGGTGGGAGGAGCGTATTATCCTACTGGTTAGGGTCATGGGCTCTACTAGAGTTCGTCGGCACCTCAGGTGTCGACCTCGATGTCCATGGTCTCATTCTCGGTTTCTCAGATTCAGTCTCTCCCTAGAGCTTGTAGTCAAGCTTCACAGCCTTAGCTCCCGTTCCTCTCTAGGTTGAACTTGAATGATCTTTCTAAGCTCACAAATGATCTAGTGTGTCATGACTCTACATGGCCCCTAGTCCCCACCAAGCTCCCTTCCGATGTTCCAAAGTTTGAAGGGAAGAAGGGTGAGGATCCAGGTGATCATGTCACCACGTTCCATCTATGGTTCTCCTCGAACTCCTTAAACCATGATCCCATCCGTTTGAGGCTATTTAAATGCACCCTTATGGGGGATGCCACGAATGGTATGTCGAGTTTCCTGGGGGCACGTATAAGAGCTTCAACTATTTGGATTTGTTTTTTCTAAACCACTTTCAGTTGCTGGTTCGTTACGACGCTAGCACTGAAATCTTGTCCACCTTCCGCCACAATAAAGCCATGCATATTTTTGATCACATTCAAGAGTGGATCTGATGGAAGAGGTTAGTAAAAGCCAACATTCCTCTGGAGTTTCTCCAAGAATGGTTCCTCAAATCTTTGCTCCCTTATATTTTGAAGGATGTTTTGTTGTCCGTAATTACGACTGAAGAACAAGCCATCTTTAGAGCCCAACAATTATACTTGGTCTATGCTTAGTCTGGGATTCTGTATGACGTTATACCTAACGCACCGCGATCAAGTCATGAGTCCAAGCCTTCTCTTGAACCGCATGCCGATGGAATTGCTGGTTCCTCAAGTGGTCGTTCCATAGATATGGTTACAAATTAGATGCAAAACCTGTCTATTAACCAGTCTACTCCTGGACAGGTTCCCGCCTTGTCCTTTTCCACCCAGTGTTCCAATGTACATTCTGTACAATCGACGAACCCATCTGGTAACTAGCATCCTGGTGGGAAAAAGAAGGGGAAGAATAACCGTAGGGGTGGGAACAATAAGAATAATAAAGGGAACGCTAACCCTCCTCGGGATGGTGAAAATGCTGGTGGGGACTGCAAGCCCAAGCATAAGGTGAATTTTCCTTGTAAACTTTTCTCTCAGGATCACCTTACACATTTGTGTCCTCATATGGAGGAAGCATCGAAGCACATCGCATAGAACCCAACTGTGCTGACAAATCCCCTTCCTCATCATCAGAATATGGCTTCTGGTGCTTCCGCTATTGGTCATGGGACTACTGAAACTTTGACTTATTCTACCAGTGACGACAGTTTTGGATGCGTAAACATGGTCAAATATGAGGTTTTTGTTTCTACTCACTTGCGTGATTATGGAGCTCCACAACCTTCTTTGGGGAATGAGCCCCTTCCACCCGAGACTCCATTTCATATCAAGAAGCCCAACCCTATGCCACGGGTACCGAAATGTGTCCTCAAGTACTCAACACATAATCCTAATTCCCGAGCCACCCAAAACTACTCGATTGTGGATGATTTGGGCCAAACCCCGTGTGCTTTGTCAGCTCTCGAGGTCCTTCAATCTTTTCCTTCGCAAAGGAACACCCTTCTATGTGCTTTGGGAGTCCTCGATCCTTATAACCCGAATGTCATCAAGTTTGACATTACTGATGTTCAGCCTCAGTTTCCCTATCATGTGGCTTTCCAAGTTCATGTTAGGTGTTTAGAGATGATCGTTAAGCATACCGTCGTTGATGAAGGTGCTTCCACTTTAGTGATGTCTTTATCAAAGTCCATGACCATGCTTACTGCATTCAATGGTCATTCTTTCAGGCCGCATGGTATTATGCCCTCCCTTGAGGTCCACTTGGGTGGGAAGTCCATGCCTATAGAAGTCGAGGTGGTTGATGCTCCCCTTGAATATAACCTTTTACTGGGTCGAAATTAGATCTATGCTATGAAAGCGATTCTATCCTATGTCTTTAGAGTCATTTGCTTTCCCCACGAAGGCAATATTGTGTCGATCGATTAGCTATCCTTTACTAGTTCCAATCCTATAGCATCGCAGGGACCTGTCGGGTCCCTCAGATTGAGAATTCTCATTCGACAACTAGGAATGTTGGTGTAGGATTATATTCCTTCTTGATGGGATCTTTTGATTTTCCTACACCAATCTCCTTTATGGGAACCATCTCCGATGATGCTCCCTCATCGTCGAGTCCTGTACCATTCCGAACATCGTACTTTAGTGAGCTGTGGACTCTACCTTCCACAAGTTCCCCATCGGGAGACTCTTTGGACATCGGAATGGATATGCCCTTGTCTACAACTGAGATTTATTATCATGATATTCAACAAGTCACTGCAGAGCTTGATCTCCCTTCTTCAGGGACAAAGGAAGAAGATCCTGTCATGTTGTCCGCATGGGTAGTTGACTCGTCTTGTTCACATGACTGCCTTGATGATACTTTAACTTTGGATGAAGCCATTATCGAGGCCACGAATGGAAATGACAAGCCTTGGGAGGACCTCCATCATAGATCTCATTTCCTTCCCAACCTTGATCTTATTGAGCAAGATGAGTTTCTATCGACTCTAGCTGAGAAAGTTGGTCACCCTATGGTTCCTTCGAAGTCGCATGGAATTTACGCGGAGGGAAATATGGCTAGTATTTCCCCTACTATCCCGATAAATATTTCTCGTACTCCCGGAAAAGTCGAAAATGTATACATCGGTGTTGGTTGTTCCCCTGAGGAAATCCGTATTTACACCGATTTATTCAAAGAGTTTCAGGATGTGTTTTCATGGTCATACAAGGAGATACCAAGTATTGACCCCAGTATTGTCGAACACGAGATTAATAATTACCCCCATGTTAAGCCTGTTCGACAATGTCTTCATGCTATTAATCCTAGGAAGGTAGCCGCCATTAATGCAGAGGTAGAGAAACTACTTAAGGTTGGTTTCATCTACCTGGTTCCCCTTACCGAATGGATATCCATGAGGGATTCACTCAATAAACCGCTATCATAGCACGTTCGTTCATGGCATATGAAACAATACTCCTAATTTCACTAAATATTGGAAAATACCTTCCAAAATCATTTTTTTACCCCCTCCCAATATGCCTTCTCAATTTTAAAAAACCCTTGGTTTCACTAGATATTGTATGTATCAATTTTTTCATTAACATTTTTTATACCCCTTTATATTTATACCTAGTATATTGATATGATACCCCGCTTATGACCCCACATGCATTCTACAATGCACCTTGCTTCTTTCGATCTATATTGTGGATGCACATTACTTCACCCACAATGCAATTACTCAACCACATATCATTATGATTTGCAACATCTAATGGTCTAATGAAGAGATAGGAGATCACTTCTTGTATGTCACTAGAGCCAATGCACATAGTACAACATTTAGATTGCATGTTGTAGTTCCCCAATCGCTGACTAAGCCTGTTGTGGGCTAGGTATCCAAGCCCCCAAGACCTGTAACAAGCTCTAGGAAGCTGACTAAACCTCCCAAGGCCTGTAATAGGCACGAGTGGTTGGGTATTCAAGCCCCCAAGGCCTATCAAGGGCCTATAACACGCCCTGGTGGCTTAGAGCATCAAAAGGCTATTGGTAACAACTAGCTGAGTGCTATTGGTAACAATTGGCTATCAATGACCACTGCCTCTCGACTATGATCGACTGGAAACCCACTTCACCACGAAACCCTTGGCCTCAAGCATGCCTCAAGACCTGATTTCTCTTTGTACTGGTAAGCCCAAGCCTTGCCTCAACCCAATTTCTCATCAGGCCGTGATCTCGCCATCTCCATTTGGTGGATATTTGTGAGCCCGCCCATATAAAAAAGACCCCAAAGTATTTTTGTATTGTTACATTAAATAAAAAATCCATTTCCCCCTTAATATATAATCAATATAATTTTTAGGTTTTCATGAATATTTAATACCGCAATATGAATGAACGTGGTATTATATTGCCTTCTAGTGAAGCCCCCGTGTGGGTATCCAACCCCATTCCTGTGGATAAGAAGCAGGGAACCATCCATGTGTGCATTGAATTTCGCAATCTGAATAAAGCGTGTTCTAAAGATAACTTCCCCACCCCATTCATAGATCAAATCTTGGATAAGTGTGTGGGAAGCGAAGTATTCTCATTTATTGATGGATTTTCGGGCTATAATCAAATCCAAATCAAACCTGAGGATCAACATAAAAATGCATTTATATGTCTTTGGGGTACTTTTGCATACAGAAAAATGCCTTTCGTCCTTGAAAATGTCAGTGCTATGTTTCACTGGGCCATGACCTATGATTTTCATGATCTTAAGCGTATACTAGATGCTTACTTGGATGATCTTGCTACTCACTCTCATAGTAGAGTGGATCACCTACGTCTTATTTTCGAGAGATTTCATCGTTATAATATTTGTTTGCATCCGAACAAGTGCATCTTCTGTGTGAAAACTGGTCGCCTTCTAGGGTTTATAGTCTCGAAGGAGGGTATTAGAGTCGATCCATTGAAGGTTGAGGCAATACTTTGGTTGCCTCCCCCACGTACTTTGGTTCAAGTTTAGAGCCTCCAAGGGAAGTCCAATTTCTTAGGTCGTTTCATCGTGAACTATGCCAGTCTTACTAGGGGTTTCATGTGATTATTGAAGAAAGACACCCCTTTTATTTGGGATGAGCGATCCTGGCAGTATTTCGATGCTCTTAAGAAAACCTTGGTATCAGCCCCTCTTCTTAGTCCACCCGACTATGCGAGATACTTTTTGCTTTATGTGGCCACATATTAAGAGACGATTGGTATGGTCTTGGTTCAAGAAGATGATATGCTTCAAGAGCATGTTATCTATTATCTCAGTTGAAACCTAGTAGATGTTGAACTAAGGTATTCTCACGTGGAGAAACTGGCCCTTGCGACTGTTCATGCAGTCCAAAGATTACGAAACTACATCTTGCTTAGGAAAACCACGGTTGTAGTGCATGTCAACCCATTTCAGTTCGTGATTACATGACGTTTGATTGGGGGGAAGTATAATAAATGGATTGTCATCCTTCAAGAATTCGATCTTGATTTGCCTCGATGAAGTCTGTGAAGTCTTTTGTTTTCACGAAGCTGATGTCAGATTTTCCTAGACTTGATGAGGAAGTGGTCCATGAGGACTCATTCATTGATGAGAATTTATTCGTTATCTTGTTGTCAGACCCTTGGTATGGAGACATCATTGTATATCTCCGAACTCTAAAGTTCCCTTCGCATCTTTCGCGACATGAGCGACGGCGTGTGAGACATCATGCCAAATATTATGTCATCGTCGGTGAGACTTTGTATCACCGAGGAAAAGACTCTCTCCTGTGTCCTTGCTTGACTCATGAAGAGGCAGAGTTACTGCTAAATGACTGCCATAGTGGGGCATGTGGTGGTCACTTATCCGGGCTTTCTACAACTCAATGTATCTTGCGAGTGGGTTATTTTTGGCCTACGATATTTAAATATTGTGTTAACACTGTAAAGAGATTCCACCCTTGTTAGGTGTTTTCTCGAAATGTACGTTTGCATCCTACCCCTCTCTATCCAGTCGTCACCGTTGGTCCCTTCACCAAGTGGGGGGTTGATTTCATGAATTGCAACCCAACTTCGACTAGGGGGAATCGTCATATCATAGTGGCTGTCGTGGATTACTTTACCAAATGGGATGAGGCCATGCCGACCATTAAATTCAATGGTGAAACAATATCCCACTTCGTGTTCAATCAGATCATAGCTCGGTTCGGTATCCCGAGAGAGATTGTCACTGACCATGGTAGTCACTTTAAAAATAAGATGACGGATGAATTATCACTTAAGCTTGGGTTTATACAGGATCACTCATCTTCGTATTATCCCCAAGCGAATGTCCAGGTCGAGGAAGTCAATAAGTCCCTTAAGGCCATTCTCCAAAATACCATCCAACAAAGCAAGAATAATTGGCATATCATGTTGTATCCTACTTTGTGGGATTATCTAACTACAGTGAAGACTTCCACTGGTTTCTCGCCTTTCCAGTTAGTTCATGGTGTGGAGTCCATCTTACTGGTTGAATGCGAGATCCCTTCTTTGATTCTAGCCATAGAACTCTTGCCTGATACTTCAGATGTAGAGAAATGCTTAGTCCACCTCGAGTAGCTTGACGAGCAGCGTCGAGATGCCGCTATGGAAATAGATTCCAATAAACATCGTGTCAAGGCTCAGTATGATAGGTCTGTCCGTCCCCAACAGTATACTGAAGATGACTTGGTTCTTCTTTATGACCAATCTAATGAACCCCTAGGGGCAGGCGAGTTTAACCCGATGTGGCACAGTCCTTACATTGTGAGGTGTGTCCTTGAGAAAGGAGCCTATGTGTTAGAAGATTATGAGGGGAACGTCTTGAACGAGCCTAGAAATGGGATCTATTTCAAGTGCTATTATGCTTGAGCTGATACTTTGTATACTATTGTATAGTTTTTGTACATAGTTTAGCTTTTCCTTACCCACTTTTATATAGTTTATATTGGTTTTTACTACTTTTAGAGCCTTTTTGACTAATATATTGTTGTGAGGTATCTTTTTGAGCAGTTTTTTGTATCGGGAGTGGATTTTGAACCTTTTCACGCCTTCAACAAGTATTTTCTACACCTGTCATATAAGTTAGGATGTCATTACACCTACATTATTGCATCGACCTTATGATCATATTCATAAACCTTAGTTACGACCTCGCTTTTTAATTGACACGGAACCTTCATGCTGCTTTAGAAGTGTCGTTATTTGGCGGTAGGGCCTGTTAGATCATGGGTACCCTAGTTAGATCCTTTTTATGTCTTTTGGCAACCATGCAGTTGTTTGTCCTTAGGATTGGGAGTCCTTTGTATTCCCTCCATGATATTGCAATGAAGACTCATACTCTACTTTGTCTTTATTATGGCCATCTCCCATAAGGACTCCTCGTTTATGTTGAGTTGTGAATGAATTGCATTATCCTGCTTTCCTTTGAGCCTTGTGTCGGCTCCCGCTTTCTCATTTATTAGCCATTTTCTTGAGCACTTTGCCTTCTGAGCCAAGCAGAGCCTTAATTTATCTTTCGTAGCTTGATGACCCTTACCTTGAGGGAACAACCCTTTGAGTGTCCATATCCTGCACATGCTCCCTTGCATTGAGAATAGGTATGTTCCATTACCCATAGCTAGTTTTCTTTCCCGTGACACTCATTCCCTCACTGTTGTATCATAAGCAATTTTTTTCTTTTTCAAGCTTTATAATATGAAAAAGACAAAAAGAATCATATAAATTAAAACGCCGGATGAGAAAATTTTACTACCTTCTATTGGCAGTTGTCGTGTTGCCTTTGAACATAGCATTCATGTCCACTCCATGTATCATGGGTCAGATATTAGTATGACTTGAGGAAGTTGTACTCATTTCTCAGATCTTAATCCACCGACTAGTTAAGCTTCCAGTCATTATGGAGCCTTTGTTGATGCCTCATGCGTCACAAAGTATTGTTAGTATCTAGTGTTGAGTCTATGCTACTTGAGTCTATCCATCCACTCATGCTCTTGTTCAAAGGAATTCTTTAAACTAGAGTTGGCCACTCCTCAGATCTCTTGACTATTGCATGTCATCCATCCCTTATGAGTCAAGTTCGATCACATATGATGTTCCACCCTGCACCCTGGGCCTACTTTCATCATTGGTAGGTGACCTTGAACTTAGCAAGTGACATCTCATCATTGGTCTTTGACTAAGTGGTTTCCCTTGTGTTCGAAGACAAGACATCTATTCACACATTGGGATTTGTGTTGTGCCTTGGTTTCCATTAGACCCTATTGGTGGTTTCATCACTCCTGTCAGTGGTATTCATCATTGAATGCTATTCAGGAGGTCCCTCTCGTGCACTACTTGAATCTTGTACACACATAAGAGACGCACCCATTTTTTGGTTCGTTCAGCTTGTTTATTCAAGTTCTTCCAAATCATCCAGCTTAGCTGCTACCTCATGCTCGTTGATGGAGGATCCATTAATGGCTTCCTTCCAACGAATCTCATTCCATCGAATCCAACTCATTTATTCTGGAATCAAGATTTAGAGTCCTTTGAGTACCTTGAGACTTGTAGTCATCAGTGGTAGTTTCTCTCGCCATCGACAATTGGGAATTCATTAATGTCCTCTGATCGATGGATTCATCAAGTGTTTGACCTCAACACCTTTATTCATACTTGGTGAATGTACTCAATTCCTTAGTACCTGCTGTGAATATTTAATTAATATTATTAATTATAAATTAATAGATTATTAGGTTACTAGTGAAAGGGCGTAACCCTTCACTATGCTTCCTCAAGCCCTATAAAGGCAATCTTATTGTAATTTTATAAGCATCATATAATATATTATTCTTATTTCTCATTTAATATGAAAGTCGGATTCAACTATTAAGCGTCCAACCGGATACGGTTGCTGCATTTGGTATCAAAGCGGATTCACTCCTTCGGCCTGAGCTCGAATTCAGCTCATCCTCCCTCACATATCTCTCTCATTTTTGCTGTCACTCTCTCACTCCACTCCACACTCATTCCTATTAAGATTCAATATGCTAGGACATAAAATATCAGCATTACATTCCATTTCACAATAATAGCATATACAGGATCACTGAAAAAATAACAAGCACAACATAAACACAAGAGGCACAGATTTTATCCTGGGAAACCCTCATGGGGTAGAAAACCCAGCAAAGCTTCCTCAATATAGATGACCAGCAATATACAAATATGCAAACCAAAGACATGATCTCCTCCTCCTCCATAGCAAACCTCTCTATCACAAGTGCGCTACATTTCAAGTGAGGGAAGTGTGTGTATAATGAGGAACACACCTCCTCTATTTATACACATCTCTGACTTGTACTTTATATTAACTAGGTCGGCCCCAAATTTACCACCGGGTTAAACACCCCACTACAGACTGGGCCGACCCCCCTAGGGTGGTCTAACAACCCTTTGACCCACATAACACATACAGGGCCGACCCCCACTAGGGAAGTCTAATAACCCAAGTTACCACAGTCTGACGAAGGAATGAACATCTCCGGATATACAATAAGATCTTCACGGAGGAATGAAACATCTATAGAATAATAAAGTACAAATATAATATTCTTAGAAGTTACAATATTCAACACTCCCCCTTAATGAGAAGGATATTATAACAACATCTGCAGGAGCAAGGAGTCATCAACATGATACATCTATAAATCATTGGAATCTTTCTCAACATCATCAGTAACTCAACCAGTTATTGGAACATCAACATCTTCAGTACTGAGTCTTTATCTTCTGCAGCACTCAAACAACTATAGCAACATCAACATCTGAATCCTCACGATCATCAACATCGTCATCACACGATCATCAGCATTGTCATCACACGATCATCAGCATCGTCATTACACAATCATCAGCATTGTTGTCACATCATCTCGATCTACAACATCTGGTTCATCACGATCTACAACATCTGGATCATCTTGATCTAAAGCATCTGGATCATCTCGATCTACAGCATCTGGATCATCGTCATCTAGATCAACACAATCAGCAACATCGTCATCTAGATCATCAGTATTAGTATCCACACCAATACAAGTATACACATCATCAATACAAGTATCCTTATCAATACAAGTATCCTCATCAATACACATATCCTCATCAATACATATCATCGATACATCAATACAAGTATCCTCATCAATACATATCATCAATACAAGTATCAATACATCAATACAAGTATCCTCATCAGTCAAGTATACACAATAGAAACATACCTTGCAACACACACGATCATATTATAGGATGATCAATCCCGCTCTCTTTAGGACATAGGTCCATGGATGATACAATCCAGATCAAGTTCCAGGATGATCAATCCTGATCACTTTAAAACATCTCACCATGTCTAGGGACGATGCAATCCCGATCAACTTCCAGGAGGATCATTCCTTATCACTTTAAGACATCTCACCATGTCTAGGGACGATGCAATCCTGATCAACTTCCAAGAGGATCATTCCTTATCACTTTAAGAAATCTCACCATGTCTAGGGATGATGTAATCTCAATCACGTATCTTTTGAACCGAGGTCCAGGGACGATCCAATCCTATCATGTACCTTTTGAACCGAGGTTTAGGGACGATCCAGTCCTATCATGTACGTTTTGAACCGAGGCCCAGGGATGATGCAGTCCTATCATTCAATTCTCAGAGACCTCTGTCTATGGCTCAATTCAAGGGACCGAAGTTCGGGGACGATCCAATCGCCATTCTCAGAGACATCTTGTCTACGGCTCAATTCAAGGGACTGAAGTCCCAGGACGATCCAATCCCCATTCTCGGAGACATCTTGTCTACATCTCAATTCAAGGGACCAAAGTTCGGGGATGATCCAATCCCCATTCTTGGAGACATCATGTCTACGGCTCAATTCAAGGGACCGAAGTCCGGGGACGATCCAATCCCCATTCTTGAAGACATCATGTCTATGGCTCAATTCAAGGTATCTAAGTTTGGGGACGATCCAATCCCCACATGTCCACCAAGGACTTCATTTTTGGAGACATCATGTCTACGATTCAATTCAAGGGACCGAAGTCTAGGGATGATCCAATCCCATTCTCGAAGAAATCATGTCTATGGCTCAATTCAAGGGACCAAAGTCTGGGGACGATACAATTCCCACCTTTCCACTTCAGGACTTCATTCTCGGAGACACATGTCTACGGATCAATTCAAGGGACCGAAGTTCGGGGATGATACAATCTCCACCTATCCACTAAGGACTTCATTCTCGGAGACACAAGTCCACGGATCAATTCAAGGGACCGAAGTCCGGGGATGATACAATCCCCACCTGTCCACTAAGGACTTCATTCTTGGAGACACAAGTCTATGGATCAATTCAAGGGATCGAAGTTCGGGGACAATACAATCCCCACCTGTCCACTAAGGAATTCATTCTCGAAGACATCTGTCTACGGATCCTTTTAGAACATGTGTTCAAGGATGATGCAATCCCTCTTCTTTCTCGAAGACATATGTCTATGGATCCTTTTAGAGCATATGTTCAAGGATGATGCAATCCCGTCGTCAACTTAGACCCTGTCTAAGGACCATCCACCAACCTCTTTGTTGTCATCACTAATATAGGTATCCACATCATCGACCTCACTGTCAATGTAGGCAATCTCATCATAAGTGATCACATCACTCCCCCTTTCGAGGAGGGTCCTTAAGTTTGTCTTGGAAAACTTTACTTGAGGTAGAGGTTTGGTTTAGTATATCGGTAATTTGTTCACTTGAGGTAGAGGTTTGGTTAGTACATCGGCAACTTGTTCACTTGAGGTAGAGGTTTGGTTAGTACATCAATAACTTGTTACAAATTCAAACTTTATAGTTCCTTTCTGCACCATATCTTGTCAGATCTCTATGTGCTTTCACTTATCATGGAACACTGGATTCTCTGCCATCTTGATACAATTCTATTTGTTACATAGGATCATAGTTGAGTCTATCTCTAATTCAAACAATCCCGAAGCCATACTTCTTCACAACTAGCGGAGCAAGTAGCCATATATTCCGCTTATGCTGAGAGCCACACTAGACTGCTTCCCAGACAATAACATCCTCTCGATGTGCTCTTCCTGTCTAATACACTTTCTACTCAATCAACATCTGTGTAGCCATCTAAAGTCATGATCTCCACGATAGCATAGATCAAAGTCTATTGTATCCTTTAGGTACCTCATCACATGCTTTACAGCTGTCAGGTGAACACATCTAGTTTCCACTAGATACTGACTCAAGGTTTTCACAGCAAAGCATATATATGACCTAGTATTCGTTAGATACATCAATGACCCAATAATTTGTCTGTACAGAGTTATATCCACTAACTCTGATGAGTCATCCGCTAACAGCTTCAAGTTGGAATCCATGAGAGTGACCATTCCAACACATCAAGTCCTTTTAATATTTCTCGGTATATTTTCCTTGGTTGAGAAAGATTCCTTCTGAGCCTTGCCATACTTCCAAACCTAGGAAGCAATGCATGAATCTGAGATCTTTTATTTTCATTTCTGTAGCCATCTATCTGTGCCATCTCTCATCAGATGGGTCTACTGATATGAGCCTCAATATCATTCAAACTCTGTGGTGAGTTCCTTCTTGCATCCATGTCATCTATGTATAGAAACCATATTCAACCTTGTAGCAAAGGTTGAGATCCACATCACCCATGGTGATCATTAAGCTCATCAATTGACTATCGATCCTAGGTACCCGAACAAAGCTTTCTTCAATTGAATCCTTGATTCGCAATTCTTCTTCAATTACATTATTAAGATAATGGTCTTTGGAGCAAACATCTCATCATGATTCTCTTCCTCTTTCTAAGAGAATCTTCTAGCCACAAGCCTTCTATATTATGTTTGATTTGTAAATCTTCTTGTTGAACATTCATCACTTGTTCGGTGTTCATCATTCTACATGATCTTTCCTACAAATCAAAATTAAGTACATGATTAGTAATCAAATCATGTTGACATGATAATTTATTATGCATACAGATATCATTTACATAGTTATGCAACTATCTTGACCAATACTTTGGCACAACACTTTTCCATATCCTGTATGCATACAGTGGCTATCTAGATGCCTTCCATCTCTACCAGAACATACTATCGAGAGTGTGCATAGCTCTTAGCATGTCAGCAAAGGTTTCATTCTAGACAAGCAACAATGGAATGTTTGTCCAATTTACCAATCATATGCATATTAGTAGTATATTGTTCAATGCTATATATGAATGTTTACACTCATCATGATATATTCTAGGAATACAAATATGTATACAACTATTACAAGCAATATCATTTACTATTTCAAATAACAACTCAAATACTTATCTTTTTTGTTTGTGTGGTTGCTTCCTGCTTGATCTTCTATATGTCTTTTGAACTTCTATTCATTTTGTACCACTGTGCATGCTCAAGTGTGCACTAGTGTCATCCTCATGATCTCATACACAAACATACATTCATTAGTATATTCTCAATATTATCAAAACATTATAATTCTAAATAATCTTGAATATGTATAGTCATGATCATAGATAATAAACATTAGTATTCAAGGTTTCAGGGAAGTATTCTTTTACTCATGCATATTCTTGTTTGATCATAGGACTCTTCTGGTTAGTTAAATCATCAATCAAGATAAGAGACATAATATGCATAAACCCTTGATTACTTACATTTCTAACTTTATGAATAAGCATAACCAATCATACCAAGTATACTTATATAAGGAATCCTAACACAAGGTAAGATTCTAACTTGACATAGGAAAACATACCTGGATTAGTATACCTGCTTAGGTATGTCTGACATACCTAATCAATATCTTCTTTGTTCTCTTTAATGATTTAGAGATCATGTGCTGGAACCTATATATCTCATAGGTTAAGCATAATAGACCAAAGTCATACATACCTCGTAAGTAGAAATTCTATGTGATCAAAGATTATGGAGGAGTCTTTGTCTTCATGTTGTCATGATCATGAAACTTGATTTGTCTTTCGTGATGTACCTGTATCTTGTTAGCAGAAAACATCAACCTCATACAATACCACAGTGCATTAGTACAGTCATATAGCCCTAATCAAAGAATGTCTTCTATCATTCACATACTTTTACTAAGGTGATAAGACAATTCTAACATTAATCAAGATTGTACTAATAAATAATATGAAGACAAACATAGTATGAACTTAATAAAAAATCAGATTTTAAGACATACATGTATCTTCTTAAGTCATACCTGTCGAGACTTCTTGTAGTGTTCTTATGTAAGGCCTTAGCCTCATCTCCCCCTAAAACTAGATCTGGAGCTTGATTAGGGTTTGTCAGAGAAATCCTAAAAATTCAAACTTTGACCTTCACACTTCTGAATGTATGGAAGGATGTGTCTTGCTGAGCTGATCAAACTATCATACTTCAATTTTGAAATCTCCAAAATTTGACCCTTAAAATTGCCTTCGAAACTTCTGGATCTTCTTGAGAGGATCCCGAACTAGGGTTTGATAAAGCCCACCCTTCTGCCCAATCAAAAGGTTTGATCCAAGGCTCTAAAATCTTATTTTTCTAAGGAGCTTCTAGCCGTGGTCATAGACTTCAAGAATTCTAACTTTTGTTGAAGCCCTAATTTTTCACCTTTTCAATCGAAATCCCGAACTGGGGTTTGATCAAGCTCGGTCTTCTACCCAACCAAAAAATTCGATATAGGTCTCTAAATTTCTATTTTTATGAGTAGCATTCAGCCTTTGACTCCAATTTCAAAAATTTCAACTTTCTCCGAAACCCTAAATTCTGGAAGCCATGAATGAAGGTGCTCAAAAAATAATTTTGTTTTGCCAGAAATATGTACCTGATTATTTCTGGTGCAACTCTGAACTTTTCGATCCACAGGGTCTGAAATTTGTTTTGTGGTATCCTGAACTATCATCTTTCCATCTCGATAGGTCTAACCTCAATTGGATTTTCTGAGAGAGAGTTATGCCAAGTGTCGCAACGTGACCTGTTTATGGGATAAAACAGGAGAGCAAACTTGTACGGCATTCCACATGTCACTGGTTCCACTTCGGCTTCTAAAAAAGTTTCCTGAGATAGTACAGTCTGTGTACTACCTGTAAATTTTTACTAAATTTCATTTGGAGCTTCCTAGCCCAATTTGTGACCTTTTTTCCTAGGTCACTTGATTATGACTAAGATCTGGAAGAGGCAGAAACCCTAACTTGTACTGATCATAAATCACAAAGTTCAACGAATTTGAGGGTGTCCTTTGGACACAAGGTACATGGAGATGTTATCTACGCCCTGTAAACTTTTCATATCTTGAACCTTCACAAAAATGTATTTATAGTGAAAGTTCCACGATGACTGGTTTTTGCTATATAAAACCCAAACCTTCAAATTGTCGCAAGTGAAGCAAGTGTCGTAAGTGCCATACGTTGCCTTCCTTCAGGTTAGCTCTGATATCATGTTAATATTCAATATGCTAAGACAGAAAACATCAGCATTACATTCCATTTCACAATAATAGCATATACAAGATCACTGAAGAAATAACAAGCACAGCATAAACACAAGAGACACAGATTTTATCCTGGGAAACCCTCATGGGGTAGAAAACCTAGCAAAGCTTCCTCAATATAGATGACCAGCAATATACAAAGATGAAAACCAAAGACATGATCTCCTCCTCCTCCATAGCAGACCTCTCTCTCACAAGTGCGCTACATTTCAAGTGAGGGAAGTGTGTGTATAATGAGGAACAAACCTCCTCTCTTTATACACATCTCCGACTTGTACTTTATATTAACTAAGTCGGCCCCAACTTTACCACTGGATTAAACACCCCACTACAACTGACTGGACCGACCCCACTAGGGTGGTCTAACAACCCTTTGACCCACATAACACATACAAGGCCAACCCCCACTAGGGAAGTCTAATAACCCAAGTGACCACAATCCGACGGAGGAATGAACATCTCCGGATATACAATAAGATCTTCACAGAGGAATGAAACATCTCCGGAATAATAAAGTACAAATATAATATTCTTAGAATTTACCATATTCAACAATTCCCCCTACCCTAACTCTCCCTTGATCCAGCATTCTCCATGCCTCACGACCCATCCCTCTACAACACTGCTCCACATCCCTATGTAGTCCAAACACCTCCTCAGACCATCTGCTTCATTCCTCCCGCCCACCACTCTTTCCGTCTTTCGGCTCCCTCTTGGCCCTCTCCTCCGCTCACTCTACTGCTGCTTACGCTCTCCTCACCTGCGGCCACACTCTACCCCCATACTCCCCGTTTGCGCACTCTCTGCGTACTCTCCACACATCTCCTGCAACCACCTCCATCAACCTCCACCTCCACCACCGCCATTCCGCAACTCTCACACCTGTGTCCAACCATCCCTGCTCCTGTGCTGATCTCCCTTCTCTTCCCGCGCTCTCCCCCACACCCATCAACACTCTACGCCCCATCCACTTCAGCCTTCATCCTCCCATGCCTGCGCGTCCACCTCCACCTCGCCGCCCTCCTCTTCCCTTCTGCGCTTACTCTTTCCTACACCGTCATCTCCCTCCTAGCCCACGACTCAACCCTCTCCACGCTCTGCCATCCTACATTCTCCCCAAACTACCATTCTCTGTTCTCCCCAAACTGCCATCCTCCGTCTCCACATAGCCCTCTATCCACCCTTCACATGCACACTCCCATCTCCATACCTTTCACTCCTCCCACGACCGAAAATTCTCTACATGCCCTCCATCGCACTCCAACCTACATGCTCTTCTCCCCACGCCATTCTCATCATTCGATCCCACTCCACCCTTCTCCTACTTTGCCTTCTCAATCTTCTACGCCCTCACCACCGCCTTTCATCCCACGCTATGCCCGTTCTTCCACCACCAGCTCCTCCAGCGTGATTGGCTGACCCCCTTCACCTTCACGTCAAACCCTAACACACTTCCAACGTAACCCTAAATTTTAATAAAAATTAAATATTATATAAATATTTTTATATTAATATTTAATTTTATCAAAAGTCACAATCATAAAGAAAATAAAAATAAAAATATTTAAATATAATAATTATTATATTTATTTATTTTACCCATTAGTTATAGTAATTATTGTCTTCACAATAGTTATTATTAATTAATTAATTAATTATCCCAAAGACATTAGTTGTTTTTCACTATCCCATAGACCAAAGTTGGGCCCAAATATTCACCTCCCCACACCAGATCAAGAACCAAGGCAGAACTAAAATAGCAAATCGAAAAAATGGAGAAGGACATCAAATCCCTCGTCGCTAACCAAAAAAACTTGAAGGAAGAGATGAAAAATAACAATACGGTGCTTAAAAAAGAAATCAAAGATGAAGTTGTTCTGGTACTAGAAAGAAGTCTGGGTGAAAAATTTGACATCCTGAATGAAAAACAAAAAGACTTGGATGACAAAATGAGTACTATGACTCAAAACATAAACACCATAACCATGAACTTGAGCACCATGACGCAAAACCATAATGCATTAATGGAGGTGTTACAAAGGCTAATGCCTAAGACAGACCAAGTAATCAGTCTAGACATGCTAGATGCCTCATTTCATATTTTTACATAGGAATCACTTGCCAAGAATCAAGAAGAATTGCAAAAACAAATAAAAATTAACAATGTGACGCTTAAGCAAGAGATAGAAACAAAAGTACTGCCAGATATGGAGGCATGATTAAACAACAAAATAGAAGCTATTGGTAAGAAAAAAAGAATAAAAACATATGTCATCGATGCGGTGATGACTGGACCCCAGGCCATAAATGTAGGAACAACCAGACAATACAGTGCAGAATCACCAATGGAGAGGAAGTGCAAGTCTCTGCACAAGAAATCTCGTCCGATTCTAATACCGACGCCGAATCTGAATGAGGGACGACATTAGGAAAATACTCAAGCTTTGAGGACAAAGCTTTCCTAAGGGGAAGGCAATGCTGTGAATATTTAATTAATATTATTAATTATAAATTAATAAATTATTAGGTTACTAGTGAAAGGGAGTAACCCTTCACTATGCTTCCTCAAGCCCTATAAAGGCGATCTTATTGTAATTTTATAAGCATCATCTAATATATTATTCTTATTTATAATTTAATATGAAATTTGGATTTGACTATTAAGAGTCCAACTGGATACGATTGTCCAACTGGATACGGTTGTCCAACCAGATACGGTTTACCCATTTTCATCATTGGTGGGTTATCTCACGTCTGTTAACGGTATACCTCAATGACTAGTAATCAGAATTTGTCACATCAGGTTCGACATCAATACCCTTATTCACTTGATGGGGCATTCACCGTAGATGGTTTGTGTAGAATACCTCAGACTTCAGTGGAATTCAGTATATGCTACTTGTGATCGTGATTGTACGTATGAGAGATTGTTCTCATACATCAGTAGTTTGTACCATCAGTTTGCATCAGATATTTCCTCTTCAGCAGGAGACCATATCTTACTGTATATGGGTCATGGCTATGACCATTCATGACATGTATTCACTATGTACTGCCTATTCATGGCCATTGTATCAGATTGCTATGTATTGTACTGATATGTACATAGAGATATCATTGTATTGTGGTGAGTGGGATACTCCTTCCATTTGTGTATCCATCACTCCACTTCTGGGATTTGTAATGTATTTCGTCCATCGTAGTACCTTCTCTGACCTCACACATTAGGGGGCATATGTTACACCGTATTTTTACACCTTGTGAGCATTAGCAATCCTTGGCCTCCCTTTACCCATTTGTAGACTCAAAACCATATTTTTGGTTCTCCTTGAACCCATTTCCCCCTATTTTTCCTCCTATACATGAGCTGCTTCAGTACAATTCATGTACACGCTGGTTGCATCACTACAGCCCACGTACATCGACTTTTTTGGTAAATGAGAGTAAAATCTCTATTTTTCACTCCAAAAAGCGGCCATTGTGATATTTGGCCTTCCATGTATCTTGAAACGACTCGATTCAACCTTTCACTTGCCTTTGGAGGGTTATATATTGATTTATTGTGATGCATGGAGGGAGGAGAAAGAGAAGAGCATCGAAACTTTACCAAAATTTTTCCTTGATTGCTATTGCTTGATTCTACATCCATTGATCCTAGTTGTTGTGAACCATTTATGTTCACCTCCCAAACTCTTTCATATCTTGTGAAGGATTTTTTCTTTCACTTGTGAGTTTTCCATTGTATGGGGGTTTGAAGTGGTGGAGGAAAAAGTGGAGGGACCTAGTTCTTGGTTCAGATGAGTTGTCGACATGAGGTTGTATCTTGTACTTCTTGTTTATGCTAATAGAAATACTCATTTTCTTGTCCATTTATCTTGTGAATGATCATTTATTATTATTGAGTACATTTGATTATATATATCATGGATTATGCTATTGTATATGTTGACCTCTTTTATATATCATATGCACTTGTTTGTGTTTATTGTTGAGGCTAAGCTACAGGTTCAAGTGTTGTGATTCGAAAGCTCAACAAAATTCTTCATCAAACGTCCGGTTGAGGTAGGTCCTTTATTTTGTTCATCAGCATTTACATTTATATAGCATATGTTGGGAAGTGAGTTGATTTCCTGAGTCCATCTGTTTGTTGTGGTCTACCCCAAGCCATAGGAATTTTTTCTCCATAACAAAGAGGAAGTAATGAATTGAAACAAAATCCCATCACAGGGATACAAGAAAAAGTCTTGGAACAATCACACCTTGATTATTTAAGCACTATGTTTTGCATGTAATTTGTTTTCTTTTTCCTCGAAAATAAAGCCTTTGGAAACTTTTGGGCACTTCTTGCCACTATGAGGATGGCACCTAGTGTGAAGAAGGAACTATAGGCTTAGTTGGATGGTACTCAATGTTATGCAATTCTTCAGAATTTGTTTTCCATAGTTGATATTATTGCTGGTTTTCTATCAAAATTGTATCATTAGCATATTTCAACATGTTATTTGAAATATTTTTTCTTTATGTTTTCTTTTATATTACATACTTGGCTGGAAAATAAGTTATAATGCTAGCTAGGATCTATAAGGGGGCATGGAATGGGAAAACTAAAATGTTGATAGAGGTAAACAATGTGAGTAAATAAATGAAATTTTAACTTTAGTACTGTGAAGTATTTGCCCATTTCCAAATCTTCAGGTTTTAGAATCCTATAAGGAAGATTATCAAAACTCTCTTTTAGGGCGGATCTTTGATTTGGAATGCGTTAATGCATTCCTTTCTCTTCCAAGTTATTCCTAGTGGCATTTTTTTCCAAGTAATGCCTAAGATATAGCCTAATTTGTCACATAGATAGACATAGACTTATTAGCTCTGACAAGTAAATTGGACTTTATGTGGACTCTCAATTTTTTTACAAATAACATCCCAACAATCAATCTCATCATTTTTGTCTACACAAATCTTAAATTTAGTATTCCTTTCCAATGCTCTTAATAAAACATGGAGTTTTTGACAATGTTCTCACCATTCAACTTATTGGAGATCTCAAAGTGATAAAAATGGTTGTAATTTCTACACAACCAATTCATATATTAGGTTTTATGGTTTCCCAAATGAAGATATGCCTTCAATGCATTTTTTGATACATTCTCATGTGCCTTTTCATGCTTATCATCTTGTAAACCCCGCTTGGTTGCCTATCTTAATTTTGTGTGCCTTGCCAATTTTATGAGATTTAAGCTTGTGTAATAACTAATTTTTTCTAAAATAGTCTCTTAATTATGCTACCAACATATTCTCTTACTCTCTAATCAATAATCATATCTCAGGAATTTTCATTTTTGCTTAAATCTCTAAACCTTTTCCGCCCATTTGAAAACCACTATAACTTCCAATTATTCATAAAAACTAACATAGGGAAAGTTCCCATGACAACTAGTTAGATTAAATTCATCCTTGCATAGTGCAATCAACTTTGTATGTGTGTACTTATAAAACACATTAAAATATAAAACATAATACGTATCTTATAAACCAAAATTCAAATCAAGACTATGGGTATAATATCCATTTGACAGACATGGTAAAAAATGATTGATATTACCCTCAATTGGATGCCCTTACGACCCTCCAATTAGATACACCAAAGGATGGCTCATGGGTTTCCTTTATGTTGACCAATGGATTGGTATACATACATGTATGTACTCCCTAGTAATTTCTATGCCGACATCACTTGCTTTTTCTAGTGGGTTTGGTTTTTCATTCATGGCATCCCCTAGATAGTTTGTTGGCTTTCATTCTTCATGCATGTCATTATCATGTTCTCGCAACTTTGGTGGTCCTTTTCTCATTCTCTCTTTACCCTTCTCTCACACTTAATATGTGTTAAGTCGTTTATGATCATATTACATACACTATATATTTTCTTGTAATTTAAGCATAAGGTTTGTGAACTAAGCCTAAAGCATGCGATGATGCTTTCTTGTATTGTTTTCAAAGTCATTTTTTTAATAAACTTGTATGTAAATTGTGTTATTGTTTAAGTTATATCATATCCTCATCTGAGGTTAGATTCTAGATTGAGATCAAACCCTTGATTGAGGTCTATGCCTTGATCAAACACTTAAACACTTTATATTAACCCAACAAGACTTCAATGAAGGTTGAACTAACCCTTAATCAAGTCATTTGAATTTCCTTCTTAATCCCTTGATCAAGGTAAAGTACACCCTCTATCGAGGTATCTTCCTTGATTAAGGGTTTAAAAGTTAGAGATCCCCCTTTCTATAGGCTCAACTCCTTTGGGGAAGAAATCCATTAATCTCTTCCATGTCACATGGTAGACTTGATGTCAATGGATTTATCATTGAATCCTCTATCCTGTGGCATACAGTTTCCCCTTTTCATTTTCATATTATATTTTTAATTGATTTTTTCTAAAACTTATGCATTATCATTTTCCCTTAGTTATGAAGGCTTCGAGAGAAAAATAAGCAACATAAGAATTACACAATAAAAAAATAGAAAAATATACTTAAGTACATGTAGATTTTACTCTTTAAAAAGTATATTTATTTATTTTTAGTTTACATAAACATGAAGAAAAAATGTTGTGAACATAAAAGTGTAAGTGCAAATATTAATTAGTAATTGTAAAAAAAAGAGTAGAAAATAAAAATTTCCCAACAAAAATAATAATGTATAAGATAAACTATATAATGCATAAATAATGTGAATATTTTCTTTTTCAAATTATAGATTTAGCAATGAAATAGTTTTTATGAAGAAACATTGCTTGTTGAATTTCTCATAATAGGTAGGGACAACAATATAATTAAAAGAAAATTTTACATATTAAATAACATTCAAAAATTTGAAAACTATTATTAGAATATAACAAAGATATATGAGATTCAAAAACTTCACTTTAAACATCATGTAAAATATGAAAATCTCATTACTAAATTTCATTATAAATTATTACACATCTTCATGAATTCACTCTTTAATGTTTTTCAAATATTCATGAATTCACTTTTTAATGTTTTTCAAATATTTAGGATTTTGATAGAACTTTTTCAAATATTTAGGATTTTGATAGAACTTTTCGAATTGTGTTTCTTTAATGTTTTTCAAATATTTAGGATTTTGATAGAACTTTTGGAATTGTGTCATTTAGGGATTTTGTAAATGTAATAGGTATTTAATTAATGAAATGAGCTATGGATTTAGCCACATTGCATTAGAGTACCAAAAAACATCCTTGCTTAAAATTATGCAGGTGTACTATCTTACCTATTGGCTTAATTACATTACATATTAACAAAATATAGACAACTAAAGAAAATGAAGTTTAAGACTCATGATGAGCACCATCTATAGATTCAATTTAAACATATGAGTTAGGATTTTTTGTGTTTTCGTCCAGAAATTCAAATAGAGACATATATAATATAATCAATGTTTTTGAAGAAAAGTCTACACATATGAATAAGTGAGCAATTATTATCCATTGCATCTAAGGAATCTTCTATTTCCATAATATTTTCACATAGGTTTCTTAGTATGGAAGTGTTAGATTTTATTTCGCATGATTTCAGGTGATGGAGTTACATGTTGATCCCTTAATATGTCACTCCTATCCGGAGTCCCTTATACAACCAAAGAGTTATAAAATTATTTATAGCCTTGGGCCAATAGGGCATGGTGGGAGCTAACAGAATAAGCCTCCATTAAAATCCTCTAATGTCTTTTGAGTCCCCTACTCAAATCCTTGAGCTTTGCTACCATGCAACAATGATAACATGATTGTACCATTAACGGAAAGCCACTAACAAACTGAAAAACCCTAATATGGAAAGCAATGTTTCAAAGAGATGACTTACTATAGGGAAATTAATGCCTTCCTAACATAATCCAACTATCCAACAAGGAAATTAGTGCCAAAAAAGGGTCTAGCTCCAATGGGGAAAACCAAAAAATAGAAGAAAATACATCCTTCATAATGGGCAAGGAGTTAGAACGGTTGGCGGACTTAAGGCTCCACTAATCGATGCTATATGGATTTGATTGGGGGCAAGGGAAGTAACCACCCCCGCAACAACCCCTTCACCCCTACCCCACTCCATATGCCACACTTCCACATTTCTTGATTTGATATGAGTGGATATGGTTAAGAGTTCCAAGAAGGATGTCCATTATCGAAGTCGAAATCGTGTGTTAGTATGATTCGACTCCTATTTGAAGACTAAAATTTCTTCTTCAAAAAAGGCTCTTTTTTTCCATAAAGTATGACTTTACATTATTGGTGCAAAGTACATCAAAGTAGGAGCATGAGAGGGAACCTACAATAATTTCTATTTAATATTTTATCACATTAAATAATTCTAGAAATTGAGGGAGAGGAGTTACTTCCACTATTCTTCATTGCTCTAATAATAAATGAAGAGTCCCCCATAGAAGTGATGTTCAAAGATGTTAAAGATTCTAGTATTTGCAATCCTTAAAAAAGTTCTAAAATCTCTGCTTCATTATTTATTGATAAACCAATTCCCTATATATATGTGATTTATTTGTTTCTTTTCAAATCATTTAAATGATCGTCCCTACCTATATTGCTTCTAGTGTCATTTAGTCTTTTACTACTAATAAAGTTGTTTATAATCATTTGGATTGAAAAATAAAACCTTAGTTTTATATAATAGCTTGGATTAAAAATAAAACCTTAGTTTTATTTAATCCTTCACTACTAATACAATTACCTAAAATCTTTTGGATCGTCAATAAATCAAAATTTTAAAATTCATTTTTAAGTAATTTTATAATTTTATTTTCATCATCCAAAATGATAAAAAACATGAAAGTAAAAGGTTTCACATTTAAAAGATCCCAAGGTAATTGTTTCCCAACCTTGTGCATTTATGCACTTGCACGGATTGAACACTTTCCCTAGAGCCTACATAATGCAGCTTTGATATTTAAGCTCATGCCGGCCTACAAAACTTAATATATTTAAAACATACTGAAATAAAGATGGTATTGTTATGAGTAATTATATTAAAAGAAACAAAATCCATTTAAAAAAATAAAAAATAAAACGTGTTAAGTATATATATATATATATAAGTTTTAAATTTTATTTAAAATAGTTGGATTTAAATCCAATATTGTATCAGCTAGAAAGTATTATCCCACGTATAAAATATTATCCAAAAAAATTCCATAATAAGAATTTTCAATTTAGTCTTCACCTCTTAAACGACAAAATTTACTTAATTTTTTATTCCTATAATTGCTTAACAATTTGGAAATAAAAAAGAATCGGGATATTTTGCCAATATGTCAAATCAAATTTGTAATTTGAGAACATGTAAGCTTTGAATCTATACATATGACACGTGTTTGAATCAATGTTCATAAAGATTGCATGATGATATCGATCCTCC
Source organism: Larix kaempferi (assembly GCA_027924585.1). Classification (NCBI taxonomy): domain Eukaryota; kingdom Viridiplantae; phylum Streptophyta; class Pinopsida; order Pinales; family Pinaceae; genus Larix; species Larix kaempferi. Next base: position 9,721,267 of record BSBM01000742.1, read on the forward strand.
ATCAAAATGGAATGTGAGGACTTTATGCCTCTTTCCAAAGATAAGCTACTATGTGGACAAAATGAGCTTGGTGCCCAATGCAATGCATTCTTCTTACCTCTTACAAGTCTCATGGTTATAGCATTTGAACAAGTAGTGAATTAGAGGTTAAAAACTCATGTAGAGGCTTTATGTTTGGCCTTTGATTCCTAAAAAATAACCTTGGCATGTGTATTTAAAAATAACAGAGGTATGTGTATTTAAAACTTAGTTTCACAATTCACAAGATTTTAAGTTTATTCAGGTCTGTTGTATTTAAAACTTAGTTTCACAATTCACAAGATTTTAAGTTTATTAAGGAGACCCTAGAAATTTCCATGTAGAACATGTGCAAATGTTCTTATAAGGCTCATGACAAATTGAGTCAGTGCAAGCATGCTTAACAAGCTATTAGGTTTGCCTAGAAATTTCCATGTAGAACATAATTGAGTTAGTGCAAGCATGCTTAGCAAGCTATTAGGTTTGCCTAACTCGTAGCTTGTGGTGCATGTTTACACATAAATACAATAATAAATCCTCACTTCTTTTTAGAGATCCTACCAAGGCTAAAAGGTTGTTTTCAAAGCACTTTGTTGTCCAATATCAATTTAGAGAGGAGCTGCAAAGTTTTCAATCAAATTCATTTGAATGGGTAAATAAGAAATATAAAATTTTCTAATTCAGTTTGTGAATAGTTTGGTAAAAATTTGATATAGTTAGTCTGTATGAAAGTTGCCCCATCCTCCATTGTCAAGGCTTCATTGCATTATGTCAAGATCATCCCACCTTTGCTTTGTTATGAGAGGAATTCATTGAAACACATCCTTTACTAGTTGGTAAGGCACTCAAACACTGAGATACCAATCCACTCTAGCTGAGTGATATGTTGCCTCTGTCTAACTAGTGAGGGGATGGGAGAAATATCAAGTGTGAGAATTAAAATATTAGGGAACTGAATGTAATCATGATTGTGGATGTTACTAGATGTAAAATAACATGGGTGGGAGAAGTAGTTGAGGCTATAGTGAGTTGATGATGTTCAACAAAGGATAGAGGAGTATTCCCTATCTTGTGTTGTTGTGTACGTAGATGGTAATGATTTTTTTGGTAGTAATTGTTGTGACGGGGATTATTAGGAGGATATTGAGGTGAAGAGGGCGTTAGTGCAATGTCTTGATATCTTAACTTATATTGTATGTCGCACCCACATCCTTTGAATCACACCTCGCATGTTGGTTGCATTGTATAGGGTTATAATGTAATGTTTCAAGATCAAGTGAGTATGAGATTGAGTAGAATACACGTAACACAACGCTTTGTTGAATATATGTGGTCAGATTAGATTTGGGGATTGGAGCATCACTCTCAACACCTTGCAAGTTCGAACCATGGACTTCTTTGTATGACGACTTTATATCAAACATATATTTCTAATGAAATTTATAGTTTTATATCTATTCTCTAAGAAGTACACTCATGCATTTAATTGAAAATTTTTCCATTTAAATTTTATCATATTGTACCAAATTTGAATTTGAACTTGGTAACTATTTTAGTAGGACCCTAGAGAACATGGGAAACCAAAATCTTGACTCACTTCAATGTTGGGAGTCTATACATACTCCTCAACCTTAATTTCTATAATGGTACTTAGATTAACAACAATATTATATTGTTTCTTATATCACCAGAGCACCAAATAATGCTCATGGTTGAGTAGAGTTTTAGAGAACCTGAGACCAAACTAGTACTAAAGGTGCTAATAATATTAAGTATAATTTTAACTTAGCATTACTTTTAATATTTCTTTAACTAGCATAGCCACAAGTAAAGTGGCACTAGCCAACCACTTAGTTTTGTGGAGATCACTGGTTGTTAAACAAAGACTAAACATTAAATGAATTAATATAAACATTAAAGTAACACAAACATTAAACTAACTAATATAAACATAAAAATAAATACTATTTAATAAACATACCCCTTTCCTTAACAACAACTTAACTAAATCTGATTTAAATCTTAATCACGATGCATTTGAGCATAACAAGATACGCCGACCATGAAATGAATCCCCACTGTACACTTGTTACACTCGGGTCAATCTTGTTGATCCACTCAAAGAAGTCCAAAATCTCAGATAACATCTAAACACCTATCGATGTAGTTAACATTAATGGAGTATGAACCCTCAAATTTTTGTATTGGCTTGCATCATCTCATGTTATTTGGCATATTGTTGATATTTTTGAATACTTTTAAATATGCTTATTATTAATAATAGCACAACCACAAGTAAAGTGGCCGGTGAACGATAGGTGTAGCTAACCACTTAGTTTTGTGGCGATTGTTGGTTGTTAAATAAAGACTAAACATTAAACTAATTAATATAAACATTAAACTAACATAAACATTAAACTAATTAATATAAACATAAAACACATACTATTTAATAAACATACCCTTTTTCTTAACCACCCTGATGCATTTGACCATAACAAGATACGAAGACCATGAAATGAATCCTCACTATACACTTGTTATACTCAAGTTAATCTTGTTGATCCACTCAAGGAAGTCCAAATAGATAATATCTAAACACCTATGGTTGTAATTATTCAAACTTGGAAGCTATATTAACAAGTTTTTTTCATACTAGTTTTTAAGGAAAAAATTAAAAAATATTTTTAAGTTTAAAAAGTTTTTAATTATTTTATTTACTATAAATATATTAAAATTAAATTAAATGTATTTAATAATATTAATTTTTAATCATTCCTTAAAAAATATTTTATTAAAATTAAATTAAATGTATTTAATAATAATAATTTTTAATCATTCCTTAAAATATATTTTTATAAAAGATATTTTTGTACATAAATTTTTTAACAATTTCAAAAATAATTATAAATTTATTTTTTACATATCTTTTAAAAGCATATTTTATTAATTAAAAAATCTACACAAATTTTTATTTCATTTAATTTAATAAAGAAATCACAAATTACTTATTCGAATAAAGTTTCATAACAACTTGTAATTTCAAAGTTTAACCCTATTTATTCATAGGAATATCATATATTCAAATAAAATAAAATAAACTCAATCTTACTGATAGTGCCTTATTGTCCAATTAAACTTCAAAATGTAGATTGGCTATCTCTTTCATTGTGAAAAGTTCTAAGATTTAATAATTTCTTCATCAACGTTAGTAATAATAATGCATTTATATACCTTATTCCCAAATTAAATTTCAAAAATGTAAATTGGACATTTCCTTCAATGTGAAATTTCATAATTTCTTCATTTTCTATCAAAATTTGAACAGAACTAATAATAAGAACATTTTCTTAATAAAAATTTCTTCCTCCTCTATCACAAATTCAAAATTCTCAATCAAACTAAGCAATCTCCACATTCCCAATATTTCCAACTTACACAAATACCTTTTTTCTCTCCTAGACTAATTATAATAACATGTTAAAATCTTGACTATAATACAAATTAACAGATTATAATATCAAGTAAAATATTTATTTTTTAATTAGATATAAAAATTATAAGATTTTTTGAAAGGTTAGTATAAAGATGCCATGGTTTGGTTAAACCATTCTGGAATTGACGAAAATACCACTTTGCAAAATATCAATAACATCAAAAATACTATCACATCTAAGTTTAAAGAGAAAATATGTGACTAGAAAGATTTAGAGGTTAAAATAAAATTAAGATACTACAAGGAGGTCATTAACCTTAACCTTGAAGATCAAAAGTATCTTCTGTCTTAACCAGTTTGAAGAAGAAACAAAAAAAAATATAGCCCAAGATAAGAACAAACTTCCATGAGCTTCATAGTGGAATAGGGTGTTGGACAATTCCCAAAACACCATGGGTGGAAAGGATTTACCAACTCTATGAGACAATGAGTGTTGAAGATAAGTGACACTTTCTCTTAGAATGCCCTGGGTACACCCACATTCGAACGATCAGGTATTCGAACCAGTCAAGCTACCCTTCGAGGCTAAAAATTCAATGATTTATATCTCTATAAATATTTTATAGAAAGAAAGGAGGGATATCACGTTCTTTTACAGGCCAATTTGCAGGTAACGCTGTGATGTGGACTTACCATGAGTGCCGTGCGTTGGTAAACATTATCCAAACGCAAGCGTACACGTGTTGGAAGATTTGTGGTCCTGGCACAGATAAAATAAAGCGTTTGTGGAGGAGACAATTCTATCAAAAAATACTCAGATCATGCAAACGTTCACCACACAAACGTGTGATCCTTTCCTACATATTCATTTATCACAAGAGTTGGTTTTGCTATGTGTGATCACAATACATAACATCAAACAATCCAGCAAAGGTGAAGGAGAAGAATGGCTCTCGCTTCAACCTCACCAGCTGCTGCCATCAGAGCAGCGGCTCCTGCGTGTACTCCAGCTACTGTCAGATCCTCCTGTTCTACCCAATCACTTCCCTCCACTTTCAAGGTTTGTTTCTTTCCCATTCACATTCAAGCCAATCAATAGGTTTCATGCAATAAAAGCAGGGAAAGTATCACTGTAACCATTAATTGCAATCTTCTTTTCTTTATTGTGGGCATTTTGCAGAGGGTTGAAGTATCAGAGTTTGCGGGGCTGAAGTCGACTTCTGGCTGCATCACATATGGCAGACAAGCACGGGAGAACAACCTCAGCCTCTTTGATGCACTTGCCTCTCAGGCTGTAGCTAAGGTGAGTCAATACTAGTACTAATCGTTGTCATTTCTATCCAAATCATCAAAGCTCGCCTGCTCTGAACAATTGAATGTTTAATTACTTATAATTTAGTCGTTGAAGTCAGGCTGGAAGCTCGGGAGCTACTAAAGGAGAAACCGTGGCCAAGTTGAAAGTGGCTATTAATGGATTCGGGCGCATTGGACGCAATTTTCTGCGTTGCTGGCATGGCCGCAAGGATTCGCCTCTTGAAGTTGTTGTAGTTAATGATAGTGGCGGTGTCAAGAATGTAAGTTGAAATTACAGGAGAGGGCTTTGCTTAGTTTATAGTTTTTGTTTCAGTGATTTTGTGGACGATTCTTATCTCGATTGTTGATTCCCTCCATTTAACGAACATAAAACAAAATCAACCTTTGATTTCGTGGGAATGTTTTGATTTCGTGGGAATGTTTTGAAAGTTTACAATTTTGTACTGTGAATGCAGGCTTCTCATCTTCTAAAATATGACTCAATGCTGGGAACATTTAAAGCTGATGTGAAAGTCGTAGATAACCAAACCATAAGCGTGGATGGGAAACCCATCCTCGTTGTTTCGAACAGAGATCCCCTCAAATTGCCGTGGGCAGAGCTTGGTATCGACATTGTCATCGAGGTAGGGGCTCTCTAGCGCTGTGTTATAGATTTGCAAAGAGTAGTGTATATTGTTTTTGTTCAGGGGGAACAAGTTAAGTGTCAGTCTCAGGTTGTTAATTCAGTAGAACTTGACCGGATTGAAAGCTCTATGCTCTTCACAACATGACTTTGACGAATGATCCCAGAAAATTGAGCTTACCCTTTGAGATTCGCATTGTCAGTATACTTTGAACAATTAATTACAAGAGCCTGCAATGCAATGCAATGATGCAGGGGACTGGAGTGTTTGTGGACGGACCCGGAGCTGGGAAGCACATTCAAGCAGGGGCAAAAAAGGTGATTATTACAGCTCCTGCCAAAGGCGCAGATATCCCCACATATGTTGTGGGAGTCAATGAAGGAGACTACTCTGACGATGTCGCCAACATTGTTAGGTAATAATTCTATCATGTCATTCGTTTTTGGAAAATCTCATGATCGGAATTTCATTTTTCACTTTTAGCTATCCTAAAAATTACATGGTTCTTTGTATTTTAGAATTTGGTGGTGGATTAGTATCTATGCTTTTTCTATATTGCACCAGGATGAGACAAGTATACTGTACAGATTGATTACATGAGGATGAGACAAGTGTACTGTACAGATTGATTTTATGACAATCTTTCCAAATTCGAAATAAACAAATATAAAACAAAAAAGAATATAAAAAATAACTAGTAGTTGATGCATGGATAATTTTTAGCTAATGTATCTGGATAAGAACTTTTGTGACAAACAACCACAACCCCGTTTAAATGATTACAACTACTAAAAAAACAGATAACTTATTATTTATTTATAACAATTAACTTGTGGCCTATCACAAATTAAGTGACTTTAAATATTCATCAATTTACATAGCTAAGCTTCAATTTCAAATTGTTAAAGCTGAAGCAATGGTAATAACTAATAACTATTTAATCGTTTATTAAATTGATGGGTTTATAGAATCTGACAATGTAAATTCATTGTGCAGCAATGCCTCTTGCACAACAAATTGCCTCGCTCCATTCGTCAAGGTCTTGGATGAAGAGTTCGGTATGTAAATGCTTCCTGATTTCTGGTATTTGTTTTTAGTCGCCCGTTTGAAGTTAGTCAAGATATCACAAAATGGAACCGTTATGGTCATTTTGCACAGAGGTCGGTCGACCGTCTAAGGGCCATTAGTAGAGTATTGACTATCTGCAGAATGTCCCTGAGGCAGAGCCTAAAATTAGTCTATGCCGAGGGAGCTCTTGAACTATAGTTCAGTAGTAGCAAATTGTTATATGCTTAAATGTTATGAGCTATCCTTTTAGTCAAGCGAAGATTCATTAGAAAACGGATGAAGCTAATAAGAAAGTCTAGTGAGAAAGCCTGGATGTACTGTTTGGGAGTTGTTATCGGTCTATGTAGAAGGCTAATTTAGAGGTCATTACAACATTATATTGCTTTCTGATTAAATTAGTGAAGATTAATTGAAGTTATTGTTAAGCATTAACTCAAAGTTTATTAGAAAGTAAGAAAGGCTCAACTCAGCTACAGTATAATGATTAAGTTGAACTGATCATTCTACAGCCTAATATGATTAAGTTGAATTGAGCATTCTGCAGCTTAATATAAGAGAAACATGTAGTGAGAATAGCAAAACTGTTCATCCCCGTTGAAAAGAAGAGGATTAGCTTTGCTTTTAAGAATTTATTTGAGCAAAACTGTTCATCCCAGTTGAAAAGAAGAGGATTAGTTTTGCTTTGAAGAATTTATTTGTCTCATCTGTCATTGCCAGTCATTTTTGTTAGTGATAGTTTGAATGAACCATTTTTTTATGAGCTGGATTGGCTACCATTATACCACTAGGTGCACCCACACATTCTGGACTCACTACCATTATACCACTAAGTGCAGCCACAAAACCTCGGCATGGAACAAGTGCTAGTAGCGATTTGACCCGTGACGTCCCAAAGAATGCTTTAACATGGGATAAGTGCTAGCAAAGATTTGAACCATGACATCCCAAAGAATGCTTTAACAATACACTCAATTAAACCCTTAAACCCTGACGTTCCAAAAAACTGCCTTAACAATACACTCTATAACAACTTAACAATACACTCTATAACAACTTGGTAAACCTCCCTTAAAAACTTCACTTTCACACCATTCAGCAATTCATGGCATTTAAAACTTTCACATACTTTCTTACCTTTCAAACATTAATCTCTTTTACATACATTCTTCCATGCCAATTAGAAAAGTCCAGCTTAAAATTGTTCTTGGAAATTTTGTAGGGCAGTAATTTATAACACAGGGCTCAGGAACATTTCCTTCCTTGTCAAGACGCATCATTAGGCAATAGTGTATTGTGGGAAGATTTTTACAGTTCAGTCCTCTTAAAAATGATTCAGTTTAATATCGTCGTGGACTGCATATTTTGTGGGACTGTTCTATCAGTGAAGGAAGATTTTAATAACAGGGTGACGATGTTGCAGGCATTGTAAAAGGGACTATGACAACAACCCACTCATACACCGGCGATCAGGTGCCTGGACTTGTTAATACAGCTACATGATTCACTCATATTGCAGGAAATGGTGTACTGGTAGTTAATTGATTTCGGATTGGATGACTTAATGATGCAGAGACTGCTGGATGCATCGCACCGTGACTTGAGAAGAGCGAGGGCGGCAGCGCTGAACATAGTTCCAACCACCACAGGTGCAGCCAAGGCAGTATCTCTAGTGTTGCCCAAGCTCAAGGGGAAGCTCAATGGCATTGCTTTGCGTGTGCCCACTCCCAACGTCTCGGTTGTGGACTTGGTGGTGAACGTTGAGAAGAAAGGAATGTCCGCCGAAGATGTGAACACCGCCTTCAGGAATGCTGCGAATGGACCCCTCAAAGGCATTCTTGCTGTGTGTGATATCCCCTTGGTGTCCGTGGACTTCCGCTGTTCAGATGTTTCATCCACTGTGGATTCTTCGCTCACCATGGTCATGGGAGATGACATGGTTAAAGTTGTAGCTTGGTACGACAACGAATGGGGTTACAGGTATATTATTCATCAACTGTTCAGAGTTTACACTTTAGTCGATTGCAAATTGAACATATATGAGATTTGATCTCTTAACATTTATTCAATAAATCTGAAATTCCATTAACATGATTTTGAGCTTTGAAGCATTTTTTATGCTATTTATTGCAATTCACAGCCAAAGAGTTGTAGATCTGGCACACTTAGTGGCAGCCAAATGGCCAGGAGCTGGGAAGGACGGCAGCGGTGACCCTCTCGATGACTTTTGCAAGACCAATCCAGCAACGGATGAATGCCGAGTATACGAAGCTTAATTTTGCTGCAACACCCGACCTGATCGTTGCATTCTTTTCTTCATGGTCATAATTTTGTGCATAACAAGACATGGTTGGCGGGCTCTTCTCTGTTAATCAAACGTCTTTCACCCAACGCGACTTATCCTGCAAAATTGAAAACGAAAGGAAGAACAAACTTCAAAAAATTCCAGTTAATGCGTTTTTCTTGATTGTGTCCATTAATACTGTTTTAATGGCAGTAGATGGAATTCTATGTATCAACCACTATTGTGTCTGTGCTTTCTTTTTTATCCAAGTCTTCCGAGACTCATACTAAGCTTTTAGCTTTAAGATGCTAGTAGTTTTAAAATGAGAACAAAGAAAAAGCGAGTTATTGTTAATTTTGGATTGATTGCAACTATTATGAATTTAGTAGAGCCATAGAGCTTTGAGGAAGCAATGGATGACATAGTTTGGCATGTTAAATTGATTATAACAATGTGAAAAGTGTTGCGAATCAATCCCAAGATAAGTAACCAATAGGTTGTCCGTTGGTATTTTACATAAGTATAAATGTGATGACAAGCACAAGGCTAAGGCAATGGAGAACATTATTCATCCTGCTGCAAGCCATTTAATGCAGCTGCAGCAGGCATGTTGATCCTTGGATCTCAAGGCAGCTGCAGCAGGCATGTTGATCCTTGGATCTCAAGGCAGCTGCATTAAATGGCTTGCAGCAGGATGAATAATGTTCTCCATTGCCTTAGCCTTGTGCTTGTCATCACATTTATACTTATGTAAAATACCACAACAATCAACAGGCCTGCTGCAGCTGTTTTAAATGGTCTCCAGGACGCTGAATAGTGTTGGCCTAAGGCAATAGCTAGAGACTATGTCTAAAATTAAGGCTTAGACTATGCATAATGATTAGAAATGATCAGCAATGGTTGTAAACCTTAGATTACTTAAATGTAATTGGCATTCAATGAAGGTTAGCAAGTCATAAAAGACAAGACAATGTAAAGTAAATAAACTTAGAAATGAGAGAGTAGCCATTATTCACACAAAACAATTCTATATCTTATTATTCAATCAAGCACATATTTGTACATGAAGTTTTCCCACAACTACACAACAAACTCATGAGGGAATATTTCAACCACACACATAAATAAGAGACTAAGTTGGAGAGAATATTTCATATCCAACTAGCTCTACAACAACCTCTCGTACTTAGCAAATCAGAGTGATGAAAGATTCGCACAATAATAACAAGACAAGTATGAGTTACTTCAACACCCTCCCTTAATGAATACTTGGGTTGATCGTTGATCTTTTCCATCTCTTTCTGATATAGTCATCATTAGCATCTCTATGGACACTTATGAAATCTCATGGAATATGCGCTTTCACAACCATTCATTCCAGCTACCACTTGGCTCATTAAAGATACAATTGCTTATGATTATCAATTTCATATTTGTAATGACTGACAATTCTATATGCTTCTATCTGCCAAAATACATAGTGCATTATATTTGTAAAAAATGCAATCTAGATATTGAATCACTTTATTGATATACTTCCATCTATCGAAATACATAGCTCAGTATATTTGTCATTTATCTAGGAAAGTAGTCTAGATATTGAATGTATCCAGAATCCAATCTTACAACATGACCTCTTTGATTATCATTTATTTCACACAGTCACAAACACACCAAGAACCACAAGATTTTCAGTTGCGTTACACAAACTCTTAAAACTGCACACCCAATAAATTAACAAATTCTACACACAAATATGAATGATTTAAACTCCATGCAACAAACCCAATTGAAAAACATGTCCATAAAATGGATGCACACTCCATTGGTAACTTCAACTTGGCATGCATAACAAGAGAAAATAATTAAACAATTATGCCTCTCACTAATCTTGGACAACAACAAATTAATGCTTAAAGAATTGCTATTGTTCTCATGATTCTATGCCAGACCTAGAAGTTGAAATATTTCACCAGATCACATAAACTATGATTACAACATGCATAACATAGATATTTCTCCTTCAACACCAATTTATGGTTTCCTCGCTCTTTTCTACTGGCGAAAAACAAAACTTTCACATGTGCACCTCAGACTTTCATGTTGTGTTCATGTTAAAGCTAAAATTTCGCATACATGTGACATTTCGGCTAATCTTGGAGAAATACATCATCAACATACATCATGTAGTCCACCAAAGACATCCTCATTAGATCCAAAAGACAAATTGAGCCCTAAAATGTCAAAGGAAGTCGGTAGTGAGTCGGTACTGAAAAATTGTGTGGCTAAAAGCACTAGACACCTGTGCTTATTAGCACAGCCTTCCTATTTGGATACAAGCACGCACCCGTGCGAGATTTATTTTGAAACTCGTGCAACTGTCAAAACAATGGGACCACTTCATTGCACGACGCATTCAAAGCTCAAAACGACTCTCTTAGCTCCGAAATTCGAACAAAGACTCTTCACATGCTTAGGAGCATTGAATAACCCCCCTACTTAGAGAACCAGTTCAAAGGAAAGAGTGTTCACATTTGGATCTAGATGTTTCTTGGCCTCCATTTGGATTATAAAAGGAAGCCATGGACATGCATTCTATAGGAAAAATCTAGAGCAAATTTATGTTGCAATAATTGTGTTGAGAGCTCACCTTTCAATCCACTTCTTACCTCACATTGGCATACACAAGCTACCTTGCTTTCTTCATCTAAGAAGCATTAGTGTTTCTCCATTGTTCTATGCTAGTTATCTTGTAACTGTGTGGACAAAAAGGACCTATTGTTGGCTTCCCTTGAAGCTTAGACCTCCTAAGCGACATTATTGTATTTAGCTAAACTATTGGGCAACAAAACATTTGGTTTGACATACTCTTGTTCCATTTCATTTTGTTTAGCACTTGTTCCATTTATTTCTTTTATTTCTTGTTAGTTTTCTTTTATTTATTTTTTAGAGTTTGCTTAGCCATTTGGAATTTGGTTACTAATATACTAACACAATACTGAGTCCTTGTTGCAACCTTAAGGATTGTCTCTAAGCATTATGGGAGGACTCCTCACCCTTGTGGCTATTTTTCCCACAATAGTATTTATGGCGACTCTACTCTTATTTGTGTTCATTGCATGTTAGATAGGTTTCCTTTTGCTAGATAACTTATTTTGGGTGTTGTGTAGGTGTAGGATCTTACTATCTAGCCTATCAACAACGAGAAACCGGAAGGACTCTACCCAAAATTAATTTTATTTATCAATAGCATGGCTCCCATAGTCTTGACCGCGCAACATAGCGTGGTTATCTCTTCGACAACCGCGCTTATTCACACAATTTTCCTTCATTTTACTCACACAGTAAATTGATGTGGATTTTGTAACTCTGTACTCATGCTATATAGCACATTTGTGGGTCCAATACCTACGCGACCTATGTGATTTATTTTCTTTTTACCTTTGTTTTCACAATCATCTACAGTTCCAATGGATGCTTAATGAACTAGAAAAAATAACTCACATGTAGTTTAATTTGCTTTGGTAATTACATAACTTAGGCCAAGATAGGGACTAAAGAATTGATTTCTTAAATACTACTTGGGTTAAAAGACTTTGAGGCATTCAACATGCCTCTTAGTACTCACAAGTGACTGAATGATTATGCTTTCCATCTCACTGAAATTGTTCGTCTAGGAAATTAGATTTGACTACCTCTAGTTAGATATTTATTTGCTTCTTGATTTTTTTTTATTTTTATGCAAGATAGTTTAAATAACTTTATCACACAAGAAAAGGAACTAAAGACTAATTTACCCAAAGTATGCTCTTTACCTTGCACTCTTGGTGATCTTGGAAAATCAGAAAAGGATGATAGGTTTGAAATACCTCCTTTGCACACATTTACTTCATTAAGAATCTTGAGTAGTTGTTATTTGCAAGCAATTATTTTATACTTAGGGATGAATTAAAGTGGATTCCCATGTGTCTTCACTTTATGCTCTTTAGTTAGTATTAACCCAAAAATATGTTTGGGCTCAACATGTTGTTTCATAGCTAAAATCTTCCCGAGGGTGTTGCTTCAAGTAGCCCCACATACTTCATTTTTTTTTCAAAGAGGTGGGGGGATTCGGTTCATTCGACTCTTGCCCCATATAAAGAGTATCAAGGGTTTGATTTCAGGATGTCACTTAATTTCATAAGTGACCCTTCAGTTGTTAAAGAGTATCACTAGTCAGTATGGGTCATCAATTTAGAGTTTGAAATCCATTTTTAGTGACTTAGGGATAAAGCAGTCTTGAGTCTCCCACACCAAGTAAGGGATTAGTGTGGCTAAGAAAGGTTTCATGAGTCAAAAATATTTTCTCATTCCCTTAGGGAAATTTAACAACGTTCATTAGTGTCAAATGCTTCTCAGCATGTCAGTCACTTTCAGTCGACCTCTTTTGCGCCTTACCAGGCTTGCCTCGGATCCTTGTCTTTTGATGTTGTGGGGACACCAATACAGAATTTTTTCTAGTCCAGAAACCCTCACATATTGTATGATTATTATTGCTAGAAATTCCTTCCTAATTTCATGATCCCCCATGTCAGTTTGCAAAATTTTCATCATTGGCCGCTTTCACTGGTCACAAGGCAGGGCCAACAGGGTTCTGGTTTTCCCTTTGCTATTAGGAAGAATGTTGTTTCTATTTCAGAATTATGATGTGATTTGAATTATATTTCCAACAAGCCCTCCCGTTCCCAATTTTGACCTTGTATGCCCAAGCTACGAAGGTCCCAAGTTGACTAGTTTGTAAGGGGTCAAATTCCCTTGGTGGACCTTGCTGGTCAGATATTGCTTAGAAAAAGATACATCATCATATCATGGGCTATAAAATGTTTATATCTCATCGATAATTTTTTGACGATATAGCATAGGCCCTGTCACGAGCTCTAGTTGTCAAGTGGCAACTTTCGCAAGTTGTAAACCTGTTTTGGGCTTGTTAGGGGTAGTTGAACTTCTGATTTAAAAAAATGTTGTAAAGGGATTTTCAGATCAAAGTTCTGTCAGCGTCAAATTTTCTTCCATGTTGATTCCTCTTCGTGGACATATCGTTTTCCTCATTCCGACATTGTATGCTCGACTTAGGCCAGTTGGAAGTTCAACAACCATTTTTGGGGCAGCTTACAGGGCAAGTTTTCAAGGTTTATAATTCACGGTTAGAGCTCATTAAAACCTGATATTGTCAATTTCATGTTGAAGTACTCATCGATACATTTTCTACTATATTTTTTTTTCCTCAAAAGGACACCGTATGGTGATCCGACAACTGTCACAAGTTCAACCTCCTAGTGGGGCCATGAGCCTGGTAGCATTTAATGGCATATATTACCTAGTATATTTTTAGGGTTAGAAGCACGGGGGGTTCACTCAATGAACTTGTTACAAAGCACGACCGTTCATAGGATATTAAAGAATATCCCTAATTTCACTAAATATTGGAAAACTCCTCCTAAAATTGTATTGTTGAACCCCCCTCCTAATATACCTTTCCAATTAAAAAAACCCCAACTTTCACCAAATATTGCACGTATCTATTTTTATCAACCCATTTTTAATATCCCCTTTATATCATATTATCAATTTGTAACAAAAAGGAGCCCTTACGCATCTTAGTATAAGCAAACAACATAATGTGGAGGCCTCCTCTAAAGCAAAAACAAAATCTTATACATCTGAAACAGTGGATGGATGAGCAAGGAATGAAAAGCTCGTGCGATATTTCAAATTGGAATGAGAGTAATGATAAATGGATAGGCTAGAAAGTTCTTAACACTCATTAAAAATTGATGCCTCTTTTGAATGAGCTACACATAGCCTTGGACGGTTGTGCTCCTAGTAACAAAAGAGAGGATTCAAGGGGCTGCAGTAAGCAAGGGTACTCCGTAAAAGAAGGATACAATTCAGAACTACAAAATCTTCCTCTTCCTCGGAATTCCAGGATGTGGAAGTATGTGTGGAATCCAAATGGCATTTCCAAAGTTAATATAATCAATTCCATATTCTAGTGCATGACAAACTATTAACTACTAATATTTATAGCGGAGAGGACTTTCGAGCCCTTCTAGAATATCGAACACAAAGGAAATTTTCAAATAAAACCTCTTCTTAAAAGAGTTTGGAATATTCTCCCCAAGTATCTTTGCTTGAATGTGTGGTTATCTAGGAATGACACTATTTTTCAAGAGCAGTGTGACAACCCTCGATGAATAGCCATAAAAGCTCGCAGGCTATTAAAAGATTACCTTCAAACTAAGAAGGCTTTAAATCAGAATATGCAACAGTTAGATAAAAATGAAAGGGACTAGTTAAGGGATATGTTGGAACCACCCTCTTTGCAAAAAAGAGTCATCATCTCTCAAGTAGACAAGAAATGGAAATTGAAGCTGTTCAATGATGAGTTCCAAAATGGGAAAATTATGTAAATAAAAAGCATCATGTTCTTTGATGGAGCCTCAAAGGGATACCCAGGGGCTATAGGTGCAAGAGGGATACTTTTGGATCCCAGTGGGAAATAAGAACTACACTACAAATGAGAACTGGGAAAAAACACAAACAATCAAGCAGAAGCTACTGCTCTTTATCAAGGCCTCTTACAAGCTTGTCTTCTAGTATTAGAATGCCTCGAAGTGTTTGGAGACTCATAAATTATAATCAATTTGGTTCATGGTGTCACCTCTCTCAAATACATCACTCTCACTAGATGGATTGACAAAATAAATTATGAGATCAAGAACCTCAACGCCCTCAATTTCTTCCATGTTCTTCATCATCAAAACCAGAAAGGTGATGAAAGGGAAAACAATGCCACTCGAAGTAATGAAGGGTATCTCAAAATAAATGAGACCATCTCATTAAGCCATATACTGTGATCCTTCTTTGAATAAAACATCCAACAATCAAATTGACATGTACAAATGGATAAGAGGCAGAGCACAATATATTTAGCATAAGTAGGAGTCCTGAAGCCTAAATTCTTGATCTGAAGGTAATAATGTTAGTCCATATTATTCACCACACCTTTGGGAATCATTCAGAGTTAAATGTAAAGGTAAGCTCCATCACTTCATGGCACATTAAACACAAGTTGGAACGAGGATTAATAAAGTGTAATATTAATAAATAATTATAACTATGATGTTGTCAATTTTCGGTAGCTCGTTTGGTTAAGGTGTGGGTCTCATCATGGTTTCTTAAGCCAAAGGCCAAATTAGAGAAATTCTAGCAAACAAATAACTATAATGTTAAAACCATCAATTTTATTTTATAATAAACATTTATTAATTATAATTAACATATATTAATTTTAAAATTGTTTTATTTAATTTTATTGTTTATAATTAAAAATTTTGTTTATATTTAACAGATTTTATTTAATTTTATATTATTGTGGAATTCAATGTTGCATCCGAATTTAAAACTTTAATTGAGTTTTAGATAATTTTGATATATTTAAAATTAAACAAAATTCCTTATCAACTTTTAAACAAACGAAATAAATTCAATTTAAACAAAATAATACAATTAAGATCTTAATATTATACAAAATCCTATAAGCATAGTAATATTATAAATGAAATTTGAATCATTAAAAAAAATGTGCTCATCCCTAAAATTTAATACATACTATTATGACGAAAAAAATTATTTTTTCTCCAAAACTAACTTATTCAAACCTCAAACAAAGTATTATGTTGAAAATGAAAAAGCATCTAATGTAGGGAAGGATAGCAATGAACTCGATGAGAACGTAGGAAGGATAACAATTAGACTCGGAAATTGGAGCATAGACGTAGTTCTACTTTTTTCGAGTTCTCTCTCTGTCTCTATTAAATTCAAATTTTAATTTCCATTTACAAGCCTGATACGAGATATTTGAAGTCTGAACTATCGATTCAATGACAATATCATGGGTATCCTTAATTTTATGGCTATTTTATGGCAATCCCATGCCTGCAAGAGGCATATGGTTGGATGGCAGAGCGATCACCCAATGCGTACAATTCATGGAAATGCCAATGATCCTCCTGGGCCTTATCCTGCTGCTAATGATCCTCCTGGGCCATTATGTTTACAAACCTCTAAATAAATAGTAGAAAAATGATGTGTATCCCAAACTATTTTCATATGTAAAATAAATTCCAACACCTACGGGGCACAATATTTCAGACAAATTTCCCCAATTTCCATTATATCCCTGAAAACTTCTCCGCAGGGGCACTTAGCATTTCCAACGAACTATTTTTAGCCGGCAAGAATGAACTATTTTTAGCCGGCAAGAAGTAGCTCTCCCTCTATAAAGAATAGTTGGAAGTGAATTCGGGTTTATATCCGCCCCCTATAAGGTATGGTATCATTTCCAATGGATCGAGAAATATATCTAGACTATCATAGGGTTTATTTGGAAGATATATTGACCCACTTTTTTTATTGGGTTGTAAAGGTATCTGTCCCTTTTAGAAGAGGTATAGGAAAAATGGGATCTTAGCCTTGTAGCCTTTAAGGAACTGGGTTTCGCCTTTGAGGAACTGGGAAACCGGGACCTCCTGATCTGGCAATATCTCGACTTCCTAAACTCTCTTTGTGTGCTCTTCTCATATCTAGATTGTGGGAAAAGGAACTTTTAAACTACGAACTTAACTACATGTGTTCTCCAAATAGTATCTTCCCGCATACAACACTATTATTCGATGGAACGGATAACCATATTAAATATGGGTAAATGCTAACCATTTTAGATAGTCAGAAAGGAAAGTATTGGTTGCAAAATATTAGCTAACTAGAAGACATGCTTCTTTTACAATAAGTTCTCATATATTTATTATACAAGTCAAGGATAAAGAACAATAATAACTGTTGAAAGCAATGTAGGGCTTAAATAAAATCCAAAACAATAGCCTATTTTTTTACAAGTGGTTTTAACAAAGGTCTAAAACCGAAAACAAGAAAGGAAACCTAAAGACCCTATTATACATTATATATATCCTAGTGGAACTATATAACAACCCTACAGCTGAATTTTTAAGAGCAGACTACAATTTTTCATATAGAACACAGAGAAAAAAAGAATTCACTTACCCGGGAAGTTGCTCCTTTTGTATGCGGAGAACCAAAGAGCGCCCAAGTTGAATCTGCATTTTCAATAAACAGTGAAGACGTTAACACTGTCATATCCAAATATTACATTGGACACAAATTCTTTACAAAAAAAAGATTAGGTTTTATATTATGAATTAAGAAGTATTTGCGTTGGATTCAAGTTGACCTGCCAATAGAACCCGTGAATGTGACTGGACGCGAGTTGTGTTGTATCTACAAAGGTTGCCGAAGGGAGATATGGATATGGAAGGATATGACCATGGTTGGCTTCAAACTCCAGCCAAACCTATGTAACAAATAAATACAAATGAGTTAGCTTGACGAGGTATCATGTGAACCATACATGAATAATATATCTGGAGACGAAAAACTTATTGCAAAACTATTACCTGCGAGAGAGTGTTCTTTTCTGTATTTTGCAAGTTAAAATCATCAGTTCACGAATAATTTCGTAAATTAAAAACATGAACCTCCGTCCTCCTCCATCCTAAAATCCATGCAGAGGAAGTGAACTATGTGTATGCTAGAGTTGGCATCGTATTCCATACCAGAGACGGTATTCCTTCTGTGTTGAGTCCTCGCAGAGGAAGAAACCCAATAATCAATTGACACATTTGTAAAAGAAGAGCAAGAAATTTACAATATTTTTTGAATATCGAGGTCTAGGCCTTTATGGTTTAGGTATAATAGTTACAGATGGCGAACTATGGAACTTGCGTGGGATAAAATACCAAGAATTCCATTAAAAAATCTTTGTCAGTCCACCTAAACCCTATACTGGTTAATCAATGCTGCAGTTGTAATGTTTAGTGGTGTTGGTGCCAAATTATCGTAGGTTTACTATGTGGTGACCTAATTCACAACATAAATACATTGGTAAATACTGAGCAGAACGTTTTAACTTCTGACAAGTCCAGGGTTATGGATGAACCCGAGACTTACCAGGACGGCGGAGTCCTCGACGTTCATTTGTCCAGCAAGCTTGGATGTTAGACCTTTGATTGACCCTGCAAGTGAAACATACATCTAAATAAATTAGAATGAATCAAAATAAAGGATTTATGAAAACTCAAATTTCAATGATGGAACATAGAGACGTACTACCTTAAGTGGAAAGGCCAAAGATCCAACCCCAGCACTGTAAAAATAGACTTTCACCCTGAAATAGAAACCACACCAAGGTCTTGGTATCAACTACTGAGCATTCACTTACAGGTCTGCAAAACACCATTAAAATAACGCAGAGGTCGCGGGTTCCAAACTCCAAGCAAACTTGCTAACCCTGAGTTTTAGCAGCGTGTCGGCCTCACACTCTAACTCCAAAACGTGAAAGTGAAGACTGAGAAACCCTCCAGCATTACTTACAACGAGAATTTAGGGTTTATCATTCAACGACCCAGATCTATTGTGATCGACGAGCGAGAAGGTGACAGCCTGATGCTTTGAGAATCGGGCAACCATAACATAAATACCTCATTTATTGTAACAACTACGACAATGCCAACGCTGCATGCCAAGGAGTCAATCCCATGTACAGTTCGGAGGAGAGCTACTTGTTCACTACGCATAGTTCGATTTCGTGAGTCACATTTTAACCAGGCTTCACGTGGTTTGACAACGTGGATAGACAGCATTACGCTCCACTAAAGAGTTGGTTCAGAACCATTAATGTTTGGATGAGACACCATCAACCTGTCAGATCGATGCAGCAGCGACATTAATAACCGTCACTTCCTTACCAGTGTCGTATTTAATGCTTGGTGTAATGTCGTTCATTATCAATACATAGAGTAAGGTCAGGATTGCATTGTATATCGCTTCATCGCTATGGTATTAACCATCGAATGCATGATTACATAAATCAAAAGTTTGTATTGGTAATAATCGCATGCATATAAGATTTAGATAGTTAGAACTTAGGTTAGAAAATAGTATCGGTACATTGTAATATTATTACAATAAACCATATAAAAGTTGTTTATTATAATAATGCACCAATATCACATTAGAATGGTTCACCCTATAGTTAAAAAGGGTCCACACTTATATTGTATTATGTTCTTAAATAAAATATGATTTTGACTTTATAAATATCAAGACTATATCCATATATATATAAATTATAAATGGAGAAAGTAGAAGCTACCATAGTTATCTTAAATAAAATACCAAGCATTGAAATAGTAAGTGAAACTTGATGTTATAATAAAGGAATAAAGTTCAAAATGAATTTGTCCATCAATCATTTCACCTGGTAGTAAAAGGTTTCATGAATTGGAAAATATTGGCAGAATCATATTAGCAATTCATTCTTCAAATCTAGTAATTAATCTTAAGATTTTTAAGCATAGATATTTCTACCAAGATAATGTACTTTTGAACCCTGTTTAAATATTATTAACTTCTGCAACTTGTATTTTTTTTCGAAATAATACATTTAGAACTTGGATAGAATTCCATACCTGAAACAAGGAGGTACTTATAATTTCTTTAACCAAATAAGACGACTAATTGGAAAATATAAATACTCTTAAACATTGTTTTGTCATTGTTATCCGTACCTGCGAATATTCGCAAGAAGGACAGGTACAAATGCTTTAGCTAATTAGCTAAGTAAGTCTCGGGGCACCTCGCAGGAACCCTTTCATCACCATCCCGAAATTAAAACTGTCAGTACCTTGTCAAGGAGAATTCCGTCTTATATTGTTTGAAATTTCAGTTATTACAACTACAAACAAATTAGTGTCGTAATCATTTTTATGGAGGTAAGACACATCACTGTCTTAAAGCATCATTAGTTAAAAGGACGTAGTAGTTAAATTGTTATATACATTAATGACTTTATTATTTAATACTGCCTTAACAAGCATTTATTACTTCCACAATCACAATTTTAACATTTAATGTTGGTATAATTTTTTTTTTAAATTTTATGAAATTATCGGGATGTTACATTGCTCAAGGACAATAATCCAAAGAGACTTCCATCGATATTATCATTGGTACACTATTATCAAATTTATTCAAAACTTGGGATCATAAGCAATATCAAATAAAAATGGAAGGTCCTTAAGTCTTAGGTGGGTATGAATTGAGCCCGTGATTTGGATGTATGAATCCATCCCACGATTTGGAGGTTATTCCTCAACACTCCCAAATAAAATAAGCCCCAATATTTATATTACTATGTCAAATAAAAAAAATCCCTTGACCCCTTAATACGGGGCAATATATTTTTTAGGTTTTTAAGAGTATTCAACCCCCCAATATGAATGGACGTGATATGATATTGCCTCACTAGTGAACCCCCCGTGGTTAGAAGGCATCATATATATTTCTCTCTAGAATCGTTGAAACGGTCTTGTCAATACGTCTTCGATGGTATATTTAGTTTCCAATTTTGCTTCCGGTCATTCTGGGCCCATTTTATAGTTGCCCAGCCCAACATGCAAAATGAGAAAAAAATAAAAGACAAAAAATATAAATAAAAAATAAAAGACAAAAATTAAAAAATTAAAAATTAAAAAGAAAATGGAAAAAGGCATGAGGGCATGGCATGCATGTCCCTCATCCACAAAAAGAAGAAAACCCCTATTTGCCTCCCCCATACCCTATTTGTAATTCAAAGAGAATATACATGGAAACATAAGCAGAGCGTTTGTGTGCATGGATTAATGGAATCATGAACCATAGGGATTCATGGCATATTGGAAGCAAGGAATCCGATTTTTAATGGCAACCATCTTCTCTATTGGTCCAGGTACCCTATTCCCTATACTTTTGGAAGTTTTCATGGCAAAATTATGAGAAAAATCACAAGTTTTAAAGATTTTGTCTTAGATGCCTAAGAATTTAAGTGCATGGATGCATTTATTTTATGTTATGTCAGAGTTCATATTTAAGTCTAATTTCAATTTTTCAAGGAGGGGACTCGAACCCCTCCTAGGAACAAGGCCCATGCTCCATGCCTCCTTTGAGCCAGAGTTTCTAAGGTGAAATCCATGGCAATTTTGCATCAAGAATTTCAAGTGTTTTTTAGGCCTACAAGAGGCCCTTTTATTTTCTATAGCAGTAGTAAAGAGGGACGCGTTTTGAACCCATGACCCCCTACTCCTTCCTCCATGTGCCAATCCAAAACCGAATCCAAGCAATGGCTTTCCATAGCCCTAAACCTTCCTTTAATTTCAAATTGCATTTCACTATAATTTTTTGAAAGAATCATGTCTACAAATGATTATTTTTAAATCAGTTCGACATCAGGGGGTATCCGTACCATTCGAACTTGGAACCCCCATTTTGATTCCCAAAAACTTGTTTGCAGAACCAAAATGCGTGATCTAGGTATTTTTGTGAAAACACAGGTTCCTCCGAGGGTATTTTTGTATGGGTTTGGGTATGATTTTATTTATGGTATTTATTGAAATTTTGAAATGACTTCATATAAGGAAAATATAACCAAGGTTGTCCACTAAAATTTTGACAAAAGCCCTTAACCAAGTAATTGTCCACCAAATGTTTACCTGAACCAAAAGTGCCATATCTCCCTCATCCAGAGGCCTTTTTCAGTCGAAAAAAAGTATATAAGATCATGGTGAAGTCTACTTTATTGTTATAGGGATTGCACTCAGAGATTAAGCCTGTAATTTTTCATAAATTTCCAGAAATCATAGTGACCCTGTTTTGGTCCCATTGACAAACACTAGAAGTGTGCTTAATTAGGGGGTCTTTTGGGTCAAATTTATCAGATATTAAAGAAACCCATTTGAGTTGGTTTAGAAGGATTCAACAAACATTGATCCATTCATCCCAACAAATCTGAATTGTTATTTTTAAAGCAAAATTTTCATTTCAAGTCCCTCTCCAATGCCCAATCTTGCAAAGGATGGATCTCTCTCATCATGAGCCCGATTCATGCCAGATGAAAAGTGGTTGGATTGTGTTTCCAAGGAATTCACAATGAGACAATACAACTTATATTTCAAATATATTACAACAAGAAAATTTCCCCACCAGTTTCACATGCCAAGATGCTCCTTGCTCATTTTTAGCTCGTTTGAAGTCCAATTTCGAAATTTTGACTAATTTTTCCATATAGGTAGCAAGGGGAACTTAGTATCTATTGGAAAAGTTCCCAAAAAATGGTCCTTTCCTCTTCTTCATGATCATTCAAGTTCAAGTTTCCCCTACTCTCTAAATAAATCCAAGTACGGGGCCCACTTACCATGGCTTCCAGCTCCATTAGAGGCTAGTCGGGCAAGTTTATGGAGAAGTCCAAGGCCCAAATTACTTGCATCCAACATCATTTTAGAATGGGAAATGGAAAATTAGGTGGTTATCAATTTCAAGAAAAGGATCTCGAACTCGAGTTGGAATATTGACATATGTGGATCCCATTACTGACCATTTATTGTGTGTGGAAGTTGAAGTGGTCGAGAGAGACCAGTGTTTCCTTCTACAAATTGATCTTATGGTTTGTAATTTTCGACCAGATCTAATCAAAAGTGGTCCCAATTCAGATCTGGTTTCCTGTGCGAAGCAAGGGTGTTTTTTTCCCTCATATGATGTTTCTAATCGGTCTGGAATTGATACCGCGTCATCTTTGAAGAAAGAAATTTTGTCGGTATGGAAGAAAAGAATCCCGGATACAAAAAATTCATCTATATTGCATTACATGAATATTGAAAATAAGTTGACAAAAGTAGGCCATGGAAAGATTTGTATCTACCTTAGAAGAACATTTATCCATCATATTGAAAAAGATGTGACCAAATATTCCTTCAAACCACTCAAATCAAGTCATTTTATAGCGATGATGTGGAAAGCAACTAAGAGCTTCAAAAGTTCAAAAGAAGTTCAACAAGAGCAGATCACATACTTTTTGTTAAATGAGAATTTTTTTTCTATTGACGTAACAAGATGTGTTGTTGCGCCTCCGCATTTACAATATCAAAAAGTTGATGAGGAGGTCGTGGAAAAGATGGTTATATCTCTTCTCTCAACATTTACAACAACATTGAGAGATGCTATTCTATTTCCTTTTGATAAGGAGACCACATTGGAGTTTCTTCCTAGAAATGAAGACGAAATTAATTTTCCTTCAATAAATTTTTATATATTGGATGGGAAGCATAATATTTCTGTGCAGAAAAAAAAATCATTGAAACTGATCAATATCAATTGTTCCATTCAAGGTATCAACATTGAACAACTTGTCTTCTACATAAAGATGTTCGTCAACACATTATCAATAAATTATGAAAACAACAAAATTTATCAAACAAGGAATTTGCAGACACTCCATTAATTTCTCAAGTTGTAAATGCAAGGGAGAAATGGATATCCTGCGGTAGGCCATCCCGCCCGAGAAAGGGAAACACTTCCAGTGATGCTTGGAAGGTATATAATTTTTCTTTTTATCAATCAAAGTCTTTAGATTGCTGTTTGTGTTATGAAATTAAGAAATTAAATATTATCTTCAATTTTATATGTTTGTAGTCTTTCCAAGATGAATGCATGGATATATTTGTTGTTAAAACAAAGGACAACCTTAAAGACAAACTAACTCTTGTTTTGACATCGGATCGACTGTGGAGAAAATGGATGTCTTTATTCGAGCTTTACAAAAGTGGTTCCTGGCCATGATCACCCAAGAGCATCACTCAGGTTGATTTTGTTCAAAATAAAATAAAGAATAATGGATCTAATTTTTTTAGACCATTGCGTGATCTTGATGAAGATGAATTGACCATAGTGGCAAACAATATAATCAATGGATTGGTTTGGATCAGCACATCAGTCGACAAAAATGTTTGCACAGAGGCTTTATATCAATATTGCAAGCGAATCAAGGATGAGAGGTCAACCAGGTATTCGATCGTTTAATATTTCAAAGTTCATGATGTTCAAATTGTTCAATCACAGATTATCACTGACCATAATGCCATTGAAATATATAAAATTGCACCAAATCATCTCCAGCAATTGTGCACTATTTTATGCTCCGAAAAGCAAGCAAAATATCCAAGTAAAAGGGAAAGAAAGAATCTGAAGAGGATAATGGTACCAAATTACCAAATGATGCTGAGAAAATATTGAATATAGATATCAATAAAGAGGGGATGGGTATGTCCATTGACGTCCTCAAAGATAGTTTGCTTTTCAATGTTGTTATCCTGCATCTTTGGACAACACACTACGATCTATTGCATTTTTTGGTGCGGAAATCAGCCGTGAATTTGTTGTTGTTGATATGTGTAATTGTGATAGTCGCTAGACAGGAGAATATATGCTTGCATTGTTGTACTACTTAGAATCAAATGAAGGGGGATGTACTTGTATTTTTTTAGCTGATATGGAAAACTCTTGTATGATTTCTAAAGCTTTCACACTTTTTAGCAAGAAAAAAAAAAGGTAACACAAAATCCTACCAAGGGAGTTTATAGATATTTCTCCAAGGACATAATTTTTCATTGATTGAGAAATCATATTCATGGGTGACATGGCATTCTTCCATCCTAGTCACCAAAAAAGTTGACTCTTCTCTCTCTTCTTCGACTCCCGAATGTTTGATATGGGAAAGAGATTTTGTAATATTTTATTATTCTTGAAAAAGTTAGAGGTATTTTCCCAAAAGTCAAAAGTATTTTGAATTTTTGGGAGGACACATGTCACATCCAAGTGACTTTCCTTTTTGTAACCTAACCCTATTTAGCTCCTTGAACTTTATAAAAAGGAGGAAGGGGTTCATTGTTTTCTCAGAGACTTAAGTTATACAAAAGTGTTGTTGATTTTCATAGGGATCTTGTGTTTCTCATTTTATGGGTGTTTGGTTTTAGGATGCATGCTAGTGAGGGTTGACAGGTAGTTTCCTGATGCTTTTAGTTAGCTATTTGATTCTCAGATTGGTTAGCTAGAGTGTTATGTTTTGCTTCCTTGGGTTCATTTATTCTTTCTGACATCTAACAACTGTGTGCTTTTGTCTGTGTTCATTTTCTTTGTGCAAGTTTCAAGTAGGTGGAATTCTTGGTCGAAGGAGTCATGGTCATCACCCTGGTTACCCCATTTTCTTTGGTTTGAGTCTTTTCCTCTTTGTCCTCATTTTATTCTTGTATATTTCTTGTTGTTTGTTGCGTGTTCCCTTGCACATAATTGTACAAATCGACATTTTCATTTGCATATTGTTTAAAAACACATAACATTTGCCGCCTCGTAGGCCACAACTGTTTGGTTTCCCCGGATACACCTTTTGGGTGGTGGGGAACCAATTAAATACATGTTTCAGGAATGTGGCCGAACATGGTAGATAACAAAAAACATAGGACAACCTTAGTATTTTCAGTAATTTTCAAGTTTTTCATTAATCTGCACATAACCCCAAAAATTAAAACCTTTCACGCACCACTGTAATTAATTTCTAGAATTTTCAAAAGTTTAAATTTGGATTTTTCACTGACAAACCAGGCCACTAACCAAGGAAACAAGTCGTACTTTCCTCGACCATGGCAGCTTTTCCACCTGTGAGGGAAACCAGTCCCATTCCTTGGGCTACATAACTTGCTTGCTGTTTTTTTTTAATTGTTGCTTGATACATTTTATTTACAGATGTGTTCTCTTACAACTTGCAGCCCAAGAGTGTTAATTCACAAAAGAAAAAACCACAAAAAAAAAACAAAAAAATAGGGGTCCACCCCACCAAACAAAAACAAAAAACAAAACTGAAAACCAAATAGCTTGCCCCATTAAAAAAACAACTTACTATATATATATATGCTCAGAGCCTTCTATAGGGTGTATTATTATATGAATTTAGTTTAGATTTCATTTTTGCAATTTAGACCAGGAGACACTCTTGTGAAAGCAAGCGGTGATCTCACCACATGGATGGCCTGGTCCTTTCTTTTCAGGCATTTCAATTTTTCTAGAAATCTATGTGTCAAACCCAGGGAATCCTCAGTCAGGGGCCCATCGTTTTTGTTACCTTAAGTGTCATTTAGTGATTATTTTATATTGTTTTGAAATAGAAAATATTATGCTAGTGACGAGTAAGGATCAACCCCTCTCCTGTTGAACTACACGAGGTATCTGTGAGATACTATGCTAGTGATGAGGAAGGGACAACCCCTCTCCTACTAAACTGCATGAGGTATTCCAGTTCAAGACAACTAATTTCCCACTCACTCTTCTACATCTAAGGAAAACTTGGGGATAAAAAGGGTGTGAGCCTGCTTAGGAGGACCTTCAGAATGGTATGGCCAACCTTTTGCTTGTTTGACTAACAAGATAAAATTTGATAAAATCTTTTAAAATGAGTCAACCTTTTGTCATTCCACCTTTTTTTTTGAGAAATTGAAACAAGTCCCAACACTAAAATTAAAGGGATTTTTTCCTATAGTTGTACAAGACACCCTGGTGACCAATAGCTATTTTTTCCTTGATTTTAGTTTGCTGTCTAGATTGGACAACCACTAAAATTTCTAGATTTGAAGTTGTTCCATGCCCCTTTAAGGAATTTTCATAAATACACACCTATCAAATAACATTTAGTCGAATTTCCTTCACTCTTGGTTGACTCGGGAGTCATTTTGGTTGTGTTTTTCCTAGTTAAAAAGGGTTTTTTTTTTCTCTTTGTTCACAAATTGCAGCTTGTTGATTTGAAAAATCAGCGAGCTCTTTTGCTTTATATTCATCCCTTATTTTCACCCTATGGTCATATGGACCAGATAGGGTGGTCCCAAGAGGGTTACTTTGTAGCCTTCGCTTCCCATTCTTCCCTCTTAAAATCCTTGGACCAAGGACCGTCCATTGGTAAGGGTATCCTCTACCTCAGGTAGTAAGGCTATCAAAGGGTATGCAATCAGCCTCGTGGCCAGATAAGCAAGATTTTTCCTAATGGATGGATTTGGTTTATAACACATCCTTTTCTGGCGAATCCGCTAGGGACTTGCAAAATATCTGGTTTTGTATTAATCCCATTGTTTTAAAGTTTCTTATCTTACACTTGGTCTCGCTAGTCCTCCTTGTTTGAAAATGATTTGTAACCGACATATCTTTTTTGAAGAAACTTAGGAAAACTGCACTCTTTTTAGTTGGTTACTTGATCACATTTAGTAGAAAAGAATAGGTTCTAAGTGATTTACCTCTTGTAGATTCTTGAGTCCTCGCACAAACTAGTAGGCTGCAATCCTCCTAAAACCAAAGAAACAATCTCTCCTATGATAACAAGAATTCAAACCTCACGAAATGTAGTGGCTAACATAGCACATTCAACTGAAAACCAAAGAAGAACGTTGTGCTCATTATACAAGGAATATCACTTTCTTCTTCTCTTCCTCCCAAAACTGCCATACCAACTCAAGTTTTTGTAAATCCACCTATTAACATAATTCCTCAAGTTGCCTTAATAAATACCTAGCCAAATGTTATTGTCCCTACAATTTTTGTTCCAATGGATTTTCATTGGCATCTATGGGTACTCCTTTGGATTTAACCGCTTCGTTACATGATATATCTGCCAATGCTCCCAATTAAGTTCCTAAATTCAATGGTAGTGGTACTTTGAATTCCAAAGAACATATCCATAATTTATATGATGCAATGGCTCTCATGAACATCTCAATCCCCGATGTGATTATTAGATTGCTCATAAGAAACTTTGAGGGGGATGCAACGAGATGGTATCACTTGCTTCCAAATGATAGCATTCTAGATTGGAACACCCTGATAACTAAATTCAAAGAATGCTTCCAAGGAACAGATGATGTGGCTTCCCTACTTAGGGATTTTACTACCATATCCATCCACAAGGGTGAACCAATTAGAAACTTCAATCAATGCTATACCTCTATCTTGGGAAGGATTCCAACTGCTTCACAACCATCTCGTAACAACTTGTTCCATTACTACATGACTACAATGAGCCCCAATATAAAATTCATGCTAAAAGACAAAGTGATGACCACATTAGATGCAACTAAGACAAGTGCTCTTGATATTCAGAAAAAAATGGAGGAATCTCGTATAGTTTCCTCATCTTTAAATCAACCCCGCCAAAATGCAAGGCCTACGAATGGTACCTTTCAAAGTGAGGGAAATAGATATGAACCTCCACAAGCCCAAACTTCAAAGGTAGAGGATAGGGAAAGTTCTGAAAAGTTGAAATTGCTAATGAAAATGAACAATCATATCCTTTCATTGAATTGACAAGTTAATGACTTGTGGTTTTCATCCCCTACAAGACCCATGCCTCCTCTCCCAAATCCTCCTCCTCCTCCACCTCGAAAAGCTACTTTTGAAGTGGATTGGTGCCACTTTTGTCAATATTTCCATGATCCTAAGTATTGCTATGCATACACTTGTCATTTAGAGTTTTCTAGACCTGGAAAGTTGCCTTTGCCACTTGTCAATAATAAAATTCCCTCGACATCCCAAAATGATCAAATCAATATGCTAGAGTTTGCACCACCAGAAGAAGACCCATCTACTTTTGGAAGCTTTGTGGTAGAGACTAGGGGCCAAGAATCCAAGCCACTTCACAAGGAGGAGATGATACCAAGTGTAGTGACAAAGGTAAATCAATCATAATTGGTAGGTCTCCTTCCCCTCCAAAGAATAGATTTCCATAAACGTCTGTCAAGTTGAACATGCCAAATAACCCTCCACATACATATGCTCCAATATCGATACCTTACAATGAAGTGGAGGATTCAACAAATGTCCCAACACACATTGCATTACTTGATGCATTAAGGACACTTGCTCAGTTTGAGAACCTATCTTGTGTCCTACAGGAACCCCCTCCACTCCACTTGGAATCAAGAGCACATCCTCCAAACTAAACCCCTTCCTATCCGAGGGAGGCATATGATGTCATATATTTGGATCCAGGATTTCCTCCTTTTTTTTAATCTTTGTAAGGATACATGACTTTATCCTGCACAATTGTGTTCTAGATATGAGATCCACTTGCTCAGTTTGAGAACCTATCTTGTGTCCTACAGGAACCCCCTCCACTTTGCTTGGAATCAAGAGCACATCCTCCAAACTAAACCCCTTCCTATCTGAGGGAGGCATATGATGTCATATATTTGGATCCAGGATTTCCTCCTTTTTTTTAATCTTTGTAAGGATACATGACTTTATCCTGCACAATTGTGTTCTAGATATGAGATCCAGGCATAATGTTATTACTCTTCGAGTAATGTAAAGAATTGGTCTAGAATGTACAAGCCCTTCTAGATATTTATTAGCACTAGAATCAAGAAAGGTAGAAACCATTGGTTTCATCAAAGATTTAGCTATCTCCTTTGACCAAGCCCCTCATGTGGCTATGCTTGTGCATGTCATTGTAGAATACATACCTAAAGCTCATGGCATGATTTTAAGAAGAGAATGGTCTACCAAAATAAAACATGGACATTATTTAATGGAGGGACACATTTCTCCTTTACTTGTAATGGTACAAAAGTAGTCATTAAGAAAGAACTTAAACATCAATAGCATGTTGAAACTCTCTCACACAATGCCAAACATGTGGATTTTCAAGACATGGGGGTGGGTACTTATGTTGTCCTATGTCCTATCTAAAGAAGAATTGTATGTCCCCTCTCTTGACCCTAATGAAAGAATGTGGACTATGGGTTTTGATGATGCCAATTCTAAACTATGTTCTAGGGATGGGATCTTTCAATGTGATCCTAGAGGGAAAGTCATCCATTTCTATTTTTCGTTATAGTTCCTAGATAGTAATAATATGGTTGAATATGAAGCATTAGTCCAAGGCCTTGAAAAGGCTTTAGACGTAGGAATCTACCATTTGTTGGTTAGTGGTGATTTAGAGTTGGTGATAAATCAAATCAAGGATGGCAAGTTTGTGGTATACAATCCTCGTCTTAAAAAAAACCATTGCAAAGAAAAATACCTTATTGATAAGTTCTCTTCTTTTAATGTCCATGCCATGCCAATATCCACTAATCACATACCTGACACCTTAGTCTTGGATGGTCATCTTTCACATCATAGTTCGTAAACTAGTCTAGTGATAGCATACAAGTCCAAATTTTAGATAGACCCATCTTACATGACAATGTAGATTCATGGCAAGTTTTTGATTCAAACGAACAAATCTGTAGGTTCCTTCAGAACAAGGGGGAATTCAAAGATTTGCATCTCCACCATGACATCAAATATGACACCAGGAATGTTATACAATTGAAAATTAAAAAAATCCTCCCTAGTTCATCCTCTTTGGAATCAATGTTTGATTCCAATGATGCCTATGTTTCTCCACCTAAGGTAGATAGTGAACCCAATCGGAAGGTGCAAGAAACCATCACCATAAACCTAGGCACAAAAAAATATCCCCTCTTTGGAATCAATGTTTGATTCCAATGGTGCCTTTGTTTCTCCACCTAAGGTAGATAGTGATCCCAATCAGAAGGTGTAAGAAACCATCACCATAAACCTAGGCACAAAATAAGATCCAAAATTTGTCTATGTAGGATCCTAGTGTTCCCCAAGTGAGATCACTCAGTTCACTGAACTCTTGCTAGAGTTTAAGGATGTATTTTCTTGGTCCTATGAGGATATCAAGCTCTTCGATGTTAGGAAAAGTCTATCAAGCAAGATCATAGAGCATGGTACAACCAGATTGATTCCTACCTCATTCAAAATGGATTTCATAGAAGTGAATGTGAACCAACATTGTACACCAAAGTCAACAAACAAGGTAACATGTTAATTGTGCGCTTATATGTTGATGAATTAATATTTACTGGTGATTTTGGCATAGAATATTTTAAATCAGTCACGGAGAATGAATTTGAAATGACTGATATGGGGCTTATGATATATTTTCTTGGCATTAAATTCCATCAATCCGAAGATGGTATATTTATTTCTCAATTCAAATATACAAATGAAATATTGAAAATATTCAATATGATAGATTATAAATCTTCCCCAACACCAATAATGAAAGGACTAAAACTAAGTAAGGAGGATGGTGGATCAAATGTCGATCCCACACAATTCAAAAGGTTGGTCGGAATCCTTATGTATCTTATTGCGACAAGGCCTAATATAATGTATGGAGTAAGTCTGATCTCAAGGTTCATGGAGTCCCTAAAAGGCTCACACTGGAAGGAAGGTAAAATAATTCCAAGGTATGTAAGTGGCACAAAATATTTTGGCATTCTGTATTCAACTTCATAATATTTCAGACTTGTTGGATATACTGATAGTAATTGTGGATGAAGCATGGATGATAGGAAAAGCACATCGGGGTATACATTTCATTTTGGTACAGGAGTAGTGTCATGGGAATCAAAGAAATAACCCATTGTAACTCTATCATCAGCAGAATCTAAGTATGTCGCAACTACAAGCGCTGCATGCCAAGTTGTTTGGATGGACATAATGTTAAAGGATGTGTCGTAGTGCCAAAAAGAAGCCACAACAATTTACTATGACAACAATTTAACCATTGTGCTGTCAAAGAATCACGTGTATCATAAAAGAACCAAGCATATTGACACCAGGTATCATTTCATCAAAGAATTGGTAAATAACAAATAAATTTTCTTAGAATTTTGTAGGTCTGAAGATCAGCTAGCAAACATATTTCCAAAACCATTGGCAAGGGAAAATTTCCAATGTCTGCGGAGTTGTTAATTTTGCAAATAGATGATATTTTTTCATTTAATTCCAACTCTTAAATGTTTTGATAATTTTTTGTTTAATGATCTCCATCTTCTCATAATTAAGGGGAGTGTTGGAAATATTAATTATGAGTTGTTGTGTATCTAGCTCGGGTCGGCTAGTTAGTCTACGTATGAGCACAGTTTTGTCAGACAGTCAATTAGTCATCATGTATCCCCTTGTATTTAATTAGCCATGTAGTATTATTCAAGTCAAGTTCTTAGGTAGATGTCATTCAGAAATTTAATTACACTCTTTAATGTTACTCGGTAGCTTCCAGAGAAGCCAATTCCCAATCTTTATATTTAACATGAAAAACATAGTCAATGTATGAAATGTAAGAAGAAGAGAGAAGTAAGTTTTTGGAAGATATAGTAGTCTCTGAAAGTTTGGAGCTCAAGCTCTTGAAAATCAAGATTGTTGAAGCTTGGGAGCACAAGCTCTGTGTAAAATATCCATAGCCCTCGTAGTTATTTTTCCCGGTAAAATATTTGCACCTCCTTTGTTTATTCGTAAAAGTAAATTTCATGTCACACATATTTAGTGTGTTAAAGTGGGTGAATGTCTAAATATCTTTCTTTTATAAAGAATAGAAAAATACTTCTGTTAAGTTTACTGCAACGTGAAAAGTGAAAAGTTGCAAATCACTCCTAACATATTGCGCAAGAATTTCTTGGTTTATAAAAGTTCATGAAAAGTATTGCAAAATTTCGCGGTAAATATCTTTTATTTCAAAAAGTGAAGGAAAGTTATATTAAATTAAAGTTATTTCACGGAGTCCTCAAGGAAACGTTATTTCACGAAAAATTAATTTGTGTCACGGTAAATGAAAAATAACTGTGCAATAAGCATCAAATTGCATAGTAAACTATCAACAGTAAATTTGCGCAGTAATTCCCAGTAAGTTTTAAATTGTAAAAACTGCATAGTGAAATTTAAACATGCATAGTATTCCCTTGAGTCCTGGATATATCAGTCATCGTTGTAACTATGTCTGCTCTTGTCATAGTGTAGTGAATCCACTAGACACAACATTAAGTCATTAAGTCACCCAATCTTAAATTAGTGTGAATCAATAATGAAGGTGTATTTTCAGTGTGCAAGCAAGTGTTTGGTTCAAATTTTTCAATAACATTAACCTCATAGTTCCTTTCACTATGCCCGCAATAACATCACATTATTACTATCTTCACTTTCAAATATTACGGGGAAAGTAAAAATAAAATGGACTTGTTACCACGAAAATCCAGTTCCCTGAAGGTATTAATTTGGTTACATTTTCATGACAGAATTATGAAATCGTTGCAATGTACTCCATTACCTAATAATGTTGCGTCAT
Source organism: Larix kaempferi (assembly GCA_027924585.1). Lineage (NCBI taxonomy): Eukaryota > Viridiplantae > Streptophyta > Pinopsida > Pinales > Pinaceae > Larix > Larix kaempferi. Next base: position 9,755,163 of record BSBM01000742.1, read on the forward strand.
TACCTAATGTAGTGTCACTGTAATTACATCCAACATTTTTAGTTCCATGTTGTTTATATTTTATAATTTGGAATTCAAAAAAGACAATCTTCCTAAATTACACAAGGATAAGGAAGATAAAAAACATCGGACGTTACAATGGAGTTGCTCAAGCCTTTATGTAGGCTTCTTCACAAGTAATACCATGGGCCATTACCATGGGACACCAAATACTATGGGCCCTAAAACCATGAACTGTAGACATCCATTTGAATCTTTAAATGAGTCAAATTTACCTAACAAATTTCACCATATGGAGGTAAAAAACTGTAAATATAATCACCTTGAAAGATCTTCAATTACTGATTGGGGGAAAGTCAAAGAAACCCTCATCCACGAGTGATGAATATTCTGATAAGTTAGATCGAAATACATTAGCCACTATTCGACAATATTTGGTAGACGGTATACTTCCATGTTTCACAAGAAAAGTCAATCGAATCATTAGGGAAAAATCTTCACGAATCATTATGGAAAAAGCTTCATGACTTATATGAAAGAGACACAACAGCCAATAAATTATTTTTAATGAAGAGGTTGTTTAATCTCAAAATGAAGGAAGCTTAGTAGTTGAACATTTAAATGAGTTGCACACAATGTTGAACCAACTCACTTCTTTGAAAATTGTATTTGATAATGAGATTCAAGCCCTCCTACTCCTGAGCTCAATGCCTGATAGTTGGAAAAACCCAAAGGGAAATTATCTTTTGAAAATGTTCGAATAGTTTATTGAATGGAGAAATACATAGGAAATCTATGGGAGAGCAAATGTCAAATATGGAGGCATTAACCCTTGGTCGTGGAAGAAAACCATGAACTGTAGACATCCATTTGACTCTTTAACCGAGTCAAGTTTACCTAACAACCCCCTTTAAACTAGACTTGGGGTAATAGCCAACCCACAGGAATTGAAATACAACATGCCCCCTCTTTCTCTACCTAATTCTACATATAGGTGACTCAACAACCAGGATATGCATGCCTAAGTAGGTCTTACAACCATATACCCATTTACATTGTGGATAAACCCAACTCTTTAATGAATCAAGTTTACCTAAGATTTTTTATTTTATTATATTAAACACTTAAACAAATCTATTAATCCGCCAATAAGATATTTGCAGCCATGGATGACAGAATTAGTATCCGAAATCGAATACCATAAACCAGGAAGCAATAACTTACCATTGAACTCCTTGTCAAGGACAAGGAGTATTGGATCAATGCAATTTGTTGCGGTGGAGCCATTACAGAGCAAAACAAGCTCCCGAATAAGTGTAAATGTCTGCAAATGAAAACATGTTATGAACAGCCTCTCTCTCCTGTTATGATATACATGTTCGACATTATGAATGTCATTGGTAGCAACGATTTCAACAGGCAAGTTCTTGCGGCCATGAAAGGAACGCAAAAAATTGCAGCCAATGCGTCCGAATCCATTTATAGCCACTCTCAACTTTGCTCCCGAGTTTAAAGCCTGATTTCAATTACAAAACTAAAAGTAATCAGGCGACGCAAATTTTTTACTAGAATTGACCACCTACCTTAGTTATAACCAGCGAGGCAAGCGCATCAAAGCGGCTGAGGCTGTCCTCCCGTGCTTGTCTGCTAGTGCGGATGAAGCTATGCTAGACTACAATCAGGGATTGATGGCGATTCTGCTGGTGTGTGATCTATATATAGGCACACCCTCGTATCTTTCTTACACAGAAACTAATGATTACTTGACGACATTGTGAGAAACTTGTGCACATAAATTGTACGATATATACGTGATAATAGTAATGGGTAATCTATACGTGAAAATATTGGAGGTTTTCTATCTTTACAGGAAGGTAATCGAGAATATTCTCCCTCATATTGTCGCCGGTTGACTTCGTTGTTGGTCCGTTGGATGGCTTGAACGTACATATTTTAAGGATGGCTTTTTCAAGGGGCTGCCTCCTTTTACTTCATTGACGTCTGCATGACTCTTTATCGGACCACGATCAGGTAGAGCATTTCTCTGATTTTCCCACGTGGACGTTTAAACTCTGAGAAAGAATTCCTTTCGAAGAAGGAAAATATGATATTCTCTCTTAATGGTGTGGAGGATAACTACTGAGTACCGTTTATCTTTCTAACTATCTTTGCAACTAAGGTGATTGATAATATTTTCTTTCTTTTTGTAAGCGGCAATTTCTATCTACAAAAGTACTCATCATGCATCAACTACCAATTATTTTTTATATTTTTTTATACATATTTTTATTTAGAATTTTGAAGGACACTCATAAAATCAATCTAGATAGTAAACTTGTTCCATCCTCCTTCAATCTAGGAAAAGCATAAATGACAGTCTACCCCAAAATCTAAGATATAAACACCTAGATGTGTAAAGATATTTAATATAATTGTGTAGTCAAATATTTAATATAATTGGGCACTCAATAGAGAGTGTAGATTGGGTTGTGATCCTAGCCACCCAGGTTCAAATCCATCTCAAGACATGTGCTGCTGTAATACCATGATACCATCTAAGTGTCAACACTCTTCATTGAAAAAAAACTAGGACAATGGATTCAATTTTCAATTTAGTTGAGGCTAAGGTCGAAGATGCATATATGTATTGGCATAAACTCTCAAGAAAAAATATTTTTGTAATTATGGTAATGGATAGCATTCCTTTATTTTATGTGTGTTTTGAAGTGACCTTTTGTGATTAGTACAAGACTTTGTTAATTAGATGTAGCTCGAGTGTTTGTGAGGGAAAGTTGTTTCCTTCCCACTTGGATTCAAATTCATTTTGTGACATTTTTTGTTTCTAGAAATAAAGAGAGCTCTTAATTCTCACAATGGTGGAGAACTCTTAAATCTCTTTAAAAATATACACAAAAAATTTTTTTGGAGGCTCATCTTAATCTATAAATTTAAATAATGAGATATTTTATATAATTGGAATAATGGATTCACAAGTGTTTTGAGGGTTTAGCCAAGGCCAAGGCGATATATGATGTAGAAGTGCTAGGATCTAGGTCCCATATGCACTCAAGGAAATTATTACATTAGATTGGAGCATTGCTTATGAAGCTTTGAGAAAAAAGGGTTTCTAGGGTTTTACAAAGCTTTATTAAAATGGTCGCTAGGGTTAGTGGATTTGACTATAGATTTGCAAAGAAAAGGTCATAGAGGATGTGAAATATAGGTGGCTGGGGGCAGTGGATTTGACTGTATATTTGCTAAGGACAAGGTGATTGAGGATGTCGAGGTGCTAGGATCGAGGCCATTCATGAACCCTAGAAGGTTCTACAATGTGATTTCAATGAATATTTGTTTATCTTCTTATGAGGGTCTACCAAGCTATTGGAAATTTCTTGAAAAGTTACAGTGACAACCTTACTTATGCATAGTCTAAATTATGATTAATTGATGAATATGAATGCTAGGTGACAAAGTAATGAGGTTTTTCAGCAAGTGTTTAACATTTATGGTATTCAAGACAATAGTTATCATAGGATCTTAGATGTTGGATGATTTCATGTAGGACCTAAGGACCATCTTACTCCCTTTTCAACACCAGTTTTGAGCGAGTTTAGTTTTTTGTAAACCATTTTCTTAACATTTTTTCTCAATACCAAAGTATTGAGGCTTCACAAGTGTTTGAAAAAATTCCTAAACAAAATGTGGAGATATTTTATATAATGCTGCAATCATATGAGGCCAATACCATCATATGGTAGCTTCAATCATTTCACATGTTACCTCCGTGAAGGTTAAATTATAGAAAAAAGGAGGGATCCTAGTGTCGTAACAATCCTTTCTATGTGTTGGTAATTCGTTGGATGATCCTTGTTTTCTTGACCAATTAACCAATTCCACAATCTTGATAATTATCAAAATGTTTTCGAGTCAATTCCACAATCTTGATAATTATCAAAATGTTTTCGAGTAGGGTCCTATTTATTAGGAGAAGATGGTATTTTTGTTATCCCAAAGTTTCTAAAATCCATCCCTTCCAATATACATGTCAAAAAAATCTATATTTGGGTAATGTTTCCAAATCTTCTAATACACTTTTTGAATTTAATAATGTTTAAAGATATCAAGAATACCATGGGTAGATATTTAAAAATAAATATAAACCATATTACAGTTGGCATTTTGTCAAATGCTCATATATGCGTGGAGATTGAAATTAGTAAGGGTTTGTCAAATACAATGATACTTCAAAGGAATTAAGGATTCATTTGGAATCAAAATTCAATTTCTGAAAGTACATCTTTCTAGTGTTGGATTTTTCAATAAGAAGGACATTTATAAGATTGTTGTCCTCTTTCTAGTGTTGGATTTTTCAATAAGAAGGACATTTATAAGATTGTTGTCCTCTTGCATGAGCTTATCCTAAGAAGAGAAAAGATCGTAAACCAAAATCCAAAGGATGGCAATCTTATGAGGAATAGTTTTCAAATGATGAAGAGGAACATAATGCAAACTTGATCAATAGGCTATAGTTTCATAGAAATCTTAATAGGATATAGAAGAAGAAGAGGATACTTAAATGATGGTAGCTGCAAATGCAACTACATTATTGGGAACAACGAGATTACATAGATATGATAAATCTAATTCCTATAGGGAGTTAGAAAATCATATGACTTCTATACATCCGATTTCTCATATGACTCTTCACTATTTGAATTATGAATTGTCTTTGGTCATTATGGGGTGGCATGAGGATTAAAAGAAGAAATAAAAAAGGGTAGGGTGAAGGAATGGGGAAATCTATGAATATCCAGGTAACAATTATTGGCAAGGCAAGTGGAGGGAATGAATCTTTTTGGTGTACTCAATCAAGTTATTTTAAGCTATTGATCGAGCCTTTTTGGTGGAAAATACAAACACTTGATGGATGGATTGGATGGGTTAAGAAAATGCTCAATTGCGTTATCAAGCTCTAAGGATAAATCAAGTATTCAATAGATCAATCAAGCTCCTTGACCAACCGATCAATAGAAGGATGGTCAAGGTCATGATACTAAATATCTTGATCAAGCTAGGAGCTCGAGTGAAAACGTGAATACTATCGAACAATCTTGAATAATTAATAGATTGAATGACAGTGTGGGTTTGAGCATTAAATAATTTGATTGAGATAGGATCTCAATCAAGCCCTAGAGCTCGATCGGGTTATTTGTTTATGTGTGTGTGTGTACACATACACACACATACATACACATACATGCATACATGCATACACATATAGAACCATGTTTTTCCCCATAAGAACCCTCGATTGAGCTATGCAACATCCCCAGTGACCCCCATTCACATTCATCAACCCAATGGGAGCAACCCATTAGTTTATTTTTTACATTTTAATAGATTAAAATGATTTTTTAATTTTGTCCCTATGCATTCATTATGCTAATTTACAATTTTTCCCACAAAATTTAATTTCCATTTATTTATACGATTAAACAAAATTTATTTTTTTCTTTTAAATTTTATGAACTGGTAGCATGCTACTATAATTTTCCTGTTTTACTTTAAATTTAATTTTTTTATTTCAATTATATCAACTGGTGACATTAACACTATCAATTTTTTCAATGGTGCCCGGGAAGCAAAAATACTGCCAATTTTTTTCAATCCTTTGGTAATGCATAGAGGAATAAAAAGTAAAACTCTCCAATGAAAACTTAAGCAAATTGCCATATTATTAAAAACCTCTAGAAAAAACTTGTTTTTTTTAAATCATGTCCCTTATATATGTTAATTATAAAACCCTATCATCCCTCACTCAAGTATCACCCAACTAGTTGTGCTTTCCAATCCTCTAGGTTGTAATATGCCACTGATATGGAAAACTGAGTTGTCTTTGAGGTGGCAAGCTAGGTCATCTTTTGAATGTCTTGATTTAGGATTTCGTTAACCAAATTGCGATTGTATATATCACTATAAGAATATCTACGCAACACTTATTTTATAATTATTATAATCTATAGTCCTTGAAACCATTAAACTGAACACCTATATAACTCTAACCCTTAACCTCTATTGATGTCACTTCCCCTCCCATCGATCCAACACAAGGAAGAGAACATGACTAACATTCTGGGATTTTACAAAAACTCAGCCCCATTCATCATGGACAAATTCATGAAAACAAATAAAACACACGTGTACAGATGCAAATCAACACAAACATGCACATTAGAATTAAACTATCTACACACATTTCACATGCATACATCAGCATGATCAGAAGAATCCATAATAAAAATTTGCATAATTTAATATACATAAGAGAGAATACTTATCTTGATGAAATGTTGTCCCGAGCAACTAACTATGTCAGTGCAACATTCCACCCAGCCATAGGCCAATTGTTTTCATCAATCTCTCAACACAATTGCCACCCTTGAGCTGGTCATGATTTCCACAAGGAATGGGAATCTTCAAACTTATGCACAAAAAAATGAACAACACATCTAATCCAAGCCAATCTATAGCTGGGTCTATCAAATCAATTATGAACCCTCTTATATTATTGGATGCTTGCACTCAAGCTCAAGCAAAAACAATGGATACCCATAAATAAAACCACAACATTATCTCCCACATACAACAAAACACATATGTTGGGAATAGGAAAAACGTTTTTAACTATGGATTTGCAAAATAGGGTTCCCATTGGCTCTCCCAATTAATGGCACACCCAAAAATGAACTATGGGAAGAGAAAATAGACCCTTGGAGAAAAAAATCGAGTTCCCAATAGGTATATGGGCGTTAGAGGAAAAAACGAACTCTATGGGCCCCCAAATTGTGACTCCGTTCCTCCTAGACATTCTGCAACACAAAAACAACCTCCCAGCTAGAGAAAAAAATGGAGGAAAACTTAGGAAATCGTGAGGGAAAAATGCCTAGGTATCTTAGAACTCATGGGAGAGAAAAAATCATGGATGAAGAATGGCTTGGGGATCAATTTCATGGCTCTTTTCGTTCCCAACAAGCCAAACACGTTTTTAAAAAAATGGCGGCTTGCCCATACCCAAAATTGGATAGCCATACCTCTCCATTTCCCCAAATAATAACTATTTCAATCAAATCTTGGGAGAAATAAATGATTGGGTAGAAAAGTCAACATGAGTAGTTGAAAGTTCATGGGTTCCCTCATTGACACTTGGCTTGAATTTATTGGCTTCAAGGGTTTGAATATTTCTTTCCCAATTCCTTGTAAAAATCATGCCCCCATACTCTTATTGCATTGCTTAGCTAGTTATGGGTATTTTTATTAAAATGCATATTTACATGATATTTACGATTTCTATTGCGCCTGGATAGAATGCAAACCATATGCATCAATTTTAACGCTGAATCGATGGTGGGGCCTTGGCCTTGATCTAGTCACCACGATTTCCTAACGATATTACATCATTTACATGTTAAATTAAATGGGGTCAAAATCGGGATATTACAATTGACCATACCTTAAACTCTATATATCTTATTTTAAGACAAGTAAAACCCTAATAACACCTAATCCTTATAATCCTTGCAATTGGTAACCCCTTATCCATTTAACCCTTATAACTCTGACCACTACGTCCACTATATTATAACCTAAATGACAATGTTAAATCATGGTCATCTATATTTTTCAATTGTTAAATGTTTAGCTAATAAGCTAAGGATTGACACTACTTACCTACAAAACCAATAGCCCACTAACCCATAATTGAGTAAGAGTGGCTTAGTACAATGTGAGTACAGTATATTGTGGTTAACCATTGTTTCATATTTATGTCCATGGTTAATGCTACCGCATTAAACATGAACCAAACCCTAACCTATTAACTAATAAAAAATATGATTGATTATGGATAAGTATGGTTATCCATGTGTTATAATGATATTTAACACCGTTGATGGAGAAGGAATAAGTGGACATCAAGACACCTTCTACACAAGAAATTGACTTTAGAATAATAAAATTCACATAGAATTTGAGTTTGGTCACTAATTTCCTTAGGAAAAGGGGGTGAACAGTCACTACACTTGGCCCAAAATGAATGACCACATCAATATGGTCACTACATTTAGCTTGACACTACAAGTAAAACACCTTCTAGTGGAGTTTTTTGCGCACCCTTCACAAAAAAGCTCATTTATCTATTTATAGTGGAGGTAGGCGGGTAGAGGTTTTAACAAAGGTTTTTATTCAGTGTGTATAAACATACTAATTGCACTGGTTCCCTTAACTACTTGACCCACCGATGCATAAAAATAGTAAAATCACTAAAAAACCAGTGCCCCTAATTAGGATATGCATCGAAGTCAAAATAGCTCGATGCCATTTCAAAAAACTATATAATTAAATTAGGGGAATTTTGAGGTCTAGAATGGGCCTCCTAAGATATATAAGAAAATACTGTGAGTTTGTCATTTTGTGGGGAAGGTATATTTACAACTCACCTCTTGCAATATAATTTATGTAACTATGGTTAAGTTAAAGTGTACAACTAAAATTAATAAAAAATCATCTTTGATATGACTAGAAACATGAGTACTTTTGAATACATAAATGTATTAAAATAAAGTACTCGTAAAATAAAATAAAGTAAAATATTTTATTTTTGAATTATAAGCCTAAATTAAACTTTGTAAATAAAATATACGTTATATAAAATAATTCACATTAATAATTATTTATTTTAAAGTATATCATTAGAGGAAATTTCAATTTAAAATGGGCCTTCCAAAAATAATACAAATTACATGTCATCATGTATTAGCCAATCAAAATGCTTTAAAATTCAAAAAGGGAGCACCTACAAAAATTGGAGGGAAAAAATAAAAAACTAATTTTTTGGATCGTATTTTCAACTTATATCCTTGTAGGTTTACTCAAATTTCAAGCGGAAGGACTCGTTGGATGCATATTTAAATTATGCATTCAACGAGTACCCATGTTGCATACTTTTAACAACATCCACACCATGAAAAATTGGAAATACATTAAAAAATGTGTTTTCTCTCACTAGAAACACATTTTTTAATGTATTTTCAAATTTTCATGGTGTGGATATTGTTAAAAGTATGCAACATGGGTACTCGTTGGATGCATACTTTAATTATGCATCCAACGAATCATCCTGCTTGAAATTTGAGTAAACCTACACAGAGATAAGTTGAAAATACGATCCAAAAAAGTAGTTTTTTTACTCTCTCTCTACTATTATTTTATTATTTTCTTTTTATTTTCCTTAGGAGGCCCATTTTTTACCCAAATTTCCTCTAATGTTACTATTGGCTTGGGGCTAAATCGCATAATTTTTGATACAATCAATGACAAAAGGGACATCGACAAGGGTAAAGAACTAGTCATGGAGTGCAACAAAGCGGATAATGCAGAGCAAGTAGTTAATTAGTTAAGTAGTTAATGGGTCACTTTGCGAAGTGGACCACCTTTGTAATGGCCAAGTGAGCCTATAAATATGAGTAGCATTGTAAGTCTAAGGGGATCTTATCACATCTTATCTTCAACATCTTTAATATTTTTTCATCTTGATTTTTATCTCAGGATCTGACCTGGTATTGGTTTTGCCGATGTGTATCCGTGATTCTGCGATGTGTAAGACAGGTTGATGAGTAATGAGAAGGATTGTTTTGTCTATGTGTTTGTCTCATTTGTAACTTGTCTCATTGTGATTGAATATGTGTTATTACAATATAGTTGAATGTATGTTATCGCATCATGGTTAAATATGGTTTATGAATGAATCTGCAATGTCGCAGTTGTGTTATGTATCTCAGATCGGTTAGATATGCTTCTATAATATGTTATTGTGTAGATTTGATTAGCATCTTCTGATGTGAATGATGATTATGTTGATCTTTGGGTTACATTGTGATTGAATGTGAATGATGCATGTTCTCTTATATCTACGGAAACATGGTTCCTGCAGCCTCGTTAGGTATCTCGGGTGAGACCTCACTTGCTACATGGGTGTTGCTGGAAAGGACAAACCCTTTCCAGGTCGATATCTATGGGAGTTTGTGTTGAGCTTTGTTGACATAGTGTGAAGTGAATCCCTATCCACAGATCTGTGTCAACAAATGGTTCCATTGCCAGGACCCTAGTGAGAAAAGGAGAGGACATGCTGTGGCATCCGACAAAGCCAGAGATCATGAAATGGTTCCATAAAAAGACGTGAGAATTTGCTGAGGAAGAAAATCAGAACCCTGGATGGTTGGCAGACGAGTGGTTACAAAAGTACATCTACTCTGATATCCACGAGGTATTTTTTTGTGAGTTTCATATACCGTTGTATGAATGGTTGGTGCAACTAATTTATTGAAAGAATAATTTCCAAGGAGGTGAGCCTAAATATTGGACCCTAACTCTAATCCAACAATTGAGTCGGGTTAACAACAAAGATTCAAGGGCTGTCGATGTTTGGGTAGAAAGAATTTTGGAAGGATACATTACTGATTTTGCTGTCAACACAATTAGATAATACAACGATGCAGAAAGGAATTTCTTTAAGGGACCCAGAGGAAGGTATCTATTGTCGCTACAATTGTGGATCAAAATGCTCATTTGTGAAAAGGAATATTGAAGATGAACTTTGACAAGTAAAGAGAAGGTGTGTGGAGGCTGTGGGTACTGCGCAGATGTAGGTCTGATAGAATGATGCGGGGTATATGTATATGAGGTACGAAAAAATTGTGAGGGAAGCTGGGGAATATTGTGGCCGACTAAGAAGTGGGGTGAGCTTCCGACCGAAGAAGAAGAGGAGGACTGAGATAGAGAGAGATATTCTCAGTGTGACCGGAACGGAGGAATGCAAAACAGGGCCACAAGGGACTAAGAGAATTTACAGCGACAAAGAGGGTGACTAGGATACCCCTGAACTTGAGGAAGGACAGACCCAAAGCTACAACGTACCCACAACTCCGTGCACTGCACCAAAATTTGGAGGAAGAAACACAAGCTCTCCACAGGGTTGTCCTACATGTAACAATAGCAGATCTACAAACACCAATAGACAACCAAGGATGGAGGAGACGATGTGAAGTTGCCTCTCTTTCAAAGAAATGGGACGGAGGATCCCAACCAGTATTGGTTCTTATGCGAAGTAGTGTGGATAGTAAAACAAGTAAAGGATGAAGCTATCAAGAAGGTACAACTGGAGACCACCTTCAGAGGTCGTGCACTGGATTGGTTCATGAAATTTATACAAGTCCCTGCAGGACTTCAGCAAAAGACTTTGGAAGAAATCAGAGCCGAGCTGAATGATTAGTTTAAGAAGCCTAAATCAGAATCGTAGTACATCACGGAATTGAAGGAGATCAAGCAATTCCATAATGAGTCAGTGTGGGATTTTGATCAGAGATTCAAAAATCTGATGGCTAAATTTAGTTTTGGAATGAGCGACAGGAAACACAAGGAATGGTTTATTGCAGCGTTGGTACCACACATTCAAATTCCATTGATGCAACATAATATCATATCCCAAGAAAAGGCTCTGGAACTCGTAATGAAGCTCGAAGCTTTGCCGATTGGAGAAATAGGGATTGGCATGAGATATATCTAGGCTACATGATATTAAGAAGGACAAGGAAGTTCGCGAAGAGGTATGGTGCAGTCGATGCAAGTCTGAAGGACATCATAAATATTAGTGTCCTGAATTCCGTGAATATTTACAGTCTGGTGCACCAAATCCGCTCAGTCAAGTAGGAATTCCCTGGTGTCGAATTTTTGAAACAAGGGGACATCACTCAGAGGAATGTGTGTATTTAAAGAAGGTTTTGTAGAAGCCGGCTAATATTTTTGTAACTTATGCCGATCTGTTGGTCATGAGGAGAAGGATTGTAGAGCATATGATTTGCTCCAAGACAGAATTGTCGATACTTACTTTATGAAGAGAGACGAGCAACAAAAGGCCGAGATAACTCATCTGCAACTGCAGTATAATCAACCACAATCGCAACTGCAGTATAATCAACCGCAACCACAATATAATCAACCGTAGTATAATCAGTCGCAGTACAATCAACTGTAGCCACAGTATAATCAACCACAGTGTAATCCACCACAATATAATCAATAGTAGTTCAATCAGCAATGAGGCAGATTCAGAGGAGGATTTTGTGGTGGTCACAACGGAGTCTTTGGTCATAGAGGAACTTTTGGCAGAGGTTGAGGAACGATCACCTGCTATAATTGTGGACAGATTGTACATTACCAATGAGATTGTCTGAATCCAACACATCAGTGTATGTATTGCAATGCAGTTGACCACACCTGGAAGAATGTCTGCAGCTAATTGCAAAGTGGCAGGCTAAGAATGTGCCACAACCACAACCAAATACAAACCTAAACTAGAACCAGAACCCTAATCCAAATGTGTAGAAGATCTCAGCTGAGATAAGAAGTTGACCCGTAAATCTCACAGTGGTAACCAGAGGAGGAGCCGATAGGAGAAGATGGGCCATTACCAAATGTATGGCCTACAACTTGGAAGCAGGTCCGATTTGATGTTGAAGCATAACAATAAATATTTTTGGAAGCATGAGATGTAATGAGAAAGAATAATTCTAAATCGCCTCCTATATTCCACAAAGAACCTATCTGTGAGATGCCGTCTATTTTTGATACGACAAATTCGCAGAGGTCGCCAGGAAAGGTCGTACTTTGAATTTTTTTCTAGAAAGTTGTTTAGCATTATCAAATGATCAAGATGCATTGGCATAGATAGATATATTCTTGTATCATCCGGAAGAAGGGCGACAAGATCGTATAGTCAACCGGTTGCATAGGAAGAAGATGGGAAGAGAAATGAGGATGAATTCCCATATTGGCGCATATGATGTAGATTCCATCATTTTGGATCTAGGATCCGATGTGAATATCTTAACCATGAAAAAATGGGAAGAGATGTGGAAGCCACAGTTGGTATGGTCCCTTGTGCAACTTCATTTAGGAAATTATAGCAAGGTTACACCAATCGATCGATTGCCTCATCTACCCGTCAAAGTAGAAGGATTGAAGACATACGCAGATTTCGACGTCATAGAGATAGTCGACAACACAATCCCATATACTGTGCTGTTGGGAATAGATTGGGAAATGGAAAATTAGGTGGTTATCAATTTCAAGAAAAGGATGATGTCCTTTGATAACTGCAACATAAGAGTCATTTCCCCACTTGATCCACTTGAAGGGCAAAGATATGTTAAACCAATGAGAGATGAGTTCGCAGAAGGATGGGACAACATCTACAATGTTTTAGAATATTACATCAATCCCACCGCTGATGGAGAGTTGGGATTGCGAAGTATCAGTTCGGTGTCGTTGGTCTCTGACGAGGCTCTAGAGAATTGGAAGAATTGGTTCCATGAGGTATCATTCAGGAAGTGTGCACGAATCACTCAGTCATTGAGATGGGTAGCGACATAAGTAGGTGATCTGCCGACATACGAAGGATTACATAACCTAGTAATATTCATCATTGAGTTTGAATACAAAGTATCAGCACTAAAGTGCTTGATGGCATTAGAAGAAGCACTGAAGGCTACTCCAGCAAGGTGGTGGGATGTGCACAAGTCATCGATAACAAATCAGAAACTATGTTGACGATTGATGGAAGTAATATTTGGGGAGAACGAATGCTACGAAAGGAAGAAATATGATGGAAGAAGTGATCCAAGGGATCATCTGGGAGAATGCCAAATTACATGGGGAATGAGGCCGAATGAAGAATGGTTTCATGCATTCATCCATACATTAGATGAAATGCCACGTAGCTGGTACATCTCAACAGAATTGCAGAGAGGAATAACCACGTGGGAGGGGTTGACCACTAGTTTCAGTCACACCTCACAACTTCTTCCAATATGTTCTCAGTTGATGTTTTCAACTCTTCGGCTCTTGATAATTCTACCACTGGTAGAGTTTCAGGTTGTTGTCGAGACTATAAGTCAGCAGTCTTTTCTTTGTAGGAAATCTCCATATCTTCCATTTTCACTTTTAGATTTTCCATGGTAGCACCAATCTTAAGAATGGTCGCTTCCACTTCAGGATCCTCTTCGTAGTTTGGGATCTTCGCACAGACTTTAGCTATGGTTTTCATTAAGTTTTCCGCCTTTCATGAGAATTTTTTAGCTCATTTGTCTTCAGTGTGCATTCATTCTTCAAGTCCTTATAACTATCTTCCATCTTTAGATGTTGGTTGTATAAGATCATATCTCTATCTCTAATTTCCTCCACAACCCGCAAATGCAGATTATGCAGTCCTTTCATGGGAAACATTCCCACATTGATATCCATATGTACGATATTATTTGCACCTTCAGTTAGTTCACCCGATGGGAATATCACGTTCATCGGCTCTATGTGAACTAACTCGGGTCTCATTGTCAATGCCGACACTTTTCTTTTTCTTCTATTGGACTCTTCTAATCGGTGTTCGGAGTCAGATTCCCTTACCAAGTCTGTCTGGACTTGTTCTACTTCTTCCAAGATACTCTTTAGTTTTGTGATTCTCTCTATCATGATCGCTTGGAGTTCCTCTTTCTTGCTATCTTTTACTGTGAGCATATCTTCAAGATGCTCATGGAATCGTTCTACGATGGAATAACAATCATCATCATGCAGCTTCGTATCGAGTGGAGTCTTATTTTCTTTCTTCTTCTTCCTCTTCGACACTTTTAGAACGGATGTGTCTGGATTATTCCTCTTCTCAGCTATTGGAAAATCAACAGCTTCTTGTCGTTCTTGTTCATGTTCTTGCTCTTGTCCATTTGTTGGATCCTATGTGTCATTTTCATTTGTGCTTTCCTGATATGTAGTAATCAATGTGTCTCGCGCATCCATTTTCCATTCGAGTGGCCAATCTTCAATGATAAGATCGATTCTCTGTGCATCCACTTGGTATAGTCCTTCATACCATTTTTCTTTTGATGGTTCTCTCAGATGTATGAAGATAAAGTGTAAGCCCACTTTGAATCTCATCTTGCAAATATATGTTGTTATTATGGCCTTCGGATTACGCGAAGTGCACTTGATAACTTCACATAACTGCTCATAATATGTATACAACTGCACATTATTTAATATTTGTTTGTCGGGCTTCGAATTGGCCCACATGTTTGTGTATTTGGTTCGTCGGCAGCCTCCAACGACCACCGGTATGTTTTGTTGATACTTAGGCTCTTTCCAGCCCGTGAACGCGATCAAGACTAACAACCAGCTATAATGAAATTGATTTCCATTGTCTTGCGTATCCGCAACATCATGTAGGAAATCATTCAGAAGGTAAGTTTCCCAATTATACTAGAGTCCATCCTTAGCCTTTGCAGCTAAAGAGATTCCAATGGCTAGCACCTCGGTCGGTCGAAATTTCCTTAATACATTTCCTGCAAGCAGTTGAACCATGAACCTTGTGGTGACATCCTGGATTTGATTCGTTTGATATCCATGGGTTCCTTTTATCAAGTCAAATTTTCTCTTCATCCTTCTTGCAATTTCTTTGTCCTTGCTCTTGTGATGTGAATATTTAATTAATGTTATTATTTATATATTAAATAGATTATTAGGTTAATAAGCGAAAGGGTGTAACCCTTCGCTATTCTTGCTCAAGCCCTATAAAGGCGAGCTTATTGTATCTTTTATCCTATCATCAAATATATTATTCTTATCCATTATTCAATATGAGAGTCGGATTCGACTATTAACTTAGTGAACGGATACGTTCACTGCATTTGGTATCAGAGCGGATCGCTCCTCCACCTGAGCTCGGATTCGGCTCACACTCAGAGTGGAATCACTCCTCCTCAAGTGAGCTTGGACTTGGCTCATCCCTCCATTTCGCTGCATCACTCGCTCCAATCCTCCTGTTGCACTTCCATCCACGCCTTCCTCCACCCCCACCCCTCCACTACACCACCACCTCTCAACCCTTAGATCCTGTTTCAATCCCCTTAAACCCTCTCACTCCCATCGCACCTTGAAGCTGCGCCCTCTCACTCCCATCACACCTTGAAGCTACGCCATTCCATTCCTGCTCGCGCCATTCCATTCCTGCTCGCGCCATTCCATTCCTGCTCGCACCATTCCTACATTCCTACACCCTGTCCTCACTCGAGCCACCTCTCAGCTAGCCCGCCCTCGTCCACGTCCTCGCCATCCTCCTCACCGTTCCCTCACCCTCGCCCTCTTTCAGGCGGCGCCCCTTACCCGCGCCCCATTCTTTCTTGCATGCATCCTTCTACACCATATCCTACCATCGCCCACTTGCCCACATCTTCACGCCACATGCCCTCCTCTTCACGATCGCCAACACTTCTCGACTGCTCACACTACGATACCTTCCACACATCCTCTACAACCGTATCCATGCCTAGCCCCTCCTCCCTACTGCGTTCGTTCCCACCCCTCCCTCATTCGGCCCTCCTACCTTCTCTCTTCCACCTGCTCGCTCTGCCAGCCACGCTCCTTCCCAAGACCTTCCACACAAACCCTAAATTTCATAAAAAATAAATATTATATAATTATCATTATTATATCAATATTTGTTTATTGAAATTTTAAAATTAAAAATAAAATATTTAAATATAGTTATTATTATATTTATTATTTTATTTAATCATATTCAATAATTATAATAATTATTGTTAATTAAATCAAGTTTACTAAGAAGGATGACGATGGAGTTAAAAGCTCAAATTGCAAAAATAGAGAAGGATTTCCAAGCTTTCAAGGAAATGACCACCAAGAGCCAAGAAGCACTTAAGAAAGAAATTAAAGAGGAAGTCATTCAAGTAATGGAGTAGAAAATGGACGACAAGTTCAACATTATGAGCAAGGAACAAAAAATGTTAGACCAAAAAATGACGCAGAACCATAATACATTAATGGAGGTGTTACAAAGACTAATGCAAAAAAAATACCAAGTTGGCAGTCCAGACATGCTAGATGCCTCATTTCATATTTTCACACAGGAAGCACTTGCCAAGAATCAAGAAGAATTGCAAAAAGAAATAAAGATTAACAATGCGACGCTTAAGCAAGAGATAGAAACAAAAGTACTGCCAGATATGGAGGCACGATTAAACATCCAAATAGAAGCTATCAGTAAGATAGTAGAGAATAAAAAAGATAAAAATCACTGCCAACAATGAAGCAGTTCAAATATGTCACTTACGTCATCCAGTAGTTCTGATCCACCATCAAACCATAAAGAAAAAGGGAATCAATATCACCCTTACATAGTGTACCCACCTAAGGCAAAAATAGAGTTGTCAAAATACAATGGAAGTGAAGACCAATGCGTTGCTTGGCTAAACAAAGCAGAAGAATACTTCGACGTTTACAACATTCAATCTGACGAGGAGAAGGTGAAATATGTGTCAATGCATATAGAAGGGTATGCCTATAATTGGTACTTATGGTGGAAGAGAGACAATTTTGCCTACACCTGGAACTTGTTCAAAAATGATTTTTTTAATAGGTTTCAAGGTATCAAAGAAGATGAATTTTTCAGTAAACTTACCAGATTACAACAGGTTGGAAGTGTTGAGGAATTCACACATCAGTGGGAATCCTTATCGACACGAGTATTTGGGTTGTTCGACAAACAAAGACTCAAAACCTATTTATGAGGTCTAAAACCGTACCTCCAAAAAGAGTTAAAGTTCCATGACATACCTAACGTAGAGGTAGCAAGAAATAAAGCAAAAGCCACTTAACGCAAATTGGAAGGAATAAAAACAAGAAGTGATAACCATTATCGACAAGAAAAAGAGACACAATGTAGGTACTGTGCAGATACTTGGTCACCCGGCCATCAATGCCACAAACCTCAATCATATGCCTATGAAATGGAAAATAGATCAAAGTCATCTAACAGTTACTCTGATAATAGAAAAAAGAAGAAAAACATATGTCGTCGATGCGGTGATGATTGGATCCCAGGCCATAAATGTAGGAACAATCAGACAATATAGTGCAAAATCATCAATGGAAAGGAAGTGCAAGTCTCTACATACAAAATCATGTCCGATTCTAATACTGACACTGAATCTAAATGAAGGACGACATTAGGAAAATACTCAAGCTTTGAGGACAAAGCTTTCCAAAAGGGGAAGGCAATGCTGTGAATATTTAATTAATGTTATTATTTATATATTAAATAGATTATTAGGTTAATAAGCAAAAGGGTATAACCCTTCGCTATTCTTGCTCAAGCCCTATAAAGGCGAGCTTATTGTATCTTTTATCCTATCATCAAATATATTATTCTTATCTATTATTCAATATGAGAGTCGGATTCGACTATTAACTTAGTGAACGGATACGTTCACTGCATCTTGCCTACGAATTCTTCTACAGGGTCAACGCCTCTTTTACTTAGGTGCATGATGCAATGGATCAGGTCTACGTTGATATCAATCTTGAGGTCCAACCACAAGTAACCATGGTGCATACATGAGAGCAATGTTCGCACAACAATTGTGAGATTTGGGTTTCTTTCAAAATGTGGGATTCATAGTAAATTCAGCAATCCCGAGGGCAGCAATGGCGCAACCCAGTCTTGCACATGGATTTTTGTTTGCTTACTGGTTTCATCATCTCGCCTACACATGTACTGGTCTGGCTGAAATTGTGGGTACTTTGTCTCGTGAAGCAAGTCATGATATTCGAACTTGCATTCTGGAATCTTTCCTAGCAAATTCTTCTTTTCGCGCACATGACTCGACATGGGTGGTAGCAGGATCTCATATTGTGGATTCTTCTTGAGTATCACATCTAGTGCATCCTCTTTTCTCAGAGGGATGTACTCGGGTACTAGAAGAATCGGCCTCTCGCGAGGTCTCTTTGTCGGATACTCCTTTGGAATTTATGCATCCTTCGTCTTCTCTTGTTTAGTAGCCTTCTGCTTATCTTTATGTTTCTGCTCCGGTGCATTTCATAGTGAATCCCTAGAGGTTCCACCTCTCCCTCAGAATGTTTTCTTCATGATTCCTTCCAAACCAAAATGTTGGAATTCCCTTAATACCTCCTCTAAGCTCTCTTATTCATCCATACACTATCATATTACTCTTTCTCTTGATTGGTAAGTGCTCAAAAATTACATGCAGTAAAAATTAAACTCACAGTAAAGACCGGTAACTATGCGATCCTTACTATTTGTAGGGACAACGACACTAAGTTGTGCCCAAAAAAGGATAAATTAGCATTAAATTCTATGTCCGTTGGGAAATACTACTTAGATATTGGTCCCTTCCTTTCATTGAATGTGTCTTCAACGAACAAATATGCCTTAAAAGCGGAAAAATCTAGTTTCCAAAAGTACTGTATAACAACTACTTTCCGATGAAAACTGTAACAACTAGTTTTCTCTAGCTTCGTTAAGGGTTAGGTGAGTGGCGATGTTCACTTCGCATTTCCCTTCTTTCTAATTGAACTTCGCATCGCTAGTCCCTTATTTTACTTCACAACTTTGCTTTCTATGTGTGCTTCGACCCCATATCGGCAAGAAGGATCGGTCGCCCCTTCGTTTAGTAGAGAATTGTGAACACCTACATCCAAAAATTCACTTGTATCCAAAATGGTGAACAAAAGAAGGATTGACCAACCCTTCTTGTAGTCTAGAACTATTTTGAAGATAGATACTGGTCACAAGAAGTGTCGGTCGCCCCTTCATTTATGAGGGAATTATAAAAATATTCAACCTACGAAGGCTAGGCCGTCAATTCATGTATAGGAATAATGGTTAACATTGGAAGAATACTAAGTACAAGAAGGGTTGGTTGACCCTTCATTTATGAGAGAAATGTAGACACAACCAAACCCCTTTGACTGGCCCTTTCGGCATCACCCTGTAAACAGGTTGAAGTCTCACCCAAAGCGAATAGGGGGGTTACATAATCAAGCTTCCATAAATGTGGCGATGCACATATGTGGTTAACAACCCCGCTTAACATTCTATTTAACATCTACTAATGGGATAGAATAACATATGACTTCACACCTCACAGCTATCACAGTGTACATAACTACATTGAATCTCTATTGTATTCACCAATTAGCTACGCATTAATCATACTAAGTGTTTCTTCTTCACATTCACGCACTTGTATTCCAATTACTCAACGTTCTATTACTTTTCATGTACATATGAAAGTAAATACATAAACGCACATAAAATCATATACAAAACATGTCATAAACTCATACACATAAACACACTGATTTACGTGGTTCACCCCATGGAGGAGCTACGTCCACAAGAACTGTTCTTTCTATTATCTCGGAAGGGTAACAACACCAGTCTGTGCAATGAGCTGCAGACTCTTCTATATAATCAGAGAAGAGTCGGTCGCCCCTTCTTGCAATCTAGAACTATTATGAAAATAATACTGGACAAAATAAGGGTCGTCTGCCCCTTCTTGCGGTATAGAACTATTATGAAAATTATACTAGGAAAAAGAAGGGTCGGCAGCCCCTTCTTGCAGTCTAAAACTATTATGAAAATAATAATGGGAAAAAGAAGGGTCAACCGCCCCTTCATATATGAGATAAATGTAAAAATATTTAATCTACGAAGGATGGGCCAGCAATTCCCAACTTTGACTTCCACAGTAAATAGTAGGGATTGGGACATTGGCTAAGTTATAAAATAGAAACAATATTTATCGTGACTACTGGATTTCGAAAATCCAAAGGATTGACTGCCCCTTCTATGATGATTGCTCCTATGATCGATTCAATATCAAATGACTATAGAAAATGTGCATTCGATCTCTCATCGACAATGCTAGCAGATTTTTTCTTAATCAATCAATTGATTTTGAAAATGAGCAGTCGTTCCTTATCCATCAAAAATTATCCTGAACATTTGAAACTATACATCTAGTATTAAAACACTAATTGATAATTATAAACATTGTATGCATTCTTATATTAAATACTTAATATTTACTATTTTGCAGATAAAACATGTCTGAGTTGTTGAGCCTTAGTCAATACCAGGAAATCCTGTTCCTTGATTTGTTAAAATATCACAACCTTGGTTTATTCAAGCATGGATGGTATGTTGAGATGGATGAACCAGATAATTTGGACCCGGATTTATATCTATTTTGCTTGGATGAGGAAGGATCTCTAACTCGAGCTGGAATATTGACATATGTGGATCCCATTACTGACCATTTATTGCGTGTGCAAGTTGCAATGGTCGAGAGAGACCAGTGTTTCCTTCTACAATTTGATCTTATGGTTTGTAATTTTCGACCAGATCTAATCAAAAGTGGTCCCGATTCAGATCTGATTTCCTGTGCGAAGCAAGGGTGTTTTTTTCCCTCGTATGATGTTTCTAATCGGTCTGGAATTGATACCGCATCATCTTTGAAGAAATAAATTTTGTCTGTATGGAAGAAAAGAATCCTGGATACGAAAAATTCGTCTATATTGCATTACATGAATATTGAAAATAAGTTGACAAAAGTAGGCCATGAAAAGATTCGTATCTACCTTAGAAGAACATTTATCCATCATATTGAAAAATATGTGATCAAATATTCCTTCAAACCACTCAAATCAAGTCATTTTATAGCGATGATGTAGAAAGCGACTAAGAGCTTCGAAAGTTCAAAAGAAGTTCAACAAGAGCAGATCAAATAATTTTTGTTAAATGATAAATTTTTTTCTATTGACGTAACAAGATGTGTTGTTGTGCCTCCGCATTTACAATATCAAAAAGTTGATGAGAAGGTCGTGGAAAAGATGGTTATATCTCTTCTCTCAACATTTACAACAACATTGAGAGATGCTATTCTATTTCCTTTTGATAAGGAGATCACATTGGAGTGTCTTCCTACAAATGAAGACGAAATTAATTTTCCTTCAATAAATTTTTATATATTGGATGGGAAGCATACTATTTCTGTGCATAAATAAATCATTGAAACTGATAAATATCAATTGGTCCATTCAAGGTATCAACATCGAACAACTTGTCTTCTACATAAAGATGTTCGTCAACACATTATCAATAAATTATGCAAACAACAAAATTTATCAAACAAGGAATTTGCAGACACTCCATTCATTTCTCAAGTTGTAAATGCAAGGGAGAAATGGATATCCTGTGGTAGGCCATTTCGCCCGAGAAAGGGAAACGTTTCCAGTGATGCTTGGCAGGTATATAATTTTTCTTCTTATCAATCAAAGTCTTTAGATTGCTGCCTGTGTTATGAAATTAAGAAATTAAATATTATCTTCAATTTTATATGTTTGCAGTCTTTCGAAGATGAATGCATGGATATCTTTGTTGTTCAAACAAAGGACAACCTTAAAGACAAACTAACTCTTGTTTTGACATCGGATCGATTGTGGAGAAAATGGATGTCTTTATTCAAGCTTTACAAAAGTGGTTCCTCGCCATGATCACCCAAGAGCATCACTTAGGTTGATTTTGTTCAAAATAAAATAAAGAATCATGGATCTAATTTTTTTAGACCATTGCGTGATCTTGATGAAGATGAATTGACCATTGTGGCAAACAATATAATCAACAGATCGGTTTGGATGAACACATCAGTCGAAAAAAATGTTTGCATAGAGGCTTTATATCAATATTGCAAGCGAATCAAGGACGAGAGGTCAACCATGCATTCGATCATTTAATATTTCAAAGTTCATGATGTTCAAATTGTTCGATCACAGATTATCACTGACCATAATTCCATTGAAATATATAAAATTGCACCAAATCATCTCCAGCAATTGTGCAGTATTTTATGCTCCAAAAAGCAAGCAAAATATCCGAGTAAAAAGGGAAAGAAAGAATTTGAAGAGGATAATGGTACCAATTACCAAATGATGTTGAGAAAATATTGAATATATATATCAATAAAGAGGGGATGGGTATGTCCATTGACGTCGGCAAAGACAATTTTCTTTTCAATGTTGTTATCCTGTATCTTTGGTCAACACACTAAGATCTATTGAATTTTTTGGTGCGGAAATCAGCCGTGAATTTGTTGTTGTTGATGTGTAATTGTGATAGTCCCTTGACAGGAGAATATATGCTTGCATTGTTGTACTACTTATAATCAAATGAAGCGGCATGTACTTGTATTTTTTTAGCTGATATGGAAAACTCTTGTATGATTTCTAAAGCTTTCACACTTTTTAGCAGGAAAAAAAAAGGGAACACAAAATCCTACCAAGGGAGTTTATAGATATTTATCCAAGGACTTGTTTATAGGATTCTCTATTATACAATGTTGGAGCATTGGAAGGGATGAGGATAATTTGTCTACTTTTCAAATGGATATGGATTGGAAGGATGAGGGCCTACAAATGATTGATTTACCTTTTCCCAAGGTTAACAATGATAGTTTGACAAGCCATGTTTTTGCAAAAGAAAGGACACAAGAATTCTGGGATCACATAGTTTCTAGACTGGTCTCTTCTCGAGGTACAGTTCTTTCATTATACGCAGAAGGCAAGGGATGGGGATAATTTGTCTACTTTTCAAATGGATATGGATTGGAAGGATGAGGGCCTACCAATTATTGATTTACCTTTTCCCAAGGTTAACAATGATAATTCGAGAAGCCATGTTTTTGCAAAAGAAAGGACACAAGAATTCTGGGATCACATAGTTTCCAGACTGGTCTCTTCTTGAGGTACAGTTCTTTAATTGTACGTAGGAGGTAGAGTTCTTCATTCATTTATCAGGTTTCCATATAGAATATTTATTTATATTGTGGAGACAGTACAACAATAGCTGTTTATGAACAGTTTCTATCATGAATTGGGTATAAAACAAGGTATTTGTAGTAAAAAAATTCAAATCTGTTCTTTCATTGTATTTTAATTTTCTCGGTTTGTTATGTTCAATAACTTATTCAAATTCCTATTCTACTACAGCTTCAAATAAAGAGCACACTCAGGTATCATCCAATAAAATAATACTATCCGATGACAACATTGAATGTGATAGAGAATCCACAAAGCACTACCAAACTGGAGAACAAGATGGACAAGAAAGTAAATTTTTTTTTTCAAAGATCATGGTTAAATTAACTAAATTATGAATGGGTATATTGACCTTGAATACTTGCAAAAATTTATATAAAATGTATACCTGCAAATTTCCAGGCCAAGATGATTGTATTGCTATTCAACATGTGGATCATCCACAACCAGAGATGGCATCGACGATGTCCGTTGATATTAGCCAACAAATCACATTGGATAATAATGAAACAAGCGATGGATTGGTGTCAAAACACGATATCTCCAACAATGTTACTCACTACTCACATGTTGTCCTGGCATTGACAGATAAAAGAAAAATAATATTTTCTACTTAAATCGATAAAACAAATTTGTTCTGAAATATACAATGACAAGCAATATTTTTGTGTAGCTCTCCATACAAAAATGTTATTGATATTAGAAATGGAAGGTTTTCTATTTCGCAAGAAAGTCACAGAAAATGACTCCAAAAGAGAAAAAAGGAAAATAAAAAAATACCATTGGAGGGAAAAAAGTAGAAAAGGGGGAAGAAAGAACTGTTGGTGAATTTGAATTTAAACACAAAGAAACTTCATATGAGTCACAAACATATGCCATGCAATTTTTGAGATTATGTCTTTCCAAATTTGATGTGGGGATTTGGTCATCTAAATGTGGGGTCAATGAGGGGAAGTCACGGTTTACAAAATTTTTGAGGGTAGGCAGTGCAGAAAAATCATATGGGGAACAAATTTTATTTTTATGGTTTTGAGAGAGATGTACCTACAATAAAGAAGGAAATACACAAAAAAATATGGAGCGTGTGTGGGAGGATTTCCCAACGAAAACTTCAGAAAGTAATACATCAATGACTTTTTTGGAGTGTGACGATGTGAAAGCACATGGCATGTGAAAACTGTATTTTGAGTAAGCCCTTTATTACATCGTCCGCTAGGACAGATAGTGAATTGGTACATCGAATTTGGCATGGTTTTAGTAAAATGCATGAATCAACTGATATCCGAACCTTTAATTCCTTCTTCTAGTTGAGTGACAGCCATCAAATGTAACCTATCATTACCTATTTCTAGATGTAACCTACGAATATTTTAAATCATTCAATGTGTTTTCTATTTTTTCGCTGACGTTGCTATTTTTCGTCTGAATCTAACATATTATTAGTTCAATGTGATGCTTTTATTAAATCATTTGAATATATGAAATTTTGGGTGGTTTTTGTATTAATCTTTGGAAATCAAAATCTTCATTTACAGTTGCATGTTTGTGATCATTAAATTCATGAACGAAGTGTTGTTGTTGTTGTTGTTATATATTTAGTCACGGTTCATATCACCACAAAAGAAACTATTGGTGTTGGGAGTAGAGGGATTTCTCTTTGGAGTTCAGATGTTATCCAACATTGAAGATTCTTCCAAACAACCTCATTTTTTCCATAATTGCTATTGTTATTAAGCATGGATGTTCAACCCCGATATTATCAGTGTTTCCAGAAAACATTTTAACGTTGCTCTGTGGTTTTCCTTGCTTGAAAACATGGAGATTAAAAAATTCATTGGTATATTTGAATGGTTGAAGAATGAAGACTTTGTATTTAGTTGGGGTCAAGAGAAATGTAAACTTAGTACTATTTATAATTACTCAATGTTTGCATACTATAATGTTGGTGAAGTACTGAACATATACAAAAAGTTGTTCAAGGATGTACTTATCCAATATGGAGATATATATATATAAAATGGACATGTTGTTTATAGATGAAGGTAAATATCAATCAACAGATAATAGAAAGGAAAACTGCTTGAAAATGCCAACTAGTTGGACACTTGACAATTCACAAGAGACACTAGTAGATTTGAACCCAAAATCCGACGAGCAAATCCTCCGACCTCCGACGAAATGGACTGTGTCATCGGATTTTTCTTTGAAAATTACTTTTTTTTTAATAAATTTTGAGAGGTGCCCGTCGGATATCCGATGTATTTTTGAATATCCGACGAGGCTGGCTGGCTATCCGACAGCTCTGCTAATATCCGACGCCTATTTGGATATCCGACGCTTTAGATGTCGGATAACTGACTTCATTTTGAACCCGAAGAGGTCAGATAACCGATGGATTTTTTCCCAACGGTCACTAGATTAGTGTCGTCGGATATCCAACGTAGGTTTGACTTTTTGACTTTTACAATTTATAAATATGAAACCATTCCGACATGTTTTCCATACCAGCGACGGTTTGCGGATGTTTTTTTTGTTCGGCAGATTGTTTTTCATTGTTTTTGTTATTCAAGTGAGCAAAGTACTCTGGAGATTCATTTTCTAAGATCGATAATATTCATTTACGCTCTTTACGAGAAAATGTCAACTACGAATATTCCTAATCCAGATGAACAAAATCGACAATTGCTTTCTAGATTGTGGGAAGGAGTTGAAAGAAGGGGTGATGGTAAATGCTATTGTCCATGTAATCAATGCAGAGGATTTAAGAGGAGAAGAATTGTGATCACAACAGCCACAAATAATTGTAGGGAGCATGGGTACGCTGAGGGGGAACATGAATACCATTCATTTGTAAGTTTGCATTATATATGTTTTTATTTTGATTGCTTTTGTAAATTTATGTATTATTATAATATTTCTTATTTTTGACCAACAATACAATTGGTCATTGTTCTTTGTAACTTTTATCTATTGATTGTTTCTTGTAATTATAAAGGAAAGACATCCTACGACATATCGTCCAGATCAGCAAGTGCTTCCAGAACAAGTACAGGAGGAACATGGAGCTATGAATATTAATGGAGAACAAGTTAATGATCACATTGAAGAAGATGATCATACTGATAACATAGTTGAAGATGATGTTACAAATACTTTGATCCATGATTCATTTAATGTTGGAATGGATGATGATGATGATCATGAAAATGATGAACATTTTGATGATATTCATATACCTCTTCTTGACAAGGCATACGAACCCCTTTATGACGGCTCCAAGACAAATATTCTCTCTGCTATATTGTTGGTAATGAACTTGAAGGTTATGAATGGTCTTTCAAACATATCAGTCACACGGATGTTAAGGTATGTAATATATTCCATCACAAAATATATATGATTGTCATGTATTTTATTGTTAATTCATATATAAGTCAAATTACTACGGATGAAATTTGTTTCATTAATATTATTTCTATATTATATTAACTAGATTTTAATTTTAATTTGTTGTAGCATGATAGGTGAATATTTGTTACCACCTTCAAATATTTTACCTCGCACATATCGAGATTTATATGCCATCATGAAATAAATTGGAATGCAGTATGAAGCAATTCATGCATGCCCCGATGATCATGTTCTTTATTACAACCAACATGAATTTGCAACAGAATGTCCTGAATGTCATATCAGTATATATCGCACAGATCAAGTAACTAAAAAGGTTCCTCGCAAGGTTCTACGTTATATTCCCATTATTCCTCGTTTGCAACGATTGTTTAGGTGCAAAAACATAGCGCATTTTATGGATTACCATGCACAGCATAGAAGTCAAGATGACATTATTCGAATGTCTGCAGATGGGTCTGCATTTAGAGATATGGAGGAAAAATGGCCTCACTTTAAAGACGAACCTCGTAATCTTAGGATTTCTTTGGCAACAGATGGTGTCAATCCTTTTGCAGAGATGAGATCTGTTTACTCGGTGTGGCCTATTTTTGTTATCAACAACAACATTCCTCCATGGTTGACAATAAAGAGGGAGCACATAATGTTGTCGATGATTATTCCAGGTACGAACACTGCAGTTTTTTTTATTGCAGTGGTATATTCTCATTTGTCGTTTTTTGTCTCATAATGTTATATATATATTTAAAGTTTTTCTATTGTGAAATATGGTTTATATATCTAAACGGTACGTCTCATAATCAGAATATTTATTTTATATGTTCAAATCAATCAGGTAAGTACCAAGTCAAAGATATGAATGTATATATCGAACCTCTTATTGACGAGCTACTGAAGTTATGGAATGGCATCACTATGTATGACTTATCTAGACCAATACGACAAAGGCAATTCCAATTCCATGCAATGCTTGTATGGACAATACATGATGCCCCAGGGTTAACCCATTTCTGTGGTATGTAATTATAAGTTCCACTTTAGTTGCATTTAATTTTACGAACTACTAGTTACTATAATACGCATGCATGTTTTTCTAAATAATTCAGTCATTTTTTATATAATTATAATAGACATTAATATTGCTATTCCATCTTTTTATTTAGGTCTTTAGACAAAGGGGAAATTTGCATGTCCAGTTTGTGGTCCTAAGATCAAATCTCGTCATTCAAAAATCTTAGGAAAGGAGGTGTTTGATGAGTATAGGCACTTCCTCTCCAAGAATCACAGGTATCGAACTACCGAAAAACATCTTTTCAATGGCAAGCAAGAGACTGCATTAAAACCAAAGAGAATGACACCTCAGCTATGGAAATTGTAATATAATAGAAATCGTCAAGGTACGTATAATCAATCATTGTATATGATCATATTGTATTTTATTATATTGTGTGTTGTTTAGTGTAATTGACATTGATTTAATATTTAATTTCATCATTGTCATTCATGTGATCATCATGAAGGCATTAATGGGCTTCCACGAGGAATGAAAAGTTATGCTAGACAATTTAGTAGGCTGCCCTATTATGAGCACCTACAAATTGCTCATCTATTTGATACAATGCATATTGGAAAGAATGTGACTGAAACATTATGGCGAATATTGGATGGAAGGAGTGACAGAAAAAATTGTCAAAATTTGCAAAGACATTCAAGATAACAACCATGCAATGAAAGACGTCATTCAATTTCATAGCAACAGAGAGCAAATTAATATAAACTCACTTCCATGGATGTTAACGGACCAGCAAAGTAATGTTGTAAAAGAAGTCATTCAAAAAATTAAATTTCCCACCGGATTTTGTGCGAACATGAAGAATATCATAGCAAAGAAAGGTGATTTTGCTGGGGTGAAAACGCACAACTGGCATGTCTTCATGAAGGTAATAATTAATATGGTATGCATTTAATAAGTATTTTTTTTCTTTTTCTAGTACTCTTTTTCGATACACTGAAACTATTTGGATGTTATTGTTACAGTCTGTTCTACCTCTCTCTATCCCGGACAACTTTGACAACAATGTCAAGCAAATATCCATGTGCTTACTGTTTGTTTAATTCAGCATAGAACTTATTCTTAATTGTAATGTCCCCAGTTTGACCACATGGAATTTACATTATAAATGATGTAATATTGTTATGAAATCATGTTGAGGAGCTCAAGGCCAAGGCCCCGCCATCAATTTAGTGATGCATATGATTTGCGTGCTAGCAATGCACATTGGAAATTCAAATATCATGTAATATGCATTTTAATAAAATACCCACAACTAGCTATGCAATGCAATAAAGAGATGGGGGCATGATTTCACAAGGAATTGGGAGGGAAAACATTCAAACCCTTGAGACAATCAGGTCAAGCCAAGTGTCAATGAGAGAATCCATCAAACCCTCAACTACCCATGTTGACTTTTGTACCCAATCATTGATTTCTCCCAAGATTTGGTTGAGGTAGTTAATGCCTTTGGGAATGGGAGGTATGGCTGTCCAAATTCGGGTATGGGCAAACCACCCTGCATGGGAATTCGCATTTTTCTTCTTGGGCAAGAAAAGAGCCATGAATTTCTTCCCCAAGCCATTATGCAACCATCATTCCTTCTCCCTCACGAGTTTAGAGCCACCTGGGCATTTTTCAGGCATGTCTGTTGCGTTTTTCTTCATTCTCCCAATAGAGAAGGGCGTTTTTGTGTTGTATACCAGTGGGGAAGAAGGGGAAATCGAATGGGGGATTCAATAGAGACCATTTTGGGCTGTTGAAGGCTGAGATATTTGGGGAAGAAATCATTTTCCTCCCTGTGGTTGTTTGCTCCATCCCACAATCCGTTTTTGGTTGGGAACGTTTTTGGGAAAACCCATGGCCATCTTATTTGTAAATCCCACTGTTTAAAATGTGTATCCCTGCCCCTGGTTGTGCTTACTGTGTGAGAAATGAATATGTTAGGGTTTGGGTATGGGTATTCATTGCTTTGGCTTGAGCTTGAGAGTAAGCATCCAGGGTTCAATGGTAGCCTGATAAACCCAGCTATGGACAGGCTTGGCTCAGATGGAATGATTAATTGGCTGTGAATGAGCTTGTTCCCCTTTTCTTTGTGAGAATCATGCCCAGCTTGGGGGTGGCCTTCGGACGGAATCAGTATAATCTGTCGAAGAGCCTATGGCTTGGTGGAACGTTGCAACGAAATAGCTAGTTGCTTGGGACAATTGCACAATGAAGTTAAGTGTTTTCTGTCTAGGTATTTACTTCTGCAATGTATCAATTTGATGACTGTTTTGATATGCTGGATGGGCATGAATTGTGTGTGTGGATTAAATTTAAATTCCGCTGTGCATATTGCCTAATTGTATCTGCACACCAATGTTTAAATTCTTAAGATTCTAATTAGTGGGATGAGTTTTTACGAAATGCCCAGATTTTAGTGCCATGTTACCTTCCTTGCGTTGGGTCAGCAGGTGGGTACATTACATTAATTTGATTTTCATTCTCTACTTCATGTTACGTAATATAATGAATTTTTTCTTTAATCTCTTGATTGGCCGATTGTCATGTCACTTGTAGATGGTTTTCATCTAAAGAATTCCATAAAGAAGACATAAAGTATTGGAGGAGAGAAATTCCTCGTCTCATGTGTGAAATGCAGAAGTATCTACCTTCAGCATTTTTCAATGCACAGGAACACTACCTCATACACCAAGTTGAGGAGATTGAACTGTGTGGACTTGCACACTCAAGGTCCATGTGGATGGTTGAGAGGCACTTGAAATTTATGAAGGGTTTGGTCAGACAACGAGTATATGCTGAGGGTTCTATGATGGAGGGATGTATGGTATACCAAAACATGTTGTACATTAGTGAATATCTTCCTATATTGGCATCAAAGCTCAATTTATGTCGCATTTGTGATCCAGACTCCAAAAACGATTTCGAAGGGGAGTACCTGAAGGGAAAAGGTAGATCAAGGAAGGTGAAAGGTAATATAACACATTTCACAAGTGATTTTTATGTTTATATATCATACATATATATCCTATTTTTTTATTTAGTATTTTGCATCATTTAATATTGTAATTATATACTTTTTAAAGTGACTAATATACATTTTCATTGAATTTTAATTTTATTGTCATCAAACAGTTGGTCGAGAGTGGGATGCGATTCATTTATACATCGCAAAAAATCTTGATTGGATGAAGGTATGGATCGAAAAATGTGAACAATCTGGTCATGGAATATCATGGGAAGGTGTGGCTTCATTGGTTAAAGTTGCACATCGCAATGGAGACACCAATGTAACACAAAGGGAAATCGATTTAGCAAGAGGTTTAAAAGATAAGCAGGTAAGCATATTAATCAATGGCACTATTTATTTATTTCTTTAAATATTGTCGTTGTATGTCACGCTAGTTATTTTCCTTTTATGGCATTATAATAAACATGCACTACTTTATCGTAAATATGCTGTGATCATTATGTAATCTTTTCCTGTATGGCTTGTTGTACTAGGTAAAACACCATAAGGCTATGTGGTGCAATGGATGTAGATTTCGCATCAAAAAATTGGACGAAACAAAGAAAACATCTGATTGTGGGATATCTACAGTCTTTGAGGTGACCAATGTTTCTTCTAGAAGTGACAGACATCCAGAACTATATGAAAATCGATACTATGGGTATCTGGAAGACATTCTTTAGTGTGACTTTAACTCCTTCAAGGTATTTCTATTCGTTGTCAAATGGTACAGGTGTAGATTGAATCAACATGATCCTGATAGAACAATTATTGAACATGATAATGGTTTTACCATGGTAAATACAAGGTTGTTTGAGCCAGGAACGGAGCCCTATGTTCTTTCAACCCAATGTGAACAAGTATTTTACTTTGAGTTTCCAGGTAGAGCAGGTTGGTCATTTGCTGTGAGACACGATCCAAGGGAAAGGTCGGTAAAGTATAACGTTGATGAAGGTAATGAAGACGTTCTTGAAGATGAAGATGCAGCAGAAGATGATCATGATCAAAATGAGTTAGATGATCATGGGCCAGAAGAAGATGTCGAAGAACTTATTGAATCAGATGATGTACTATCAGACAATGTCCATGAAGATGATATCGATGATGACATGTTGATCCTAACTGACATCGACGACGAGGATGATATGGCCAATCCTTACAATGTTGAATCTGGATCATCGGATGATAGTACAGATGATGACCCAGATGAAGAAGATGATGAAGACCATTGAAGTTTACGAGGTATGCAGTAATAATAAATTAATTGTTTCGTAGTGAGTTTCCATTTTCCTATATGATATAATTAGAAACATTGCTTGTTTTAGAGTATGTCAAAAAACACATTTAAAGTTTCTAGTGTACATAGATATTTTTTTTGGGTTATGGGGAATTGAGAGTGATGTGAGGGGGGGGGAGGTGCCATAAGAGATTCCACCTTCACGTGGTTGGCCCTGTTTAGTAGAGAATATTAAATTATTCTTGAAACAGAGAGAAGCTTAGCAAGGAAATGCACAATTATCAATACTCAAACATCATCATCATCGTTGTTGTCATTGTGATCATCTTCATCATCATCGTCATCATCATCGTCTTCATCATCATCGTCATCATCATCATCTTCATCATCATATTCATCATCATCGTCTTCATCATCTTCATCATCATCGTCATCATCGATCATCATCATCATTGTCATCATCGATCATCATCATCATCATCATCATCGTCGTCGTCATCATCGTCATCATCAATCGTCTTCATCATAATCATCATCATCATCGATTGTCTTCATCATCATCGATCGTCTTCATCATCATCGTCATCTTCTGTTGATGTTTATGTAACTTCGGAATGTATTTCATCTATGTATTTCATATATATTTATTGTACCCTTATAAGAGATGTGTTATTCCTCTATAAGGAAGTGTCGTCATGTGGATTGACAAGTGTTGCAAGTGTGTGTACTTGCCGATGGGTTATTAGATCACCATGTGTGGGGTCGGCCCTGAAATATATATATTATACTGTGGATGTATCTAGATAGAAAAGTCGGCCCCATAGTGTAACTGGGCAAACAGGTTAAGTATAAATAGAGATCGGGAGATATCTATTTGGATCATTCGGAAAGTCACACTTCTCTCACTCAGAAAGTGGCGCACTAGTGAGGAGGAGGATCATCTACTCTAGGAGACTATCTCAAGTGTATTTTGGTTGTACTTTGGTTGAGCCATTGCTCTCTCTCTATATCTGACGAAGTTGTGGGGTTTTTCACCTTAGGGTTTTCCCCATGGAAACTCTGTGTCTCTTGTCTCTCATGCTTTTGATTCTTGTGATGCTTGTCATGCTTATTGTGATTGTTATGCATTGATATACTATATATATTATTCTCTTAGTGAAGATACTAGAGTATTGTGAATTAATGCTCAAAAAATTTAACATGGTATCAGAGCTAACCTGAGAAGAAGACATTTTGTAGTGATAAAAACTTGAGTTTCTTGTTTATTGGGTTTATCTCCATAGTTTTTGGAAAATCAGTATAGTAGATTGACTCTACTCATCAAGGCGAATCTATCTGTCCAATCAGAATTCAATTCTGAGCATTTTCAGATTTGGCCCTAAAAATTAGGGTTTCCACAAAAATAGGAATTTCTAAAATATGAAGACATAGATGGAAGCGCCTTGAAAAAATTGAAGTTTAGAGCTTTGGATCGAGATTTTTGGCTAGGTAGATCTCTGGGAAACTCAAACCCTAATTCAGGGCTTTCCCTTGTGAACCCAGGAGGACAAATAGGAAAATTTGAAGGGTAAAGCTTTGCTGATCTCAAATTCTGAATACACCAGGATGATCAGCTCATCAAGGTGCATCTTTCTATCCTTTCATAAAGTTGAAATTCACATTTTGAATTTTTATGGTTTTTCCGACAAACCCTAATTCGGGACCAGATCCAGTTTTCAGCATTTCAAGTGGTAAGACGTAAATATTTTCTATTTCCATTTGAAGTACTCTTTAAGATGTCTCACCACACCAAGCTTGAGGATAAGCTTGAAGGGGATGATAACTTCCGAGCTTGGAAGTATAGAATTGGGTTAATCCTAGAAGAGAATGAGTTGGACTCATATATAAAAGAAGACATACCTATCCCAGAGGATGAAGAGGCTAAGGTATTGCATAAGAAGAACTTGGTCAAGGCAAAGAGAATCATTGTTGATTCTATCAAATACCATCTCATACCCCATGTGTCTTCTCTAAAGACACCCAAGGCTATGTTTGACTCTTTGACCAAGCTATTTGAAGGAAAGAACATAAATCGGAAGATGACCCTGCGGAATCAATTGAAAGGGGTCAAGATGTCGAATGGAGAAACCATTCAATCCTATTTCTCCAAGGTCTCTCAGATCAAGGAACAACTTGAAGCTATAGATGAAATGGTGGAGAATGGTGAAGTTGTTATGACTACTTTGAATGGCCTACCTAGGTCATGGGACTCTTTTATCCAGGGGATCTGTGCCAGAAAGAAGTTAATCTCCTTCAGCAGATTATGGGAAGAATGTTCTCAAGAAGAAGAAAGGCTTGTGGCAAGAGAAGAGAAGATGGGAAATGAAGATCAAGCTCTCACAACTCACACTAAGAAGGGAAAGTTCAAGAGGGAGCCATTCCACACAAGAAGAAATCTTCTCATCATTTTCACAAAGACAAGAAAGATCTAAGCTGTTTCACTTGTAATGAGAAGGGTCACTTTGCTTTAGAATGTCCCAAGAACAAAAGGGACAACCACAACAACAACAACTCCAGCAAGAAGAAGAAGGGTAACAAAAGAAGGTACCATGCTCATGCTGCCAAAGATGATGAACCTCCAAAGAAGAAGGCTAGGGAAGAAAGTGATGATAGTAATGATGACTCATCAAGTGAAGAAGAGTATGTTCTAATATCTGCTCTCACAGGTACTATCTCCCATGGTTGTAATGATTGGTTAATTGACAGTGGGGCTTCCAAACACATGACTGGGTTTAAAGAATCCTTTGTAAATCTGTCTGAACATGTATCACCCCATAAAGTGAAACTTGGGGATGATTATCAATATCCCATCAAAGGAAGTGGTGAAGCCTCCTACAACCTAGATTCTGGAAAATCTTTGAAGATGAAAGAAGTCCTTTATGTACCTGGGCTCAAGAAGAACTTACTCTCCATCTCTGCATTGGATACACAAGGTATGATGGTTGCATTTGTGGATGGCCAAGTCCTAATGTGGCCAAAGGGAAAGACCATAGATGATGCAGTTGTGATTGGAGAGCAAGAGGGAGGTTTGTATAAATTAAAAGGACAACCTGAACATGCCATGGTGCATGAATCCATGGAGCCAAGTGAACTTTGGCATAGAAGACTTGCTCATATGCACTATATGGCACTTCCAATTGCAAGCAAGGCTGTAGAGGGTCTTCCTGAAATCAAGACCAAACATGAAGGTTTTTGCAAAGGATGTGCAAAAGGTAAGAATATTAAGAAGGCTTTCCCAAGCAGTGAAAGCAAGGCAAAAGATATCCTGGAAATCATCCACTCAGATGTATGTGGTCCTATGTCATCCAGTTCTCTAAGTGGGTATGTTTACTATGTCTCATTTATTGATGAATTCTCCAGGAAGACTTGGGTATACTTCTTGAAAAACAAAGATGAGGTGTTTGATAAGTTCAAGGAATTCAAAACCTTGATGGAGAATCAAACTGAAAAAAAGATCAAAACATTCAGATCCGACAATGGTGGAGAATTCACCTCAGGTGACTTCAAGAAGCTTTGCAGTGATTCAAGGATTAAGAGGGAGTTGACTGCTCCTTATAATACTCAACAGAATGGAGTTGTAGAAATGAAGAACATAACAATAATGGAAGCAGCAAGGGCAATGCTGCACGACCAGGATCTACCTATGCATCTATGGGCAGAAGCAGCTAGAACAGCTGTATATGTGTAGAACAGAACACCCCACAAGATATTGGACAATAAGACACCAGAAGAGGTATTTTCTGGTAAGAAACCTGAATTCATCCATCTTAGAATATTTGGTTGTCCATTATACACTCATGTCCCAAAGGAAAAGAGGACCAAACTAGATCCTTCAGGAAAGAAGGGTATCTTTGTGGGTTACAGTGAAAGCTCGAAGTCTTACAGAATATACTTTCCAGGGTTCAAGAAGATTGATGTCAGCAGGGATGCAACATTTGATGAAAACTTGGCATTCATCAAATCAAGGAAGGCACCTATCGAATTTTATGAAGAACCTAAGGAAACTAGATTTCAAGACACTACCATGACTGAAGCAATTCCAGAAGTTGTTCATGAGTTTGAAGATCTGCAAGAACCTGTAGATCCACCCCGTGAGGATAACTCTCACAAGAGGAAACCTACATGGGCTAGAGAGCTCATTCAAGATGCAGAAAGATTTGGCATTCCAGAAGAAGAACACAGAGCAAAGAAGAGAACCAGATCACATACTAGCTATG
The DNA here is from genome assembly GCA_027924585.1 of Larix kaempferi. NCBI lineage: Eukaryota > Viridiplantae > Streptophyta > Pinopsida > Pinales > Pinaceae > Larix > Larix kaempferi. The sequence continues at coordinate 9,791,927 of BSBM01000742.1, forward strand.
TTTATTTACTCTGTGAAATTATGAACAAAGAACCTTCCAGTTATGAAGGGTACAGTGGATTATGGGCTCAAGTATGAAGCAAATCAAAAGTTTAACCTGCAGGGTTATGTTGATTCAGATTGGGCTGGAAGTGTTGCAGATAGGAAGAGCACATCTGGGTGTTGCTTCAGTATGGGATCAGGGGTGATCTCTTGGTTTAGCAGGAAGCAGTCCTGCGTAGAACTGAGTACAACTGAGGCAGAGTATGTTGCAGCCTGCTCAGCTAGTTGTGAGGCAGTATGGCTACAGAAGCTACTGTCTGAGTTATTTGATCTCCCATTGGATGCTACTGGTATATTCTGCGATAACCAGAGTTGTGTGAAGCTGTTTGAGAACCCAGTGTTTCATGACAGGTCGAAACACATAGAGATCAAATATCACTATATCAGGGATATGGTGCAGAGAGGAGCCGTGAAGCTCCTGTATGTTGCAACGGACAAGCAGATTGCAAATGTGCTAACAAAGCCACTAGCCAGGGTGAAGTTTGATTACTTCAAGGAGAGGCTTGGTGTTCTTCATATCGACAACACTTCGAGGAAGAAGTGATGGACACATTTGCTGAAGCCATTCCAAGCATGTTGGAAGGAGGATCCTTCACATGGCTGTGGATGTAAGCGCTGGATGATGAGTATCAGGACGATGCTCTAGTTACTGCTCTGAATATGTATCATATTGGATGCTGGATATGATTAGTTGGATCATTTATATTTGTACGTATGCACACATTGTGTTGATGCTGGATATGATCAGTTGAATCATTTATATTTGTATGTATGTACGCATCGTGTTGATGCTGGATATGATCAGTTGGATCATTTATATGTATGTACACATCATGTTGGATGCTGGATATGATCAGTTGGATCATTTGTATGTATTTGTATATGCATCATGTTGGATTCTTGGACCATGTATTTGTATCAGGTGGATACCCTGTATGACCAGGTGGATCATGTATGATGATATGTATCAGGTAGATACTTGGTGTGCATCAGGTGGATGCATTGTATGATCAGGTTGATCATGATTATGAGCTTCAGGATGTTGTTCCAGATGATATGTACCGGGATGGTACAAGTGATGATGATCAGTATGATCATGGGCATCAGGATGATGCCTTGTGCGATGATGATCTGTTGGATCATGAGTATCAGGTTGATACTTGGAGGTCAGAGATGATATGTGGCAAGTTGTGCAAATAGCATGTAATCAGTCCTGGGAGATCTTGCCAGTCGTGCTGCGGCACATAGATGTTCCTAGGGTACTCTTTCCGGTATTGCTATGTAGTATGTAATCAGTCCTCAGATATCCGATAGGTTGAGCTGTGTGCTTGTAATCAGTCCTGGGATGAGGTATTACTATGGAGACATGTAATCAGTCCTGGAGATCCAAGAGGTTGAGCTATGTGCTTGTAATTAGTCTTAGGATGCTCTTTAGAGATCTTGCCGGTCGTGCTGTGGCACATAAATGTTCCTGGGATGCTCTTTAAAGGTTTTGTCTATCCACATGTAATCAGTCCTGGAGATCCGAGAGGTTGAGCTGTATGTTCGTAATAAGGCCTGGGATTCTCTTTAGAGATATTGTTGGTCGTGCTGCGGCACATAAATGTTCCTGGGATTCTCTTTAAAGGTATCGTGGAGGAGATGCATGTAATCAGTCCTGGGAGATCTTGTCGGTCGTTCTTAGGCACGCAAATGTTCCTGGGATACTCTTTCTGGTATTGAATCCACACATAAAATTAGTCCTGAGAGGCCACCTCTATTAGACCGTTCGCACAGATGATGAAGACTTGCAGGTGGTGGGCCTACATCCATTATGAAAAATGACTGGCTTTGTAGAACTTCCTATGACGAGTAGAGTCAAATATTGGTTGATATATCAGCAGTAGTGACGATGATGATAACGATGCATCGATGACGATGATCCCGAGAAGAAGACTTGTCTAGTAGAATTGTGTCGAGAAATACCTTCCTAGTTAAGAGGGAGTGTTGATGTATATGTAACTTCGGAATGTATTTCATATATATTTATTGTACCCTTATAAGAGAGGTGTTATTCCTCTATAAGGAAGTGTCGTCATGTGGATTGAAAAGTGTTGCAAGTGTGTGTACTTGCCGATGGGTTATTAGAACACCATGTGTGGGGTCGGCCTTGAAATATATATATTATATTGTGGATGTATCTAGATAGACAAGTCCGTTCCATAGTGTAACTGGGAAAACAGGTTAAGTATAAATAGAGATCGAGAGATCTCTATTTGGATCATTCAAAAAGTCACACTTCTCTCACTCAGAAAGTGACACACTAGTGAGGAGGAGGATCATATGCTCTAGGAGACTATCTCAAGTGTATTTTGGTTGTACTTTGGTTGAGCCATTGCACTCTCTATATCTGAGGAAGTTGTGGGGTTTCTCACCTTAGGGTTTTCCCCATGGAAACTCTGTGTCTCTTGTCTCTCATGCTTTTGATTCTTGTGATGCTTGTCATGCTTATTGTGATTGTTATGCATTGATATACTGTACATGTTATTCTCTCAGTGAAGATCCTAGAGTATTGTGAATTAATTCTCAAAAAATTTAACATCTTCATCATCGTCATCATCATCATGATGATCTTCATCATTCTCATCATCATCATCATCAGCGGCATAATGTTTATCATCGTCATCACAACCACCATCATAATCATCATCATTGTGATAAACATCATCGTCATAAGCCTCACCATCATCATCATAATCATCTTCCTCATCATCATCAGCAATATCTTCATCATCATCATCGACATCATCGATCGTCTTCATCGTCATCATCGTCATCATCGTCATCATCGTCGTCGTTATCATCATCATCATCATCCATCGTCTTCATCATCATCGTCATCATCATCGATCGTCTTCATCATCATCGATCGTCTTCATCATCATCGCCATCTTCATCATCGTCATCATGATCATGATGATCTTCATCATTCTCATCATCATCATCATCATCAGCATCATGTTTATCGTCGTCGTCACGGACACCACCATCATCATCATCATTGTGATCAGCATCATCGTCATCATCCTCACCATCATCATCATCATCATCATTAGCAATATCTTCATCATCATCATTGTCATCATTGATCGTCTTCATCGTCATCATCGTCATCATCGATCGCCATCATCATCATCATCGTCGTCATCATCATCGTCATCATCGATCATCTTCATCATCATCGTCATCATCATCAACCGTCTTCATCATCATCGATCGTCTTCTTCATCATCATCATCATCATCATGATCTTCATCATGATCATCATCGTTATATGATATCCGACACAGCTATTACCTAGAAAAACCAACGGTGTTTGTCGTTAGTGATTTAGAGATCTCGTTGGATTCTTTTGAAGTCAGAAGTCTGATATTAGACGCATGCATTGATGGTGTGGGACGGTTTCAAGACTCGAATGAATGACACTCACCATTGCAGCATCAAAAACCATACCTATAAATTAAATAATGTGATACATGGGGCCAACGTTGAAATTTTTTAAATATGTGTTGGCTTGGACTGAAATTTGGCATGGTTAGACTAGATGCATGCATTTATGGTGTGGGAGGGTTTCTAGACTCAAAAATGACTGACACCAACCATTAATGGAGTATTAAAAACCATGTAATGATACTCAACAAGGATTAATTTGATCATCATGGTTTCACTCTGAAATAACTTATTCTTTCGTGGACTCACTAGTACCATTGCTTATGGACCCTCACAAGGAAATCCTCTTAGGTCATTGATTGTGTTGGGATAAATCATCACTAACTTGTTTGATGGACCTAATGGTCCCATGATAAACACTCATAACATGTAAAGTACTATAGAGGACATAAAGAAAATGGTTGATTCTCTCACCCAATTAGTTAGCAAAATGGAAACCAAGAATCACTTCTCATTTTCCGACCCTTCCAATAGTATGATGCCTCATTTTTCTGAAGTAATTCTAAACAAGTTTGGAGGGTCAGATATAATTGGTTGGTTCGATCGATCAAATGAAGCACTAATTTTCCCTTAATGTAATATTTTATTACCTAATGTAATATTGGTTGGTTTGATCGATCAAATGAAGCACTAACTTTCCCTTAATGTAATATTTTATTACCTAATGAAATTCATTATAGGAGTCATCAAAGTTCATTTTTTTTTCATAAAAATTAAATGATTATTTTTTAAGCAATTCCTTATTAGTGGTCTTAAAGAGGAAATTAAATCCCACTTAGAGGTGAACCACCCTACTACTTGGTTGGAGGACAATAATATTTATTTTCATGCCTGTGTTATATCCTATGCTCAGTCCAAAATCCCCAACTTTATTTCATTTCCTTTCCCCAACTATGGTGGCTCTTCAACAACCTCTTCCACCTTTCAAGGGCCATAAGTTGGCATAGGACAAAATGGAGGAACATCAACTTAAGGTTCTATGCTACAATTGTAATGAAATATATTCTCTTGAGAATAGATGTAAGGAACATCAATTATTTGTGGACATATTTGAGGACATTTATGATGATGAACTTGATGGAAGAACTCAAAAAGAATCCCCTCCCATCATTGAGGAAGTTTTTCTTCCTAGCCCTGTGAAGAACCCTATATCTCCCTTAATTATTTGAATAGTATTTATTTCTCCTCATTAATGTTCAAATGGGTGATTACTCCTGGAAAACTAACATGTTTTCCATTGAAATGGGTGGGCGTGATATTGTTCTCGGTGTGAATGGATAATAAGATTATGTCATATCACCATGGATTTATTGGAATTAAAAATGAGAGAGCATGATCATAGCATCTCATTGCTTCATCGACGCATCCTCCCATCCAATGTGTGATCATATTGTCATACTTTTGAACAAAATAATATATGAAATTAAAAATATTGTATCGTTGTTTTTAAGCCCCTTATATATAACAATTATAAAAAAAACATTATATATAACAAAAAAAACCAATTAAAATTAAAAAAATGAATCTATAATAAATAAAATTTAAATATTAATAAAAAAAATTACAACATAATTATATAACAATAGTTTTTTAATTTGTTATTAATTAAATATATATATAACAATTAAATTTTAATTGTTATATATAATGTTATATATATATATATATATTTAATTAAAAACAAATTAAAAAAACCAAAACACAAACATTACATAACAAATATATTCAACAAATATAAAAGCCGGCGGCCATATGCATTTCACAAACCTGCGATTTGGATTTGGAGTGACCTCGACTGACCTCGATTTGGAGTGACCTGCGATTTGGAGTGACCTCGATTTGGAGTGACCCTCGATTTGGAGCTGCGCCTCTACGATTTGGACCTGTGCCGATGCAATTTGGGTTGGACTGTTCGGACTTGCTATCGATTTGGAGTGACCTCGAATGACCTCAAATTGGAGTGACCTGCGATTTGGAGTGACCTTGATTTGGTGTGGCCCTCGATTTGGAGCTGCGCCTCTGCGATTTGGACTTGCTATCGATTTGGGTTGGACTGTTCGATTGTGGCCGGAGAGGCAGTTTGTGATTGTGGCAGGGGAGAGGGAGTGGCCCAAAGAACAAGCAGTGGGAGTGACCCAACGAGCAAGCATTGGGAGAGGCGGTTTGGAGTCCAAGCAAATAAACTATAAGAGCTGGAAATGCCTCCCACGTCCATGAGTACCAAGCCCTAAATTGTTTTGATTTGACAAATTTATAAATTTGGTAGAAAATCACTGTGGTTTCATTGCTAATTCGATCTTCTAAGAGGGTTTCATTGCTAATTCAATCTACATTGGGGTATTTTTATCTTATTGCATCTACTATTATTTTTAGTTTGATGGGTGAATGGGGGGGGGCGGGGGTTATTACTAATGACCCTGATAAAGCAGAGTTACCAAGCTCTCACTGTGACTGAGTACTTGTATTCACACAGGCTCGAGTTAAGGTTTCCATTATTGCATTAAAGCACCAATCCAAGCTAACATCAAATAATCCCAATATCAAGAAGCACATCCTTGCTATCATTTCCAAACTCTGCCGTTAATGCTACAAACCATCGATTCTCTTTAGTATCATCAGCTAGAAGGACAAAAAATTGTACCACAAACAAGCACCAAAATACTTTCCTATTCAGTCCATCTTTTGCAGCTAATAAATTAGTCCCTCCAACATGATCCAAGACATTTAATGTAGTCTTGAGATGTTCCTTCACATGAGCACAAAATACCCTTGCAAGGGAAACTGAGTGTTGTTGTGTGAATGCTTTGAAAACTACAACCATGTGCATAGGTATAGACATCCCTTTTGAAGATAGAGGAATACTTGGAAGAGTCAAGAACCTCATAAGGGATTCAATGCCCTTTTACTCAACAAATATTCTACAAGTTTCAGTATTTTCCATTGCCAGATGCACAAACACCATGGCATGTGAAATGATTAATTTTAGAAAGCGTTCATTACTCATATTTTCAAGAGACAATCCACTAGTTCCAACCCCGTCATTATGCTTATCTTCAGAATCAGTATCCATAGGAACAGGACTATCCAAACTGTCTTTGGCCTCTACTCTGAGCCTATGGGCCTTGCTGGGGCATACGTTGTTGATCCCTGGTGGCTGTCAGCTATTGCAGAAAGGGATTATTGAAAAATATATCTGATTATAAGGAAGGTCTAAACCAACATTACTGATGCTAGTTGTTAGTTCTGTTTAACTTGTTCATTACTTTATTAATGTTGTTGTTATTTATTGTCCTTGTCTACTTAAACTTTAACACAGTGACCTTTGGGAGTGTTAAAGTTGAAAGAGATGAAAATTATGTTTAAATTTATATTACCTTGTCACAACTGTACTATTTTGTTTCTAGCATTGATTTAGGAATTTATTTATGCATTAAAGTATAAATATTTTAATTTTCTGCTCCAAACCCTAACCTAACCCAATTTTCAACTCATATAACAAGCTGTAGCCTCTCTTGAGTAGACCTCAGTCCCAAAACAATCCCCAAGTAGTAATTTTTGTAAACTAAAATCACCATACTTTGAAATTTCCTCAAGTCTCGGCATGGAAGCAGCCTCCATCTCCGAATTTGAAATGAATACCTCAGCCTCCACCAAATTAAATGAACGCCACAAAAATTCGTTGTGAATTGGAGGGATGTTAAGTTAACCAACCAAACTGTGAATGCAAAAAACAAGACTTAAGGCCACCCACATTGTAGTTTTGAAGGTTCCCTGTGGTATTAGTGAAGTAGCAGTGAATCCAGATATGACTTGGAGTTTTTTTCATGGGGCCTGTCAAGGCTCCATAGAGTAGTGCAAGATCAGGTTTTCTCTATATATCTTTGATAGCCATTTCTTCATAGATAAATCCTACTTGGGGGATAGGAAAAACAATATGGGTGAGTTCAATTTGCTCTTCTATCTTTTGAAATTTGTTGCAGAATTGGGTCTCACCCAGATTCAGGTCATACGGTCTGCATGTTAAATAACTCAGCAACAAATTAAAAATCAATCTGGTATGGATATCAAGCAAATAATCATCCTCTTTAAATTTCCCTGTCTCTATAAATTAGATTGCCCTGATATGCGAAGGATTAGGTTGATAGCTATACTACGGCTAAAAATTGCCCTATCTATAAATTGACATATCCTTCCATGTAGATTATAAAAATTGCAATTAGGTCAAGTTCTCCTTACATGGTTTGGATAAAATTGAAAGCTTCAATTTTCATACAATTATAAAAGTTTGGGCAGTGTAGAATGTGAGGAATGAGAATGTATCAATCATTGCCACCATATGAGTTTTGAAGTAAGATTAATTGGCCCCATCCCATTATGAAGTAGAACCATGTGAGATAGATCCTATAACACCATTAGCATCATGATATAAGCAAAATCGAAGTTCCGTTTTCCATTGAGGCTTCTTGTAGATGATAATTTTCAGAAAGTGGCCCCAGGGTACAAAGTAATGAAACATTTGACGGATTGGAAACGTATATATATAAAAGGAACATAATTATATAGGCCTAAAATTGCGGTTGGTGCCATTGCGGTCAAATTTAAATCAATTTGTAAGCCACCTCGACGGTTTAATTTAAATCAATTTGGTGCCATTGTGGTTTTCTCATGAATAGTTTTGGAATCGTTTAGGTGACTTTCACTATGTTTTTTTATTAGGGTGTTGTTAGGGGCAGCTCCCAAATATTAGCAGATCAGGGCAAGTTGCCTATGACCATTGATCCAATGAGTGGATCGCGATCCTCGATTTCGTAGGTATAATTCATTTCAATTGTACCAATATAATAAGTAGCATAATGTTAATTTTGTTATGTATTTTTCGTGTGATATACTGGTTTCATTATGATAATGTAAACCGTGTTGTAATTTTACGAATCTATCATGATAGATGTGTTATATATGTTAATATAAAATTTGGAATCTATCAGTAGAGAAATCAGTAGTGCTTTATATATGTTTGTTGCAGCCCACTAGTGAATCGCAGTATGAATCAACATCGCAAGATTTTCCGTTAGACCTTGAAGTGGCAAAGGTGCTTCACGATTGCGAAAAAATTGGTGAAGCTGCACACCCGCTAAAGATGGCAGAGAAATTGTTGAATAGATGTATTGCGGAAATCCTTTCTCTAGTAATCTAGGTTCCGCAGATAAGCGCAATTAAATAAAGGATTGCATTGTTGGAACATAAATCTAATAACTTGCGAGTAAGTTGAGGAATCTTGAATCATAGAATAATTCGTTTAAATATTTATAATGTTCTCTTTTATATGATAGTATTGAACATATAAGATGTGGTGTGTATTTACAGAATTATAAGGGACCACACAATATTGGTCAAGGTGGTGTTGTCCCCAGTAAGGCTCGTGGAGAGACTTCGCATCACGACCAAACGACTCCACGTAGTTCAAATCCTTCGCCATTGTTGTCGACCGAACAGTCGGAAACACGTTGCGAAACACCACGGACCCCCGTTGTGAGCGCAATAGCCGCTACTGACCAACACACAACGGATCCTCCACAAGAAGGGGTCGGCACCGAGTCCCCTATCAATTTTGATGTCGAACAAGCTACATTTCCAGGATCTTCCTATGTCAAAAGCACGGCAACACTGGAGACAACATTTTTGGTGGACGAAGATCTTGTCCCAATAAGGATACCAACGATCCCAGGTAATTAATCATAGTTGATCAGGTTAATTAGTGTTTATAATTTCATTGTAATATACCGATAAAACATTTTTTATAAACTAATTATGATCATGGCATGATCGTTGTGCTGGAAACAATGTTTTCTATAAACATATGAATGACTTTTGCTTGGATATCTTCGAGCCCACCATCCGATCAAGGTGGGATAGACAACCGAAAAATTTAAAAGATGAACTCACTAATTGGTTGGTTGGCCTGTTCGGGGAGAAAACCTTTAGTCATGCCAATGTCTTGAAAAAGGCTTGTCAACATGTGAAGGTTGTCCAATACAAATATAGGAAACACCTCGAAAGAATTCATAGGTATGAGCGCCCACCAATGATTCCAGCAATGGAGTGGAGAGTTCTTGTGGAAGATGGAAAGAAGAAGGCTCTGAGAAGAGAAGGCAAGCTAACACCAGGCACAGGGAGGTATGCAATACTTACCGCAATGTAATTCTAAACCTTATTATCCTTGATTTCTATATTGAACTTGGAACATCTAACGTATTTGAACACTTGCATAGGCTACCAGACACATCAAAGGCCACAAAGGCAAGACTAGAAAAAGTAGGTCAGCACAAGCTTGGCCCTGGTGGTTATTCAAATTTGGCGGCACGGTTTTTAAGTTTCGAGAAACCAATAATGAATACAAATAATAAATTGAAAATTATTTTTTGTTTTATTGCATCGTAAAATGTTAATTAATGATGATAAGCAAATATGCAGGCCAATCGAATCAATGAAGTACCCATAGAGGAAGACATGAGCTTGGCTTCCAGGAAGGCTTTGGAACTGTTGTTGAATGTAGAAGAAGCTTATATGGGAAAACACAGTCTTGTGGTACCAATCCATCCGGTGCACAGGTATATAGAATCTATATAGTTTAATGAAGATTTGTCGCTTGTGGAATATTTTCGTTCCAAATACTTGATGTAAAATATTGACTCTATTTTTAATAGGAAAGCAATGATCCCATTAGTGTCAAGGAGGGACAACAACAAATCGATGATCAAGCTTCAAATCCTGGTAATGAATTTATTCATATGCTACAATTTTATGTATAGCTTTGCAAATGGTGACCATTAATTGTAGTTCATCGTATTTCAATTGCAGAGCATGTAGAGGCTGAAACTGTACAGGTTGAGACTGGACAAGAACATCAACAACACGATTCGGTCACACCTGGTAAAAAAAAACCTTCGTAATGAATTTTTCTAAATGAAAACTTGTCATTAGAATAGCAAAATATAACGATGTAACATTTTCACATCGTTGCAGCAAATCCGAACCCCTTGCCGCAAAATCCAGGTGTAGAACAACAATCATCTAGGATATTGAAAACATCACCAAAAGCGCCTGCTAAAGAACCAAGAACTGGAAGAGAAAGTCCAGATGATGTAGATGGTCCTCTCATAGATTATATTGTTAAATTTTGAGAATTAATTCACAATACTCTTGGATCTTTACTGAGAGAATAACATAAACAGTATATCAATGCATAACAATCACAATAAGCATGACAAGCATCACAAGAATCAAAAGCATGAGAGACAAGAGAGACAGAGTTTCCGTGGGGAAAACCCTAAGGTGAAAAGCCCCACAACTTCGTCAGAGATAGAGAGAGCAATGGCTCAACCAAAGTACAACCAAAATACACTTGAGATAGTCTCTTAGAGCAGATGATCCTCCTCCTCACTAGTGCGCCACTTTCTGAGTGAGAGAAGTGTGTCTTTCCGAATGATCCAAATAGAGATCTCCCGATCTCTATTTATACTTAACCTGTTTTCCCAATTACACTATGGGGCCGACTTGTCTATCTGGATACATCCACAATATAATATATATTTCAGGGCTGACCCCACACATGGTGGTCTAATAACCCATTGGCAAGTACACACACTTGCGACACTTGTCAATCCACATGACGACACTTCCTTATAGAGGAATAACACATCTCTAATAAGGGTACAATAAATATATATGAAATACATAGATGAAATACATTCCTAAGTTACATATACATCAACACTCCCTCTAAATTAGGAAGGTATTTCTCGACACAGATCTGCTAGACAAGTCTTCTTCTCAGGATCAACGTCATCGATGCATCGTCATCATCATCGTCATTGATGCTGCTATCTCAACCAATCTCTGAATCTACTCATCATAGGAAGTTCTACAGAGACAATCCTTTTTCATACTGGATGTAGGCCCACCACCTGCAGGTCTTCATCATCATTGGCCATACTATGGAATCCTCGGGACTTATTACTTGCGTCACAAAACCTTAAAAGAGTCTCTTGAGTAGCAAGAACCCTAAAGAGCATCTGAGGCCTTTTTCATCCTATCTAGATCTCTAGGACTTATTATATGTGACTCCACCACAAAACCTCGAAAGAGAATGCTAGGACTGATTACGAGAACAAGGCTCAACCTATCGGATCTTCCAGGGCACAAATTACATGTGGTCACCACAAAACCTCGAAAGAGCATCCCAAGACTGATTACGAGCACAAGGCTCAACCTATCGGATCTCCCAGGGCACAAATTACATGTGGTCATGGAAAAACCTCAAAAGAGAATCCCAGGGCTGATTACGAGCACACGGCTCAACCTATCGGATCTCCCAAGGCACAAATTACATGCCATAGGATAAAACCTCGAAAGAGCATCTGCCAGATATGCCAGGGCACAAATTACATGCCATAGGCAAAACCTCGAAAGACTATCTGCAGATCTCCCAGGGCACAAATTGTATGTCCTCCCAAGCAAAACCTTGAAAGAGCATTTTCCAGATATCCCAGGGTACAAATTACATGCCATAGGCAAAACCTCGAAAGAATATCTGCAAATCTCCCATGGCACAAATTACATGCTTATCTGCACAACCTGTTCCACGGCCACAGAGTATCAACCTGATACTCACCATACATCATCCTGATGTACACATGATCATCCTGATCATCATCACTGCAACATCCTGCTGCATGTCATCTGGAGCAACATCCTGAAGCTCGTCATCCATGATCATCTTGATCATACAATGCATCTACCTGATGAATACCAAGTATCTACCTGATACATATCATTATACATGATCCACCTGATCATACAGTGTATCCACCTGATACAAATACAAATACATGATACATATCACCATACATGATCCACCTGATCATACAATGTATCCACCTGATACATATACATATTTATGGTCCAAGCATCCAACATGATGCGTACATACATATAAATGATCCAACTGATCATATCTAGCATCCAACATGATGCGTACATACATATATAAATGATCCAGTTGATCATATCCAGCATCCAACATGATGCGTACATACATATACCTATAAATGATCCAACTGATCATATCCAGCATCCAACATGATGCATACATACATATATAAATGATCCAACTGATCATACAAAGCAGAAACCAGAAAACCATCCTGATGCTCATCATCCAACACTTACATCCACAGCCATGTGAAGGATCCTCCTTCCAACATGCTTGGAATGGCTTCAGCAAATCTGTCCATCACTTCATCCTCGAAGTGAAATAAATCTGAAGAATGCCAAGCTTCTCCCTGAAGTACTCGAACTTCACCCTGGCTATTGGCTTCGTTAGCACATCTACAATCTGCTCGTCCATCGCAATGTACAGGAGCTTCACAGCTCCTCTCTGCACCATATCTCTGATATAGTGATATTTGATCTCTATGTGTTTCGACCTGTCATGAAACACTTGGTTCTCAGACAGCTTCACACAACTTTGGTTATCACAAAAGATACCAGTAGCATCCAACAAGGGATCAAATAACTCAGACAGTAGTTTCCGTAGCCATACTGCCTCACAACTAGCTGAAGAGGTTGCAACATACTCTGCCTCAGCTGTACTCAGTGCTACGCAGGATTGATTCCTGCTAAACCAAGAGATCACACCTGATCCCATATTGAAGCAGCACCCAGATGTGCTCTTCCTATTTGCAGCACTGCCAACCCAATTTGAGTCAACATAACCCTGTAGGTTAAACTTTTGACTTGCCTCATACTTGAGCCCATAATCCACTGTACCCTTCAGGTACCTCGGAACATGCTTTACAGCAACCAGGTGAACAGTCCTTGGATCTATCAGGAATTGACTCAATATGTTCATAGCAAAGAAAATATCTGGTCTCGTGTTCGTCAGGTACATCAAGGACCCAATCATTTGACGATACATAGAGACATCAACCGGCTCAGATGAAGCATCACATAGAAGCTTTAGATTTGATTCCATAGGTGTGGCCATGGCCTTGCAATCCATCATCCCGAATCTCTTCAGGATATCTATTGTGTACTTCCCTTGACCAAGGAAGATCCCACCTGCACTCTACCATACCTCCATACCTAGGAAATAATGCATCATTCCCAAATTTTTCATATTGAACTCGGCAGCAAGCTTCCTCTTAGTATCTTCAATCAATCTGTCATCTCCTGTTACAAATAAGTCATCCACATATAGGAGTAGAATCACAGGATTCCCTTCCTCAACCTTGTCGTAAAGGTTGGAATCCGCTTTACTCTTGGTGAAGCCCAAACTAGATAGGAAACTGTCCATCGTACCATACCAAGTTCTAGGAGCTTGTTTCAAGCCATACAAGGCTTTCTTCAATCTGCACACATATGACTCCCTGTCATGTATTTTGAAATCGAGTGGCTACTCCACATATACTTCCTCTTCAACTACACCATTCAAGAAAGCAGTCTTGACATCCATCTGGTGTATTTTCCATTTCATCGCTACAACCATGGCAAGTACTGTTCTGATGGAAGTATACCTGGATACAGGTGCAAAAGTTTCTTCATAATCTATTCCCTCTTTCTGAGAGAAGCCACGAGCTACAAATCTTGCCTTGTATTTCTCTACACTGCCATCTCCAGCATGCTTGATTTTGTAGATCCATTTGGAAGTCACAACAAACTTCTCTTTAGGTCTTGGGACAACATCCCAAACATCATTCTTCATTATTTATTGGTATTCCTCAACCATGGCATCCTTCCATTCTTTCTTTTCCGCTGCTTCTTCATAACTGGAAGGTTTTTATTCATGATGTCATAGAGCAAAGCAACATAGCTGGTATGTGATCTGGTTCTCTTCTTTGCTCTGTGTTCTTCTTCTGGAATGCCAAATCTTTCTGCATCTTGAATGAGCTCTCTAGCCCATGCAGGTTTCCTCTTGTGAGAGTTATCCTCATGGGGTGGATCTATAGGTTCTTGTGGATCTTCAAATTCACGAACAACTTCTGGAACTGCTTCAGTCATGGTAGTGTCTTGAAATCTAGTTTCCTTAGGTTCTTCATAAACTTCGATAGGTGCCTTCCTTGATTTGATGAATGCTGAGTTTTCATCAAATGTTACATCCCTGCTGACATCAATCTTCTTGAACCCTGGAAAGTATATTCTGTAAGCCTTCGAGCTTTCAATGTAACCCACAAAGATACCCTTCTTTCCTAAAGGATCTAGTTTGGTCCTCTTTTCCTTTGGGACATGTGTGTATACCGAAAAACTGAATGTTCTGAGATGGCTGACTTCAGGTTTCTTACCAGAAAAGATCTCTTCTGATGTTTTGTTGTCCAATATCTTGTGGGGTGTTCTGTTTTGCACATACACAGCTGCTCTAGCTGCTTCTGCCCATATATGCATGGGTAGATTCTGGTCATGCAGCATTGCCCTTGCTGCTTCCATGATTGTTCCGTTCTTCCTTTCTGCAACTCCATTCTGTTGAGGATTATAAGGAGCAGTCAACTCCCTCTTAATCCCTGAATCACTGCAAAGCTTCTTGAAGTCACTTGAGGTGAATTCTCCACCATTGTCGGATCTCAATGTTTTGATCTTCTTGTCAGTTTGATTCTCCATCAAGGTTTTGAATTCCTTGAACTTATCAAACACCTCATCTTTGTTCTTCAAGAAGTATACCCAAGTATTCCTAGAGAAGTCATCAATAAATGAGACATAGTAAACATACCCACTCAGAGAATTGGATGACATAGGACCACATACATCTGAGTGGATGATTTCCAGGATGCCTTTTGCCTTGCTTTCACTGCTTGGGAAAGCCTTCTTAATGTTCTTACCTTTTACACATCCTTTGCAAACACCATGTTTGGTCTTGATCTCAGGAAGACCCTCTACAACCTTGCTTGCAATTGGAAGTGCCCTATAGTGCATATGAGCAAGTCTTCTATGCCAAAGTTCACTTGGCTCCATGGATTCATGTACCATGGCATGTTCAGGTTGTCCCTTCATTTTATACAATCCTCCCTCTTGCTCTCCAATCACTACTGCATCATCTATGGTCTTTCCCTTTGGCCACATTAGGACTTGGCCATCCACAAATGAAACCCTCATACCTTTTGCATCCAATGCAGAGATGGAGAGTAAGTTCTTCTTGAGCCCAAGTACATAAAGGACTTCTTTCATCTTCAAATATTTTCCAGAATCTAGGTTGTAGGAGGCTTCACCACTTCCTTTGATTGGGTATTGATAATTATCCCCAAGTTTCACCTTATGGGGTGATTCATGTTCAGATAGATTCACAAAAGATTCTTTAAACCCAGTCATGTGTTTGGAAGCCCCACTGTCAATCAACCAATCATTACAACCATGGGATATAGTACCTGTGAGAGTGGAAATTAGAACATACTCTTCTTCACTTGATGAGTCATCATCACTATCACTTTCTGCCCTAGCCTTCTTCTTTGGGGGTTCGTCATCTTCGGCAACATGAGCATGATATCTTATTTTGTTATTCTTCTTCTTCTTGTTGAAGTTGTTGTTGTCTTTCTTCTTATTAGGAAAATATGAAGCAAAGTGTCCCTTCTCATTGCAATTGAAGCATCTGAGATCTTTCTTATCTTTATGATAATGGTGGTGTGAGAATTTCCTGTTATGAGATGATTCCTTCTTGGACTTGCCTTTCCTGGCATGTGATGTGAGAGCTTGATCTTCATTTCCCATCTTTTCTTCTCGAGCCACAAGCCTAGCTTCTTCTTGAGAGCATTCTTCCCGCAATCTATTGAAGGATATCAACTTCTTCCTTGCACAAATTCCTTGAATAAAGGAATCCCAAGACCTGGGTAGGCCATTTAGAGTGGTCATCACCACTTCACCATTCTCCACCATTTCATCCACTTCTTCTAGTTGTTCCTTTATCTGGGAGACCCTTGAAAAATAAGATTGAATGGTTTCTCCATTCTGAAACTTTACTCCTTTCAATTGGTTCCGCAGGGTCATCTTCCGATTTATGGTCTTCCCTTCAAATAGCTTGGTCAAAGAGTCAAACATCTCCTTGGGTGTCTTTAGAGAAGACACATGGGGTATGAGATGGTCTTTGATAGAATCAACAATGATTCTCTTTTCCTTGACCAAGTTCTTCTTATGCAATACCTTAGCCTCTTCATCCTCTGGGATAGGGATGTCTTCTTTTACATATGAGTCCAACTCATTCTCTTCCACGATTAACCCAATCCTATACTTCCAAGCTTGGAAGTTATCAACTTCTTCAAGCTTATCCTCAAGTTTGGTGTGGTGAGACATCCTAAAGAGTACTTCAAATGGAAATAGAAAAGATTTAGGTCTTACCACTTGAAATGCTGAAAAATGGATCTGGTCCCGGATTAGGGTTTGTCAGAAAAACCATAAAAATTCAAAATGTGAATTTCAACTTTCTAAAAGGATAGAAAGATGCGCCTTGATGAGCTGATCAGCCTGGTGTATTCAGAATTTGAGATCAACAAAGCTTTACCCTTCAGATTTGCCTTTTTGTCCTCCCGGGTTCACTAGAGAGAGCCCTAAATTAGGGTTTGAGTTTCCTGGATATCTACCCAGCCAAAAATCTCGATCCAAAGCTCTAAACTTCCATTTTTGCAAGGAGCTTCCAGCTATGTCTTCAGATTTCAGAAATTCCTATTTTTGTGGAAACCCTAATTTTTAGGGCCAAATCTGAAAATGCTCATAATTGATTCTGATTGGACAGATAGATTCTCCTTGATGAGTAGAGTCAATCTATTATACTGATTTTGCAAAATATATGGAGAGAAACCCAATAAACAAGAAACTCAAGTTTCTGTCACTGCAAAATGTCTTCTTCTTAGGTTAGCTTTGATACCATGTTATTTTTTGAGCATTAATTCACAATACTCTTGGATCTTTACTGAGAGAATAAAATATACAGTATATCAATGCATAACAATCACAATCAGCATGACAAGCATCACAAGAATCAAAAGCATGAGAGACAAGAGACACAGAGTTTCCGTGGGGAAAACCCTAAGGTGAAAAACCCCACAACTTCGTCAGAGATAGAGAGAGAAATGGCTCAACCAAAGTACAACCAAAATACACTTGAGATAGTCTCCTAGAGCAGATGATCCTCCTCCTCACTAGTGTGCCACTTTCTGAGTGAGAGAAGTGTGTCTTTCCGAATGATCCAAATAGAGATCTCCCGATCTCTATTTATACTTAACCTGTTTGCCCAGTTACACTATGGGGCCGACTTGTCTATCTAGATACATCCACAATATAATATATGTTTCAAGGATGACCCCAAACATGGTGGTCTAATAACCCATCGGCAAGTACACACACTTGTGACACTTGTTAATCCACATGACGACAC
Source organism: Larix kaempferi (assembly GCA_027924585.1). Taxonomy (NCBI): domain Eukaryota; kingdom Viridiplantae; phylum Streptophyta; class Pinopsida; order Pinales; family Pinaceae; genus Larix; species Larix kaempferi. The sequence goes on from BSBM01000742.1 coordinate 9,809,870, forward strand.
TTCCTTATAGAGGAATAACACATCGCTAATAAGTGTACAATAAATATATATGAAATACATAGATGAAATACATTCCGAAGTTACATATACATCAACATATATACCACTAATCAAGAGAAGAAAAACTTATAAAATGAAGGACGGGAAAACCAACGTCTAAATATTTTTGATAACAATATATCATCCACTATTTTTGGTCTAATGAATGAATGAATGGTTTAATGAATGTTCTAATGTTTTAATGATTCAGTGTAGTAAACTGTTACCTTCATTGAATTTCAACTTTTATTGAATGAATGTGCTGACTGAATGATTAATGAATGGTGTATTGAATGTTATCTTTTATTGAATGAATGTGTTGATCGACTGAAACAATGGTTTAGTGAATGTTAGCATTTATTGAATGAATAATGGATGAAAGTTCATGATGAAATATGGATGAATTTGCACATATTTGTTTTTTTCAAGTACATGCATTGGGTATGGGGAATTGAGAGTGATGTGAGGGGGGGGGGCATAAGAGCTTCCACCTTCACATGGTTGGCCCTGTTCAGTATATAATATGAAATTATTCTCGAAACAGAGAGAAGATCAATGAATGGCTACGATGCTGGCTTTCTAGAACCCACTCGCGTGTTGTCTAAATTTTGACAATTTTTTGGAGCTTGTTGTGATTTTTCATTGCTCCTCATAACCAATTTCTAGTTTCCACAACATCAAAGGTTGAGTAAAAGATGCACTGGAATTAATATCCTTAACCTTCTCTTTAATTTCCTTGGAATCAATATCCTTAACCTCACATTAAACCCTTCCAAATTGGTATATTTACCATTCAAGGTTGGATTCTTTTGAAGCATGATATTTGCAACTAAGCTAGCATACACCGAAAACAATTAGAGACATGCTGCTTGTTGTGAATGTTAATCTTTTTTTTAGGAATGCAACTTGACCATAATGGCTCCTCCTACGCTAGGGAATTAAAGTCAACAACAAATTAAAGAAAACATATAGTTTGCATCGAAAAAATAACAGGGTACTAACTAAACTGAGGAGATCCGAACCTGCGACCTATGTCTAGTCCCAAGGCTACCACCTTCAAGCTTGAAGTGTAGCTGGAAAGGGTGACCACCTTCAAGCTTGATTCATTCTGCATGCATTTCACAATGGGAGATGGCGGGATACCACATTCAACCTTGATTCATTGTGTATGCATTTCACTATGCAATCGTCTCAGATTCTCGTTGCGTTTTCCCTCTATTAGTTTATCAATTCGGTATGACCCACGCCCGCCATCCGAGGAGTGTTTCCGCGGTCTTGAGTTCTAGCCTGACAACGATGACGATTCATTCTATATTTATGTTTCCCTTAAGTTGCAATATGGCAAACTCATAGTTCACTATCAAGATTTCTTTGACCGTCAGCTTTGTCAGACAAACCTTAATAGTAACTATGAGTTTGTCATTTGCAGTCGAAGGGAAACGTAATACCATGAATCGTCAACCATTGCCAGGATGAAACTGAAGACCGCGGAAACACTCATTGGATGGCGGATGTGGATCATACTGAATTTATCCACTAATTGATGGAAAACGCAATGGTAATTTGAGACGGTTGCATAGTGAAATGCATGCAAAATAAATGCAGAGTGGGTCTCGAGAGAAATGGTTTTGGGACGTCGTATGAGAGGAAATGGAAATGGGAATTGATTCATAAGGTCAAGCTTGAAGGTGGTATCCTTGGGACTAGACATAGGTCGCAGGTTCAAATATCGTCTAAATATTTTTGATAACAATATATCATCCACAATTTTTGGCCTAATTAATGAATGAATGGTTTAATGAATTTTCTAATGTTTTAATGATTTAGTGTAGTAAACTTTTACCTTTATTGAATTTCAACTTTTATTGAATGAATGTGTTGACTAAATGATTAATGAATGGTTTATTGAATGTTAGCTTTTATTGAATGAATGTGTGTATCGATAGAAACAATGGTTTAGTGAATGTTAGCATTTATTAAATGAATAATGGATGAAAGCTCATGATAAAATATGGATGAATTTGGACATATTTGTTTTTTTCGATTGCATGCATTGGGTATGGGGAATTGATAGTGATGTGAGGGGGGGAAGGGCCATAAGAGCTTACACCTTCACGTGGTTGGCCCGGTTCAGTAGAGAATATGAAATTATTCTTGAAACAAAGAGGAGCTTAATGAATGGCTACGATGCTGGCTTTCTACAACCCACACATGTGTCATTTAAATTTTGACAATTTCTTGGAGCTTGTTGTGATTTTTGGTTGCTCCTCATAACCAATTTCGATTTTCCATAACTTCAAAGGTTGAGTAAATGATGCACTGGAATCAATATCCTTAACCTTCTCTTTAATTTCCTTGGAATCAATATCCAGCTTAACCTCAAATAAATATAAGTGAACAAAAGAAAATGCAAGAAAGAGATTAAACTTACAAAAGATAACACTTGTATTAATAAATTCAAAAAGAGAGAGTAATGTTCATGGGCCTCTTGGAGAGGATGAGCTCCCTTGAGCAAAGCTTCAATACAATACTAATATTTGACAAAATAATACATATCCTTCTAGTGCTATAAATAGTTTCTTAATAACTACCAAAACCCTAACTACATGCAATCTTAAAATTAATGACTACCAACCACTTACTGGTTCTTATTTAATAAAAATGATCCTTTTACATTAAGTAACTACCCATTAACTATCTAATGAGCCTTATTCAAAGAATATGATATCATACATGAATATACAGACTCCTCAGTATACCAAATTAGAGAAGTTAGGTAAGAGTACCTTGACACAATGGAAGCACACTACCATCTCTTTGTGATGAATATGCCACAATGTTACATAACTTCCCAGTCCTTTTATTCTACTACGTGGAAAGCCTGTAGTCCATAAAGTAAGTTCCATAGACACTAGCACTTGAGACTTAGAGTACATTCTTTTGTGCCACCTTAATAGGCACCCACTAGCCTGTAGGTCCACTTGAATAATGATTGACTCCGTTGCTTAATACAACGACTCTAATACAATGGCTTTATTACAACAGCTCTATTCCCTTAGGCTACTCCGCTGCTAATATAATGGGAAGAGCATAATGGGGTTCTCAGTTATATATATATGTAATTATTCTACATATTTACACAATAGAGATAGAATATATTGATTTCCTGTATTTTTTTTTTTTTTAAATGTATTGGGTAGTCGGTTAACTGACGACATAATAACGACGACCCTAGGGTAATATCCGACGGTGTTGCAATACTACTAACGGCTCGTAACGCTGGTTCCATTTTTTTTGCTATGTTGTCCACGTCGCTTAACTGACGACCTTTCAACCAATTGCATGGTGATATCCTATGATTGTGCTATACTTCCGATGGCTCGGAACGTCAGAATTGTCTTTTTTTGTGTGGAAAACACGTCGCTTAACTGACGACTTTTCCGACACATAATCAACGAGGAAGTGATGGCATCTGAAAAATATTGCAAGTTGACGCTGTCGCTTATCCGACTTCCTGTGAAGCTAGAGGAAGTCAGTTAACTGACGTGTTTTCTAGTCGAATATCGGACGTCTTGAACTATGTCGAATTTTAGCCGATATCCCACCGACGATAAAAAAAGACTGGAATTGTGAGATAGTCGACCATAGGTTGTAGCAAATTCAACTTTTTCGCCGTCGAATTTTGGGTCAAAAAAACTTAGTGAGTGAGAAATAAATATAAAAACAATATTGTGTTCTCTGTTGAATGGTCGGGCCTTGTTCAAAAATGGGGCATTGGTTAAAGGCATTCAACTTCAAATGACTGTCATATTATATAGACAACAATTCATTTAGTGATTTGTATATTTTTGACAACTTCTACATTTAATTGATGTAAGTTTTATTGCACAATTCTCATATTATTTATGGACATCGTATCATGTGTCCGGTGATGTGTTTCAATTTTTTTTTTAAAAATTGTAGAACATGAAAGAAATATACTTAGAAACATAATATTTTATTGACTGGGTTGTGTGTGTGTTTTTTTGTTTGTAGATAGTACTTGAAGATTTGTTTCTAGTAAACCATTGATTATTTTCGATTTTAATGGATTTTTGTTACACGCAGTTCATAAAAAAAAATCGGATTTCCACGAACTTTGGATATCGGATCAACCACAAAGTATTATTTTATATGTCCAGGATTAAGGGAATTTTTTGAAAAATGATTTATTATATTTGAATTTGGGGTATGGGCATATGCAAAACAAAAAAACGTTGACGGGTTTTTGCCAACATTATTAAAAAGAACGGTATTGCAAAGGGAACAATTTAGAGTAATTTTAACACAAGAATATTGTTCTTGCATAGCCAGAGAGGGTTATCAGGGTGATGGAAATCCTTATGTATTTCTCAAGCCTTTAAACAAATTTTGGGATATTTTGATCCATGACTGGGATGCTACGAATACAGTGATTGTAGATGACTCGAAAGAAAAACATGTTTGTAACAAGGAAGGGAATTTATTATAACAAAAATGTATACTTGCCAAGATGTCAATGACAAATTCTTGTTAGATCAATTATGGCCTTGCTTGCTGCACCTAAATGGTGTGAGAGATGTGAGGCCAATCATGAATAAAATGAAAGTATTTTGTTAAATAATACACTTGAATATTTTTTTGTACTAGTATGTTCAATTTCACTATGATTATAAGAATTGTAAAGTGTCGAGTTTGGTTTTTGAAAATGCAAAATCAGAGATTGAAAGTTGCAAAATCTGTTTTCAAAATTACAAATTGAAGTATTGGAAGTATCAAAAGTAGCCTTCCAAAAGGGAAAAATCAGGTTCTAAAAGTGCCATTATCATATTTATCATATTGGAAAAGCACAAAAACCAATTTCAAAAGTAGCAATATCGAAGGTGTGCAGGAATGTGTATGTGACAGAGACGATTGAAGTTGTGGCATGATTTTATTTTGGGTGTTGCTGATTCAGTTCACTCCTGGATGAGTTTCCAAATTATTGTGGAATCCTTAATTTTTTTAACAAGTCTTCTCATGGGTATTAGGTTACTCCGGTTTAGGGGTGCCACCCACACATGTTCTTATCTCTCGTACTTAGTTGATTTGTTGTATGCACATGTAGCTGGAAAATTGACTAAGTGTAGAAGTTCAAGAGGTAGGAGTAGGTAATTCTGAAGGTTAGGCTTAGTCTATTGGAGTGATTCCGAGATGTCCATGCCCTCGGTTAGCTTCCAGGCAGTGCTGCATGGCTTGATGGAAAGATAAAAAATTATCTTGTCTGTTAGGTCCGTGACAGGTGGTATCAAGGCGTAGAATGCGAGTGTTTCACCACTCTTCTTGCGAAGAGATGGTATCAAAGTACACAATATGGACTCTTCACTACTCTTTTTGTGAAGAGTTGGTATTAGAGCTTAGAACACGGGATCCTCACCATTGTTCTTGCGAACAGCTTAGAGTCGTATCGACGCAGAGGTTGATGTAGACTAGAGAAACATATTGGTGGAAGTTGGGATCTTCACCATTCTTTTGAAAAAGGGATGGTATCATGACAGAGGTGGTTACTGCGGTTGTGAATTTTGGTTGGGCGTTCATGGAGGAGTGCCTAGTTAGAAGTGCAACAAGAGAAAGGAAGTGTTTCTATGGGGAGAAATTCAGACGCACATTGAAGAATGCCGAAGTTACCGGGACTTGCATTGAATGCTAGAGTCGCTAGTCTACAGAAGTGTTGGGAAGACAGAGGAAGTGTTGGGAAGACAGAGGAGCACTACATAAGCCTTTTTTTAGTTACAACAGGTGCACAACAACGATGTGACATGAAGAATACACTAAGACTTGCAAATTTGCAGGAGTAGCTACGTCCAAGTTACTTTTAACGGATCGGGTGCGCCAAACAATGGAAGGAGAAGGCAGGCCGAGGAAGCCCAAAGCATTGAAAACTTCCAACAAGTTGATGGGCACACTGATGCTAAGAAGAGTTGACAAAGTCTTGCGAAAGTGATGAGTTTGGAAAAGGAGGTGTCGTGCAGACTTACAGTGAAGCACACCTTAAATGTGTTGCAATAGATGGTGAAGCATTAGGATGTGGAATCAATGAAGAAGGGTGCCCAAAAGGGTTCATCCGAAGTATGGCATACTTTGTTGGAGTGTGCCGGACAGCAGAAAAGGATGGTATCTTCATTTCTTTGCGATGTGGACATGTTTTATTATGCAATGCTAAGACGGGAGGTGCAGAGGTGCATATAATAAATGCAGGTGTAAGGAAACAATGACCACAATAAGCCAAGGAATGAAGATCGTCAGGATGCTGGTTTGAAGCGTAGCATACTTGGGTGGGAGTGTGTTGGGCATGTGGAATGTTGTTGGCAAGACGAAAATGTTTCAACAAAAGTGGTTAAGTCAAGTGACTTGCCAAAAAATATCCAAAGGCACGAGGTGGTGCGGATGGAGGAAGCTCATTGCATAACCAAACTGGTTGCGAGTGTTGCAGAAGAACTCGTTGAGGGTTGCTAAAGTAATGTGCCTTTGAAGAAGCTAGGAGATGAGTGTGTGACCGAGCAGCATGAGTCGTTTGAGGAAGACTTGTGAGAGTTGTGAGGTAGGAAGCTTTCCACTCTGGTGCGGGGAATCACATCTTGGTAGGATGAGAAGCATCGTAGCAGGTGACCATGAAGTATCTTGGTTGTGAAGAGGTCTGGAATGGGAAGAATTCTATGGAGAAAATTAGAGCTACAACAAAGCGTTCATCAAATCCTAACGACGCGAAAAACTTGCGGAAGGAGATGTGGATGACAGAAGTCAAAAATACTTTTGTCATTGTCTGAGGAAAGAATGGTTTCCTTGCCTTCTCAAAGATGTGCATTCATGTAGAAAATGTAAGGGAAGGAGATTGGTTGCAAAAGCAAAGTGGTCAAGTACCGAAATGGAAGTATGGTTGGAGGTCACAACACTTGGTTGACGGGGATTCGAGTCAAGTGCCTTAGATAGTTTTGAGGTGGAGTGTTAGCTTTACCTTACATTCGACAGAGTTGCGGAGAAGACCGAAGTGTGGAGGAGGTTGTCTAGCCAAGTTTGCGTTTCATCTCATGAAGGGGCACAATGGTTGGGAGTCATGACCCAACTAGTTCAGTCATGGGGACTAGTATGGATGAAATCAAAACGATGTGGAAGCATACCGAAGCTAAAGTAGGTGGATGATGTGATGGCTAGAACGAGTTGCATCTTTCCCGACTTCCGACAAGAAGGATCAGGCGCCCCTTCGTTTAATAGATAATTGTGAACACTAATATCCAGCAATTCACCTGTATCTAGAATGGTGAACAGAAAAAGGATCGACTGACCCTTCTTGTAGTATAGAACTATTATGAAAATAATATTGGGCAGAAGAATGGTCGGTCACCCCTTAATTTATGAGGGAATTGCGCAAATATTCAACCTACGAAGGCTAGGCCGTAAATTCATGTATATAAAGAATGGTGAAGACTAGAAAAATACTAATCACAAGAAGGGTCAGTCGACCCTTCATTTAACAAATAAATGTAAAAATATTTAATCTACGAAGGTTGGGACGACAATTCCCGACTACCGACTTCCACAGTAATTGGTAGGGATTGGGACATTAGCTAAGTTATAACATATAAACAATATTTATCCCGACTTCAGACTTTTGACAAGAAGGATCAGTCTCCCCTTCATTTAATAGATAATTGTGAACACCAATATCCAGCAATTCACATGTATCCATAATGGTGAACACAAGAAGGATCGACCGACCCTTCTTGCAGTCTAGAACTATTATGAAAATAATACTAGGCAGAAGAAGGGTCGGTCGCCCCTTCATTTATGAGGGAATTGTGAAAATATTCAACCTACGAAGGCTACGACGTCAATTCATGTATATCTAGAATGGTGAAGACTGGAAAAATACTAAGCACAAGAAGGGTCGGCCGACCCTTCATTTAATCGAGAAATGTAAAAATAATTAATCTACGAATGTTGGGATGACAATTTCCAACTACCGACTTCCATAGTAAATGGTCGGGATCAGGACATTGTCTAAGTTATAACATATAAACAATATGTATCCCAATTTCCAACTTCCTACAAGAAGGATCGGCCGCCCTTTCATTTAGTAGATAATTGTGAACACCAATATCCATCAATTCACCTGTATCTAGAATTGTGAACACAAGAAGGATCGACCCACCCTTCTTACAGTCTAGAACTATTATGAAAATAATACTGGGCAGAAGAAGGGTCTCCTACCCCTTAATTCATTTATCTCGGGCCTCATTAAAAATGGGGTGTTGGTTAAAGACATTCAACTTCAAATGACCGTCATATTATACAGACAACAATTCATTTAGTGATTTATATATTTTTGAAAACTTCTACATTTAATTGATGCAAATTTTATTAGACAATTCTCATATTATTTATGGACATCGTATCATGTATCTAGTGATGTGTTTCAAAAATTGCAGAACATGAAAGCAATATACTTAGAAACATTGAAACATAATATTTTATTGACTGGGTTGTGTGTGTCTGTTTTTTTTGCAGATACTAGAAGATTGGATACTAGTAAACGATGGATTATTTTCGATTTCAATGGAGTTTTATTACACACAGTACAAAAAAAAAGAAGGATTGCCATGAACACTAGATATCGAATCAACCACAAAGTGTTATTTTATTACTTCTAGGATTTAGGGAATTTTTTGAAAAATGATTTAGTATATTTGAAGTTTGGGTGTGGACATCTGCACAACAAAAAGACATTCACGAGTTTTTGCCAACATTATTACAAAGAACATGATTGCAAAGGGAACAATTTAGAGTAATTTTAACACAAGAATATTGTTCTTGCATAGCCAAAGAGGGTTATCAAGGTGATGGAAATCCTTATGTATTTCTCAAGCCTTTAAACAAAGTTTGAGACATTTTGATCCATGGTTGGGATGCTACAAATATAGGGATTGTAGTCGAATAGAAATAAAAACATGTTTGTAACGAGGAAGGGAACTGTATTATAACAAAAAATTATAGTTGCCAAGATGTCAATGACACATTCTTGTTAGATCAATTATGGCCTTGCTTGTTGCACCTGAATGGCGTGAGTGATGTGAGGCCAATTATGAATAAAATGAAAGTATTTTGTTAAATAATACACTTGAATGTTTGTTTCTAGTATGTTCAATTTCACTGTGATTACAATTCTTGTAAAGTGTCGAGTTTGGTTTTTGAAAATGCAAAATCAAAGTTTGAAAGTGTTAAAATTTGTTTTCAAAATTTTAAATTTAAGTATTGTAAGTGTCAAAAGTAGCCTTTCAAAAGGGAAAAATTAGGTTCTAAAAGTGTCATTATCATATTTATCATATTGAAAAAGCACAAAAACCAATTTCAAAAGTGGCGATATCAAAAGAAAAATTTATGCTTTTGGAGCCTGGATTTGGCACTTTTGGAACCGGTTTTGGCACTTTTGGAACTAGATTTGGCACTTTTGGAACCGGTTTTGGCACTTTTGGAACTTGGATTTGGCACTTTTGGAACTGGTTTTGGCACTTTTGGAACCGGATTTGGCACTTTTGGAACCGGTTTTGGCACTTTTGGAACTTGGATTTGGCACTTTTGGAACTAGATTTTTCTTGATTTGGGGGTTTAGAAAGGTTGTTTTTTGCCCATCTTCAAAGTGACTTGGACTAGAATATGTCCAAGTTTAATGAAATAGGCATTCTAGTGTATGATGCAAGAAATGAAGAATGTCGCACTCATCCAGTTGATACACATGAGGAAGAAAGCAGTGATGACAAAGCTACTTCTAAAAAATACATTCATGAAAATGGTGTATCTGATGAAGGAAAAGGTGTTGATGATGTTTTTGAAGAAGAATCTGCAACGATATTGAATGGTGCAGATAAGGATAGAAAAGAGAATAAGTTTTTTTCTAATAATTTTTTTGTCAGTGATTGTGCAGGTACAAAGGAAGAAAATGATAAATTCTTGGCTTGTAAACCAAATATAGAAGGTGATGTAACTTCCAGTATAGTAGTTTGTTCTTCGAATACTCCTGTGATGTCTATTGTTAATAAAAACTATGAAGAAGATGCCAATATTGGTGATACTTCCCATGAAGGAGTAATGGTTAATGATAATAATGATAATGGAGTGTAAACTGCCACAACCACAATATTTGAAGCAACATCAGAAGTTGAGAAAGATAAAGTGCAATGTGTTGAAGTGCTTGAACCTGTGTGTAAGATATGGGTTTGTGATTTTTTGAAAATATTGATGGTTTTAGTTTTGTTGAAGAATTTGATAAGATTGTTGAAGAATGCATAGAAGTTGTAGTGATTGAAATAGATAAAATACAAGGAGAAGGAATATATAATGATGATAAAAATAAAAAGGTTAATGATTTGGTGATTGCATAAGTAGTGATAGAAAAAGAGTTCCATGATGATGGCACTCAAGATGTTGTATTTTTTCATGCAGACATAGCAGTTGAAGTAGAGAGTGACGTTCTTGATAAAGAGTTAAAATTATTGGAACAATGGCTTGAAAATACAAGATATGATGATAAAGATGTAAATCTTGTTGCAGAAGTAGAGATGGAGAAAGTTGATTTTCTTGTTGCAGAGGAAAATGAATATTTGAATGAAGAGATAGTGATAGCTCTCAGAGAAGAGAAAAAGGAAAAGAACCAATATGGTTCACATTATGATAATTTATATAATTTTGACAAAATGTTTGAGTGTGCAGGTGAGAAACTAATCGAATATGAAGAAGAACCCACTAAAGATGATATTGTAAATCATGAGTTTGATTTGAATGAAGAAAATTGCACCAAAGTAGAACTGGTTGAAGATTGAATTGAAAAGATCTTCACGTCATGGAGTCTTGAAGAAATCATGCATTATTACCAATTAATGTGTTTACAGAATGACATTGAAAATATTACTATTGCTGAAGTCAAATATAGCTTGTAGGATCTATATATTCCCATGTTACAATATTTAGAGAAAAATATTTGGATTGTAGTCCTTGGCATAAAGGACATTGAAAATTGAATGATGGTAAGAAAATTGAAGAATGTTTTGTAGCTGAAGCTGGTCATAATAAATTTGATGAATCAAAGAAAACATTGAAGGTAAAAGCTAAAGTGAATATGAATAATCAAATGTATTCTTGGTATAAAGATTAGAATTCTAAATCAAGTAATGATGAAGTTGAATATGAGAATGATATTATGAATCATGATTGGCTTGCAAAGTCCAAGAAGGCTAAATTCAATAGTCTTGGTGTTGAAGCAAAGGATGAAAAATATAAAGTATTATATTTTTTTAATTATGAGCAGCCAACTCAAGCTGAGGAGAATAAGTATCATGGAAATACTGAGCAAAAGGAGTCTAGAATACCATGATCCAAAGTCAATATGAAGATATGCCCGAAGCCATGAGTGAATCAAGAGCTGAAGAAGATCAAGGTAAAAATGAAGATAAAGTAGAAAACAAAGTTTACAAGTTTCAAAGTTTGGAGTCGAAAGAAAAAGAAATGATCATGATAGAGCTGGAGATAAGATACACTAGAATTTTGCACCAAAGAATGTGAAATAAGTTTTTTATATGTTTTTAGATTGATGTAAGCCTTTACGAGACTTAGACTAGCAGGCATTATAGTTGAAATGTTGTTTTGTTATGTTTGTAAAACAATAACTGTTTGTGTTTTTGTTTTTTGGTGAAATAATTAAGGGGGAGAATGTTGGATAAATAATTATTTCACCGCCCTGCTGAGTGGCTGCCGAAATGCTAAAAATTCAACCATCACCACACTAACTTAACCATTAAATATGAAGTGGCATCCACCGTTCTAATTTTCTCATCCCATCAAGTTTCAAAGAGGAAGTGCATCATATCAATTTTTGAAGAAGCAATTACAGCTTAAGTTTAATCTCATTGAATATTTAAAGGGGCAATGTATTCTATCAAATTGCTGAAGGGGTGTCCATCATTCATATTCCATCTCATCAAATTTCAAAGGGCAAAGTATCCATATAAATTCTAAACAGTCAATTTTTGTTTAGATACGGTAAAATTTCAATCTAATTAATGAGACCCACTGTTCTCATGATGTATATATATCCATGTAATTCCTATTTTCTAACAAAGGGCGAGGAATACAAATTCTGAGTTGGATATGAAATAGAGTTTAGCTTTGTAATTTTCCTACTCTGTACCTCTCAATTTTTTATGAGTTTATAAACTCATTCTTAAATGTTTAAGTTTTTATTTTTCCGTAGCATGATAAAATTTTGTGAGTTAGTCTTTTGTTTGTAGAAGTGCTAAATTAGTTTAATTGTTGAAACATAGTATCAGCCTAAATTTGTGAATGCAGGGAAGTTATAAATTTATCTTAAAGTCACTATTGTTACTCAATTCTTGTAGGATGTTGTTTGTTGTTACTCATGCAAACTTGTTATTAGTGTGTTGTTACTTTTCCTGTAAGTGAATGTTTTTATTTTAGTTATTTGTAAGTGTTGTTACTGTGTGTAGCACTCCCATTCCTTTCCATAGTAGTATCAAATCAAGGGAGAAGCGTATGGTTGTAGGGGACATAGTTCTAAAGCAACATCTTGTTTGTGAAGTGTGTTAGAGTTGTATCTTTGGTCATTTTTTATTTGTATTTGTTGTAGCTAACTTCCGTTGTGCCTAAATCTCTCATAGTGTTGCCAGCCTTGCTGTTGGCACGGGATAGATCCGCAGGAAGTGCGAAAGCCGATAGGCGCGGAAAGGTCATTCCGCGAAAGAAGGATCATTTACGGTATTCACAGGAGTGCAAGAATTATTAGATTAGTTGAGTCGGTCATGTGGACCATTTTTTAATAAGACAAAAGCATATAAATAGAGTAGGATTGTAAGCCGAAGGGCATCAAAGTTTTGGAGATTGATTCTATCTTTTGGGTTTTGCTTTCCGCAACATGATGTATTGACGGTTTCTGCGAGGTTAATTCTGCAGGTTTGATGAATGAATGAAGATGTTCAGTTATGATATGAATTCTATCTTTATGCAATGATGCGATGATGAGAAATGGGTTATGTGAATGTTTTCTGTTGATTGATGCAACTATGTTGTAATCTGAAATATGTATGTTGAGTATGTTACTCTGAATGTATGTGTTAGAAACTGTGAATGACTTAAGATGCGAATGATAGGTTAATAATATGTTATGGATGTTATAATCTCTGGTTAGTGCGAAGGTAAAGTGTGCATATCCTTTAGACATATGTGGAAACTTTGTTCGAGCAGCCCTCTTATCCACCTTGGGTCAGACTGCACTTGCTCCGCAAGTGTTGCTGGGAAGGGTTACACCTTTCTGGGCTGGTGCATAAGGGAGTTTGGGTTGGTATTTTGGTTGGTGATAGTGCGAAGTGAACCCCTATCAATAGACGCTGCGTCAAAAAATGGTTATGTTTTCGGGACCCTAAGGAAGAAGGAAAGAGGATATGCTGTGGCACCCGAAAAAACCAGAGATCCAAGGGTGGTTCGACAAGAAGGCGGAGGAATTCACAAAAAGTTAGAAGCAAGATCCTAAACAGACAGCAACCGATTGGTTAGAAAGATACATTTATTTAGATATTCATGAAATCTTTTTCTGTGAATTCCCAGTGTTATTGCATGAGTGCTTAGCACACTTGACGTTCCGTAAGAACCACTGCTAGAAAACTGAACCTGATTGTTGGACCTCGGAGTTGGTGCGATAGCTGAAGCAAGTCGATAACAAGGTATCACGAGTTGTTGATTTTTGGGTATACTATCAAGTCATACAGCGACGCCGAATGAAGTTTCGTCAGGGGACCAAGAGGAAGATTCTTGTCATCATTAAAACTAAAGATTAAAATGCTCGTATGTGAAAAAGGAATATTGAGGATGTCTTTTGATGAGTAGAAGAATCGGTGTGCGAGGGTGAAGGTATCGCGTAAATGCGAGTTTGATGGAAAGATGTCGTAGATGGACATGAGCGGCGATGAATTTGAAAGGGAAGCTAATGAAGAGTGTGGTTTCTTGAGGAGTGGAGCAATATTCTGACGTCCTGGGAAGAAGAGGAGGACTGAGAGAGAGTCTCCTGAGAGGACCGGAACAAGGAACTGCGAAACAGGACCACAAAGGAGGAAGAGACCTTATTGCGGAGAAGACGTCGACCAAGCTACCCCAGAGGTAAAAGGAGTTCATATCGTAAGTTACCACATACCTTCGACCCCGCACACTACTCCGAATTTTGTAGGAAGAAATCAAAACTACTCACAGAGTTCCCCTACTTGCAGTGGTAAGAGTAGCGCTTCAGTAAACAACAATACTAGCAACATCAGGATGGTATACAAGGCAAAGATGCCCACATTTAATGGGAACAGAACTGAGGATCCTGAACAGTATTGGTTTATATGCGAAGCAGTCTGGATTGTGAAGCAGGTTCAGGATGATGCTATAAAGATGGGACAACTAGAGACAACTCTTAGGGGTCGGGCGTTAGACTGGTACATGAAGCTTGTAAGGGTTCTAGCAGGAACAACAACCAAAACACTGGCACAGATCAGAACGGCGATGATTGACGAATTCAAAAAACTAAAATCTGAGTCGCAATATGTCACTGAGCTTAAGGAGATTAAGCAATTCCTAAATGAGTCAGTGTGGGAATTCGACCAACGATGTAAGACATTGATAGCAAAAGTGAGCTTTTCGATAAATGAGCTGCAACATAAAGAATGGTTCATCGCAGGACTAGTGTCACATATCCAAGGACCACCGATGCAACAAAAAGTTGCAACACAGGAATAAGCATTAGAAATCATGATGAAGCTAGAGGCTTCACCGATCAACGAAGCAGGAATGGGAATGGACAGAGTTTCGGCACAATTGGCCAACTTAACACTTCAATTGGAGGATATTAAGAAGGGTAAGGAGACCCGTGGAGACATATGGTGTACCAGATGCAGAAGTGAGGGACACCATAAGGAAAATTTCCCAGAATTTCAGGAGTATTTACAGGCAGGGGTGCCAAACCCCCTTCATCAAGGAGGCATTCCATGGTGTACTGTCTATCAGACCAGAGGGAATCGACCGGAGGAGTGCATATATTTGGAAAAGATGGTATCAACGACAGTGAACTTATATTGCAAGTTTTTTCGATAAGTTGGCTATGATGAGAAGGACTGTAGGGCCTATGACCTGCTCTAAGATCGAACAACTGACATGTATTTTATGAAGGGAGAAGAACCGCCGGTGGTGCAACAACAATCGCAGTATAGTCAACCACAACAATACGACTAGGGGCAATATGGGAAGCTGCAGTATCCACCACCACCATATGGCCATCCGCAGTATGGACAACAACACTATCAGCAGCTGCAGTACGGGAAACCACAGTATCAGCAATATGGACCGCCACGTGGAGGTTTTAGGGGAGGATTCCATGGCGGCCAAGGTGTAGGTATGGGACGTGGAGGAGCTGCTGGATGGGGAAGAGGACCAATCATCTATTAGAATTGCGGATAATAGGGGCATTACCAGCGAGATTTCCCGAACCCTGCACTGCAGTGTACATACTGCAGTGCCGTAGATCATAATATAGAAGACTGCCCTCAGCTTATTGCAAAATGGAAAACAAGGTTGAACCAGAACTCAAACAATTCGAATGTGCCACCTATTGTACATATGATTTCGACAGAATCCAGAAGAAACAACGTGACGGTTGGAATAGTGACATAAGGAGGGGCGGTGACCGAGACCGATAAGCCACATACCAATGTCAGGCCAACACAAACACAATGGAAGCAGGTCAATGTTGGCACGTAAGTCGAAAAGAACACCTTTTCGAAGACACGGGATGCAATGAGAAATAGGAGACATGTATCTTTTGAAGAAGAAATCTATGACATACCATCGACATTCAACCTGAAAAAGTCGCGAAGGAAGGAAAACACTCTAAAAGCCTTCTTGGGGAGTTTCCTGGATTTGGCGAAAGACCTGAATGTATTGGAGGAAATAGCTAGTCTACTACAATGACGAGGAGGTTCATGACTGGAATAGAGAGTTAATCATATACATAAAAGAAAGATAGGCAAGGAGATGTGGATGTCGACACAGATCAGAGAATTCGATGTCGAATCCATCATTCTGGGTTTGGGTTTAGACGTGAATATTCTGACTAAACAGACATGGGAGATGATGGGAAAACTGCGGATGACCTGGTCACCAGTATAGTTGCAACTGGCGAACTAGGGCAAGGTCACCCCTCTCGATCGGGTATGTCAACTTCTGGTTGAAATTGAAGTGCTTAGAACATATGCGGATTTCGATATTATTGAGATCGTGGATAACACTAGTCCCTATCCAGTGCTTTTGGGGATAGATTGGGCCATGGAGAACCAAGAGATTATCAACTTTAAGAAAAGGATAATGTCATTTGAGAATTAGGAAATGAGGGTCATCGTACCACTGGATCCTGCGGAAGGGCTGCACTATACAGAGCCAGCCAGAGATGAGCTTGCGGAAGGGTGGGACAATTTGTATAGCATTTATGAGGATTATGTTAATCCTACCACAAATGGAGAACTATGATGGTGCAGTGACAGCTCAGCATCCTCCGATTTAGATGAGGCCCTGGATAATTGGCAGAACTAGTTGCATGAAGTGTCCTTTCAAAGATGTGCAAAGATAACATAGTCCTTGCGAATGGTAGCCAAGGAGGAGTATGTGTTACCTACCTATGAGGTATTTCCTAACTTGGACACGTTTCTCACCGAATTCGAGGAAAAAGTCGTAGAGCCACAATGTCTTCTGGCCCTGGAGGAATCCCTGAAGGATACTCCTGCGCGATGGTGGGCAATGCATAAATCAAACATCACATCCTGGCCACTATTTCGACGCCTCATGGAGGTTCGGTTTGGCGAAGCTGCGAAGAATGACCATATACGATATGACAGACAGGGAGACCCGAAGGCGCATCTAAATGCCTATCAACATCAATGGGGATCGAGAGCATGACAAGAGTGGCTACACACATTGGATGAGGTACCGCAGAGCTGGTATGTCACAGCAAAACTGCGACGTGGGACAACATCTTGGTAACAACTTACCATTGGCTTCAGCCAAATGTTCTCATTCGTAGATGTAAATCCCTTAATCCACACCGTGCTACAAGCGATCTGCGGAAAAATATTTTAAGTGGTACCAACTGGACAACCAATGGCACTCCAATGGACCGCAACACCATAAATGTTGATGGAGTGTTATAACATCACTGGAGAACCTGAAGATGATGATGACCCCAGGGCTACGTATGTACTAGAATCGGAGGGTAGTCACAGTGTTGTGGCACCAGATATACCATCAGACAAATTTCAACAACCATTAAAGATAAAAAAGGTGAACATTGGATCAGAGGAAAACCCAAAATTCACAAACATCGGTGACTACTGGGATGAGTCGACCATTGCAAAAATAACTTACCTATTGCATGAGTTTCAGGATTTTTTTCCAACAAAGTTCTCAGAAATGAAGGGATTTTCTGGAGACTTAGGGGAAATGAGGATCCCCCTGAAACTTGATGCGAAGCCAGTTAAGCAGCAACCATATCGATTAAACCCGATATACAAGGAACGAGTGCAAGCTGAACTTGAAGAATGCTGGAGGCAGGAATTATAGAACCAATGGAGGAATCAGAATGGACCATTACAATGGTTGTCTAGGACAAGAAAACCGGTGAAGTACGCATATGCGTCGACCTAAGGAAATTGAATGATGCCTGCCTACATGATCCATTCCCTATCCCATTCACAGATGAAGTACTCGAAGGCATAGGAGGCCAGGAGATATATTCCTTTACGGATGAATTTTTGGGCTACCACCAAATCAATATTGCGAAAGAAGATCGACACAAGACTACATTCATCACCAAGTGGGGATGCTTTCAGTACACGGTGATTCCATTTGGATTAAAGAATGCTCCTACAATATTTTCCAGAATAGTGGTAGCGGCCTTCATAGATTATATTCATAAGTTCCTTGCTGTCTACATGGAACTTAAGACTCATGCTAGAATGCTGTTGACATCACCAAGTTTCCCTGAACCTCAAGAAATGAATTTTTTGTGCTCCGTTCGACATATTGTTGGGACACATTGTCTGCCGCGAAGGAATGTTGGTAGATCCGACAAATATTGCCATCATTGTTGACCTCCTGCCATGAACAACGACCATACAAGCGACATTGGGACACACAGGTTACTATAGGAAATTCATTCAAGGTTACGCAGCCATTACAGCACCCATAGAGAAGTTACTAAAGAAGGATGCAAAGTTTGAATGGACCGAGGAATGTCAGAAAATCCTAGACATATTGAAGGAGAAGATGTTCGCAGCGCCAATCCTCACATTTCCAGATTGGACAAAGCAATTTCATGTACACGTTGATGCGTTGTCAGTCACACTTGGTGTTATCTTGGCCCAACCATGAACCGACAACATTGACCACCCAATAGCATTCGCCAGTAGAAAATTATCTACTGCGGAAAAGAACTATACAAACACCGAGCAAGAAGGGTTGGAAATGGTCTATGCCTTGCAGAAATTCCAGCATTACCTCTTAAGGGGCCACTTCAAAATGTTCACAAATCATTCCGTGCTAAAATATTTGGTGAACAAGCGTGTGTTGGGGGGGAAGATCTGCCACTAGGTATTACCGTTTCAGGAGTTTGATTTTGAGATTATCGTAAAGCCAGGTTGATTGAACACAGGACTCAATCATCTCTCACGAATAGAATCAGGAGACGAACCAAGGAGCATCGATGAAGGATTGTCGAACGCTCAGTTTTTTAGGATTGGCATGGTCAATAACCTCTATGAACAAATCATTCAATTTTGGGTGACAGGGGAGGCACCGGCCGAGCTCACTACCAGCCAAAAGAAGCAGCTAGTTGTGCGAGCTGCAAACTTCCAGCTAATTGTAGGAGAGTTATATATAATGGGCCCAGATGAGATTCTGCGATGATACGTCCTTCCGCATGAACAGGAACAGGTTCTGTCGGAAGCTCATGATGGAATTTTCGAGGGACATTATGGTGGACGAGAAACTACTAGGAAGATCTTTCGAGTAGGGCTATGGTGGTCAAATTGGCATGGAGATGATGTAGATCCAAGAGCTGTGACATATGCCAACGAATTGGGAAGCCCTCACGGCGAGATGGAATGCCACTAGTACCACAAGTAACGCTACAGGTCTTTGACAAATGGGTCATTGACTTTGTGGGACCCATCAACCCACCTGGGAAGAGAACAGGGTCGTGCTGCATCATCACTGCGACAGACTACCTGACACGTTGGGTGGAAGCTGCACTAGTGAAAGATTATTCTATTGTGACTGCAACACGATTCCTAATCGACAATGTGGTCACCAGGTTTGGGTGCCCAAAAGTGTTGTTAAGCGACCCGGGGACGCACTTTGTCAACCAAACAATTGCTGTGATGAAAGAAGAGTTTCAGATCCAGCACAAGAAGAGTACGCCTTACCACCCTCAGGAAAATGGAACAATTGAGGCGTTCAATAAGATATTGGATCATGCTGTCACCAAAGTAAGCAATGTGAACCGCAACGACTGGGACCTAAAAATCCCAGCGGTCCTTTGGGCATATCGCACCACATGCAAGTGATTGACTGGCCAAACCCCATTTAAACTCGTTTATGGCCAGGAAGCAGTGATTCCAATGGAATACATAGTACTGAGATTGCGCATCATTGCAGTAACAGGGATGAGAGACGATAGCGCATTAGAGGAACGATTGAAACAACTAATACAGCTTGATGAAGATCGATTCATCGCAGGGTTTCATTAGAAGGTAGAAAAGGATCGCCAGAAGGCGTGGCACGACCGCCATGTCAAGACAAAGAACCTCCAGAATGGGGATCTACAGTTCTATTGTATGATAGTAAGTTTGCAAAACACCCTGGTAAGTTGCAAATGCACTGGTTGGGATCATATGTTATCACTTTTATCACCAACAGAGGCACAATGCAGTTACAGAGCTTGGATGGAGTACTGTTACCTAAATTAGTCAATGGGAGTAGGTTGAAACCCTATCACCATGATCCAATGCAGAGCGGATGAGAACCAATAGGTAAATATATATATATATATATACGATGCGACAGATAACGTACCAGCTGGGAGAGAATGTGCAAAAAGAAGGGTTCATACCATAGTTTCGGGTTTAGACTACGACGACGACAAGATTGTGACCCTATCAAATCGGAAATAATTTCAAATCGTCAGCAGATGAGACTTTTTCAGATGACAGGTCCTTTGACAGGTATGATCGTTAGTTGGCATGGATCGGTGCCGGCACCAGGCATGTTTTGCACATGGAAACACACTGTGGAAGCATGGTCGGTGGCACCACGGATGATGGTTCGCACGATTGCGACATGAAGGGAAGTCGGGAGAAGTATGGTCACCAATCGCGCACATAGGGAATCTAGTCACCACACGCAGGAAACAAATGATGACAGAATTGATGCCTTGGGTGAACGGATTCATCGATGATTTTTTGAGGCAGGTGTCCCGGAAGATGGAAATGCATAAATACAAGCACCAGAGGCTAGCGGAGCAAAGAGTTATTTATCATAACCGAGCAATACATGCTGCAAGTAGGTCAGGTAATTGGATAAGTTAGAAATTCCAAGGAGGCTTTGGAAATGACCCATTTCATTTCGTGCGGTAGCACACCAGTTGTGCTGCGGGCTCGAACGATGAGTGTGCATGAGCGCCTTGAGCAAGAAGAGGCGTGGGATCTCGGGTGTCACAGAGGTGAAGTTTCATCCAAGATATCTAGGTCTGTGGTAGTAGTTCAAAGCTTCATGGTCCCAGTTCCCACCATATTGACAGGGGCAACGACCCACGATCCCCAGTAGGAAGCACTACAAGGTGTGAAACATATGTGCTGGAGCAGTTGGCCTGTCTCTCACCTTGGCGACGTTGATGACTTTCTCCCCAGTCTGGAACACACATGGAGTGAACCAACAGACTCTGAAGAGGTAGCTGATCAAGGTTTCCAGAGCTGGAGGATGAGTGCAAGAATTAAATGACAGTGAACCAGAGATCGAGGGACGGAGATGAGATGTACACAACAGTGAGTTCCGGACAGCAAGAACAGTTTCAGAAACAGAGCACTACGACGAATGGGGACAAACCTGCGGCGACCAGCTAAGGTGGCTCAAGACGAGCCACAAGTTTGTGTTGGGGGCCTATTTGCATGGGATGGATCCGCAGGAAGTGCGGAATCCGACAGGTGTGAAAGGGTCATTCCACGAAAGAAGGATCATTTGTGGTATTCATGGGAGTGCAAGAATTATTATATTAGTTGAGTCGGTCATGTGGACCATTTTGTAATAAGACAAAAGCATATAAATAGAGTGGGATTGTAAGCCAAAGGGCATCAAAGTTTTGGAGATTGATTCTATCTTTTGGGTTTTGCTTTCCACAACATGATGTATTGATGGTTTCTGCGAGGTTAATTCCGCAGGTTTGATGAATGAATGAAGATGTTCGGTTATGATATGAATTCTGTCTTTATGCAATGATGCGATGATGAGAAATGGGTTATGTGAATGTTTTCTGTTGATTAATGCAAATATGTCATAATCTGAAATATGTATGCTGATTATGTTATTCTGAATTTATGTGTTAGAAACCGTGAATGACTTAAGATGCGAATGATAAGTTAATAGTATGTTATGGATGTTATAATCTCTGGTTAGTGCGAAGGTAAAGTGTGCATATCCTCTACACAACTACATAAACTTGGTTCTAGTAGCCCTCTTATCCACCTCAGGTGAGACTGCACTTGCTTCGCAAGTGTTGCTGGGAAGGGTTACACCTTTCCGGGCCGGTGCATAAGGGAGTTTGGGTTGGTAGTTTGTTGGCGACAGTGCAAAGTGAACCCTTGTCGATAGACGCTACGTCAACACTTGTCCTTCTATTGTCAAAGTGTAGTGTATCCACCAGACACTGCATTAAGTCACCCAATCTTAAATTATTGTGAATCAATAATGAACGTGTATTTTCAGTGCGAGCAGGTGTTTGGTTTGATTTTTTCAATAATATTAACCTACTTGAATTGCCACCAAGAAATGTGGAATTACCTGATCAATGGTGTGCAGAATTGTTGCAGACATAGTTCCTTTCACTATGCCTGCAACAACATCACATTATTACTATATTCACTTTTAGATCTTACAAGGAAAGTAGGAATAAAATGGACTTTTTCCACAAAAATCCAGTTCCCTTACACTATTAAATTGGGTACATTTTCAACAAGTATGAACTGTGTGAAATATTTCCATTGTACTTGATTACCTAATGTTGCGTTATTACCTTAATGTACTATATTATGTAATGGCACGTCATCATTGTAATAATATGTATAGTGGTGTTTATATTTTACAATTTGGGATTCAAAAATACGGTTCACTTCCTAAATTATAACAAAAATGAAGAAGATAAAACAAATATATTATAAAATTTTGTTTTATGAACACTTAACT
Source organism: Larix kaempferi (assembly GCA_027924585.1). Taxonomy (NCBI): domain Eukaryota; kingdom Viridiplantae; phylum Streptophyta; class Pinopsida; order Pinales; family Pinaceae; genus Larix; species Larix kaempferi. The sequence goes on from BSBM01000742.1 coordinate 9,832,502, forward strand.
TATGGATTACTAAAAATATGTATTATAAAGGATTGGTATTATTATAAAGGATTGACTTATTAGTCTTCTTCTTAATTTTAAAGATTGGTAAAAAAAAGATATTTATATGATAGTTGTTTATATTTTAGAATTTGGAGTGGAGTAGTAGGTGTTGGAGTGGGAAAAACACTTAATTTGATTGTGTTTGATCCTAATCCCTGGTGTTAGGATTATTGTGCACCCTTCGCGTGCAAAGAAGATCAATAGTCATTAAGGTAGACCACTTGGAAAGTTGAACCCAATGGACATCTCATTTGTATATATGTACATTTAATTAATGATATTTGGTGTGCTTAACGTCTATATACTTCTTTCTTTGTGTGCAATTGATTATATTCCCAATTAGGGCACATAATAGTGGTATCAGAGTTCTAATGAGCTTGTTGCCTGTGCTCAGAATTGCATTGATTTCTATATGAAGTGATTATGCTTGGTACATTTTTATTCTTCTAGCTTTGCCTTATCTTTACTAGTATGCTATAATTGCTGTCTACATGGAGACCTAAGTGATCTACCATATTCTCTGAGATTTTCTGCCTCTCTCTACGTCCTGTTCCCAAGCTATCTGCAACTCCTACGATTAGCGTTTTTCATCAGTAACATCGCCATATCATGCTCATTTGTGAGACTGTCTCCTCTGCCAATGAAATGTCTAGCTCAGAAACCCTAATTTTCCCCATTATTCAAAACTGAAATGAAGACATATCTATGAAATTCTGAATAACAACAGATCATGGAGCTGAGTATACCTCACATAGAAAGAATGAGAAAATAAATTGAGTTACAATGAAAATTGTAGTATAAAATGAGCAAACAATTGAACATGCATGAGAACTCAGATAGGAACAGAATAATGTCACATGATCCAATAATCAATATAAGGAATAATGATGTTATAATGGAGAGAATTTGAATCACCTAGGATAATTCGAGTCTCAATCTATCTAGCATAGGAATTATCACCTCTATCAGTGCTCTGAAGCTCCCAAACTCAGTTAAACTCAAACAAATCTCAGTTGTCTGAAGTTACTGTCATTTAACTAACCAAGGAGGGAGAAATCATGAGTTCATCATGAAAATCACTCAGAAAAGGGCGCATGAGGCCACAATCAACCACAATCAGAGTATAAACCCCCCACAAGAGTCAATTAACTCAGGTGGACTGAACTAGGACATTGAGTTGGTTCCTAAAATGTAGGGAACTGCCTCTAGTGGTCCTAAAATCATGAATTCAGGGTGAATTAGGTGGATAATGGTTCCTAGATGACATATTCACACCACTAGGGGGGAAGTAACATCACTAAGTGTTAGAAAATGGTAAATAATGCAAGTAGGACAAGGATGGAGTATTAAAATATCCTAACAACCCCCCATTAAATCAAACTTGTGCATCCTAGGCCCTGGTTACTATGAACAAAGGTCACCCATAGAATCAAATAAATGATGAAAATAAAATAAATTTCCATGAAACAAGGTAATGGGGAAAACCTCATGGGAAAAATACCCCCTAAAAATAGGACAACAATAGGGAACTCAAATAGCCTTCACACTAAGCAGAGAAGGAAAAAATTTCCTTAGTGAAATCCTTTGTAAAAATGTAGGCAATATGCTCACATGTAGGATAAAAATGTAGGTGTTGGATCTAGATCTGGATATGGATCTACTCCTCTGATGTACCTCCCACTGTGTCAAAGTTGTATTTGACAAATCAAGTTTTTCAGGAACCCTTCTTTCTATTGGATGTAATGGCTCATTGTACTCCAAATCATGAACCTTTGAGTACCCTTTGTCAACCAACCGATATTTGTACTTGGTTGTAGATACCCCATGGAATGTCTCTTCAAGGGATTGTGCATCAAACCCCACCATCATGTAGCACCTCTCTGAGAGAAGTGAATTCGCATGACATAGTGCAAGGTTTGCATGATATTGAGATCTGGTGATTCTATGGTCGGATGGATCCACAACTATGTTCCTAGCAACTAGAAGGACTTTGTGATCCCATATTGGCCTTGGCCATGGATTGGGATCAGGTGTTGGATCTGGATCTGGATCTGCTTGACCTTTATTCTCAACATCAAGATCTTGATCCTCATATTCATTAGAAGAGATATCACTGTGATCTTCACTAGATTCCAATGGAGTAGGTAGAGAGTATGGAACAAAATGAGAGAATCCATATTCCTTTGAGGCATGGTTTGCAAACCCTTTTGCTATAATCTTTCGAGAAGAGATATTTGCAATCTCAACTATGTCATGACCAAAGACCACTCTTTTCGGTGAACCTGTGTGAGTCATCTAATAGATAGACAACAAATTTGTTGACAAAGAAGACACAAATAGAACATTTTTTAACTTCCCATGCTCTAGTTGTGTTGTTCCCTTCCCTTTAGGTGAGATATGAGAATCATCTCCCATGTGAATACTAGGACCATCATTGAGATCTAGAGAAGAAAATTATTCTTTGGAGGAAACCATGTGGTTGGAGGCTCCTAAATCTATGAGGAAGGCTTGTAATTGTGAAAATCCAGCCTTCAGTGCATGGCATCTCTCATGACCATTGGACTCACTTCCAGAATCAATCTCTCTTGTGCCTTTTTGGAGGGAAATGTTGTGCTATTCAAGAATTTTGGTCATCTGATCTACTTATTCGTGCATGAATTCTCTGGATGGTTTCCTTTCTTGCAATAGGAACACTTGGATTTCTCAAATCCATTTTTCTTATCCTTCTTGGAGCTAAAGGCTCCTTCCGATGGATTAGACTTTGGATTATTCTTGGTCTCAAATTGATTCTTATATTTACCCCTATTCTTCCCTTTGGCATTCACACTTTTTTAATCCCCATCCATAAGAGACTAATTTTTGGAGGCTTGCAAAGCACCCATATGAATCATTTTTTCTTGTTCTTGGATGAGAGAACTGGTGAATGCATCTAGAGATGGCATTTTACAAATAGGGATTGACAATCTCCCTGAGTGGAAGGTATAAACAAATATGGGGAACTCGGGACCAAGCTTGCTCATGAGAATGGATAGCATGAAATGATCATCCTTCTTCTTAACGCCACACTGCTTGCATTACATGACTAAAGATTTGAATTTGGAAAAGAATTACTAGATGGTTTCAAAACTGCTGGATTGAAGAGAAATCAACTCGTTCTCTAGAATATGGCCCCTTAGCTCATATTGTTTTCCGAAGAGGGTCTCCAACATCAACCAAACCTCTCTTGGAGTCTTCAATCCTTCAAGGTGGAATATTATATCTCTGGAAATATGAATAAACATGAAACCAAATGCTTCATCCAATCTATTCAGATACTTGGCCTTCTCAACATATGATTGAGGTTCGACCTCATTTCCCATTGTTACCCTGTAAAGTGACTTTTTGTGCAAGACCATATGTATATCATCCCTCCAATCAAGATAATTGAAGGGCGTCAAGATCCTGGGAGAGAGAGGAGCATTCATATTCTCCATTAGAACTACTAGAGAGAATACAATGTGGTACTACTGCTACTGTTACACCGAAACACTTTCAAAATCCTGAAAAGACTCTCAATTTTGGAGATAGAATAACTACTGAGCATTACTTTGGGACAATAGGAACATTTTTTTGGATCCTTCACACCTGGCTAGACCTCAAAGGATTTCTCCAATGAATTCAATGCAATGGCACCAGTATTTGTTGTGGAAATCCGGAGGATTATGGTGCACTAATGAAAGCAATTGTTCAACCTATGCTCACTAAGATTTGATACCATGTGAAATTCTAAATCACAGCAGATCATGGAGCTGAGTATACCTCACAGAGAAACAATGGGTAAAGAAATTGAGTTACAGTGAAAATTAATAAGGTAAAAAATGAGCAGACAATTGAACATGCTTGAGAACTCAGATAGGAACATAATAATATCACATGATCCAATAATCAGTATAATGTACACTGATGTTACAATGGAGAGAATTCGAATCACCTAGGAGAATTCGAGTCTCAGTCTATCTAGCATAGGAATTGTCACCTCCATTAGTGCTTTGGAGCTCCCAAACTCAGTTAAACTCAATCAAATCTCAGTTAACTGAAGGTACTACCAGTTAACTCACCAAGGAGGGCAGAATCATGAGTTTGTCATGAAAATCACTCACAAAAGGGAGCATGAGGCCACAATCAGTGGAAATCAGAGCATAAACCCACCACAAGAGTCAGCTAAATCAGGTGAACTAAACCAGGACACTGATTTGGCTCCTAAGATGTGGGGAACTACCTCTAGTGGTCCTAAAATCATGCATGCAGGGTGCATTAGGTCACTAATGGATCCTAGATGACATATGCACACCACTAGGGGGGAAATAACATCACTAAGTGCTAGAAAATGGTAAATAATGAAAGTACGACAAGGATGGAGTATTAAAATATCCTAACAGTATCTTGCATAATCTCTACAAAACTACTGCATGCTCTCTGCTAGCTTAGACCTGCTCTAAGTAACTATTATTGCATGTCAGTATGCTCTCAGTCTGCCTCGCTAGAAGCAATTATCCTCATAGCGTTCCTCTTCTGCGTTCTAAGTCTGCATCTTTGTACTGCTATGATGAAGAGTAAAGACTGTCTCCATCTCCATAATCCCTAATATTTCCAAAAGAAAATTGTTTGCTATTGAAGCTTTCCCATTAAAACCAAAATGGCGGAAAAGGTTCGTAGACGACACTAACATTAACTGGCCACACGGGAGAGAAAGCCTGATTGAGTTCCTAGGACATCTAAATAGCATATCAGGCCATATCAAATTCACCATGGAGATTGAAGAGGATAACCATATTCCATTCTTGGATGTGCTCATCACAAAAAGAGATAGTGGAACGCTAGGTCATCAGGTTTATAGGAAGAAAACCCATACTGATAGGTACCTACATGCGGACTCACATCATCTACCTTCTCAGAAGATAGGGGTTTTAAACACACTAGTAACTAGAGCTATCAGGATCTCAGATGAGGACCACCTAGAACAAGAGTTAGACCATCTGTCTAAGGTCTTCCAAATGAATGGCTATGACAAAAATCAAATCACGAGGGTGATCCATAAAGCTCGTAAAAAATCTTAGAAACAAAATAAGAACATGGACGGAACTAAGATCACCCTTCCTTACATTAGGGGAACAACGGATGTTATAGCCAAGATCCTTAGGAGAAAAAACATGAGGGTTACCTTTTCTCCCCCAAACTCGGTAGGTAGAATGTGAGATTCTTCTAAAGACCCAATAGAACCATTAAAACAGAAGGGTGTCTACAGTGTCCCCTGCTCCTGTGATATACCATATATAGGGGAAACTGGACGCTCCATCCAAGTGAGACTTAAAAGAACATTGTGCAGACATTAGACACGATCGTCATCAGAAATCAACACTAGTTGAACATGCCCACCACTCGCGCCACCACATACGCATGGAAGAAACAAAACTCATCGCTAGGGGGAACATTATAGAAGGAGGAAGATTAGGGAGGCCATTGAGATAGAGAAGGTCCCATCAAATTTAAATAGGGATGATGGCCTTAAGCTTAGTGAGTGTTGGCGGCCCATAATTCACCATCTCAAAGACAATATTCCACATTCAGAAAGACAATAACTCTAAAAATTAACTAATGATTTGAATCGAAATTTTTTTAATAACTCTAATTAAAAAAATTTGAACCATAAAAAATGTTAAACCCTAAAACTCTTAATCCTCATCAATTTAGTTTTTAAATCTTAAATTTTTTTAGTTTAAAAATTTATTAATTTTTAATAAGTTAGGTTAAAATTACTAATTTATATCTCACCAACTTTGGTTAGATAAAATTAGAACTCTTTCATTATTAATTTTTACAAGAATTCTTTAATTATTATCCATTTAACCAATAAAAGTTTTTTCAGTTTATACTTAAGATTACAAGAATTCTCTTAAGTTAATCAAAAATTTTTATCAACAATAATAAATCTTTTTCATTATATAATTTAAAAGACCTTATATTGATTAGTTATAAAATGATTATTTCAACATTTCAATTAAAAAATAACAATAATAAAGATAATAATTAATTAATTAATTAAATTTTGAATTTAACTATTAGTTAAATACTTTTAATTAAATTTTGATTTTCTATTAACCAAATACTTTTAATAAAGACTTTATTCTCATTAAAAAAAATCTAATTAAGTTAATAAAGCCTGATTAATAATTAATCAAGCTTTATTAATCAGGCTTTATAAAATAATTATTTCAACAATTCAATTAATAAATTAACAATAATAAAAATAAAAATTAATTAATTAATTAAATTTTGAATTAACTATTAGCTAAATACTTCTAATTAAATTTTGAATTACTATTAACTAAATACTTTTAAAGACTTTATTCTTAATAAAAAATCTATTTAAGTTAATAATTGTTAGCACTTATAAGATAGGATTAAAAACCATTAAATTAAATATAAAAATAAAAAATAATAATAATAATAATATATTTTTTTTAAATATATAAAAAATTTGAATGTCGGCAAACCTTAAAAATCTTAAATGAATCTCACCTATTAATTACTATCTTCCATACCTAATTTAATCCGTGAGACTCTCTCGTGATGATGAGCCCTACTTTGCGGCTCGAAACGTCGAGAAATAACTTCACTAATGCAGTTCTCCTCTCCACCATTTTATTATCTCTCACTGCGTGATCATGAGCATCATATAGAAGTGGTTATGTAACTAACTACCTAAAGAGTGGATCATTATAAATAATTAATTGATGTGAAAACTTATATTTGACATAGTATCAACAAATCGCACTCCCTAATGACAAGCGTAGTGGGTTTAAATTAAAGAGTTGGTAGTTGAGGGTTTTATCGGGAGGATGTCTCCCTAACCAATCATTGTTTCTACTTGTCGCTACACCATTTTCCAAGACGACCACTTGTCGCCACACCATTTTCCAAGACTAAATAATACATGATGCTATGGACGTAGCCCATAGTTTTGGATGAACCACGTATATATGGTCCCTATGTGTGATGTTGATTGTCCCCTTGTGATTTCGATGGTCTTCTTTTGTGATTATGATGGTCGTTGTGTAAATTAGACGCATGTGTCTTAAATTCTGTTAAGAGATATTTTATGTCAAGTATTTCATGAAGAGTTAGGATACGAACTAATATGATGAATGCACTGACTGGCATATATATTTTAAGTCAATCCAAGCGGTTTACTATTGTTAAGCTGGTGAAAAGACGTAATATCCTCCAGTACTATTTCATCGTCTCATGTAAGATACCTCCCTTCTTATTGTGTACCTGATGTGTTTTATTTTACTTGACAATTATGATAAAACGATAAGTGATTTCATGTGGGTTTTGAACATGAGCTTGTAGGAATTTGTTAGGTGAAAACATTTGGTATGCTTGAAGTAATCTCCCATGGAGAAAAATGGCGTGGTAAACGGAGTTGTTTAGGTGATTAATATATTATGGAAATGAGTTGATGGATGTTGCAATTTTGGATTATATCTTTGCATAAATAGGAAATGTTTATATGAGTATCGATTATATGAATGATTGACGTAAAAGATTATGTACGCCAATTTTTTGTTGATAAACTAATCATCGCCTCGTTGATGCAAGGATGGTGGAACCCCTGATCCGTAAACATAAATAGAATATTTATACGAAGAATGTTTTTGAAAATCTAACCCAACTGCTATAACAAATTTGGGTATGTCACACCAACAATTTCGATGCAGTCACCAGTGAAGATTCGATTTGGCAGGAATGTAGAGACAATTCCGTGGAGACTGGTTCATTGAGGAGCTCGCTATCAAGGAACCGAGTTGAGTGATATCTTTTTCCTGAGTTGTGTATCATTGTGTGTAGGTAGTGTATTTTGTGCATTGACATAGAACATGACTATGTAGTTGATGCATAAAAAGAGTAGGAGTATGGCTACTTATTGCTACAAATTGAAGAATGCGTGGAATCTCTCGTGGTGGAGCTGCGTGAACCCTAATGCATGAAGAGTGGTGATATTGTGAAGTCTGTGTGGGAAAATTAAGATTGTGTTTTTTACCTACGCATGGAGTTTAATACACCTGTGAGTGGATTTTGATATATCACTGAGCAAAGCATTTACAATATTTATATTGGGCATCTCAACATCCTTTGGAGTTCTTTCTGGAAGCTGATGAAACATTCTGCCACACTGTTGGTGAGTTGGTAAACTATTGCTACTTTTGAGTTGAAGATATTGTTGAAGCGTTGATATCCTGAAGCCTGATGCATTGGTGAACTGCGTGAACCTGGAGCTAGACCATTGGGTGAAGATGATTAGTGCAGCTCTCACATGGTGGTCTTAATACCATTACTAAGATCTCTCTCTTGGTGCATAGCGTGAGCTAGTGAAGACTCAACATATTGTGTGGTGAGATGTGATTTCTCTAGTCCCTCTGAAACTCACCTATGGAGAAACAAGCCCGTGAATACCTCTCTCTCTCTCTTTTGTGAAGAAGCCATTAAAGGCTGCATTGGTGATCATTTTTGGAGAGTTGCATTGGTGATCATTTATGGAGAGTTGCATTCTCATCAATGGACTAGTATTTTATCATTTGTTGTAGATGCTTTGGAGGTGTGTATTTTTAGAACCCTAATTATCTCTTGTGGTTATGTTGGATATCGGCATCCATGCATGAGAGTATGGTCTTGAAGAGTGGCTGCCAAATGTGACCAGTGATTGTGCAAAGAAGGTCTACACAGCCTCATTTCATCTTCGAGGCTTTCATACATCCTGTAGAAATCTTACTGAAGTGCACAACTACAATAGTCTACACAAATATTGAATTGTTTTTAAACACTACCTATTGCTATAGAATTGTCTTTTAATAGTGCTGTAGAATTGAACTTGTGTGATGCTACATAATTACAATTGTATAGCGCTGTAGAATTGTTTTAATTATGCTTCAAAATTAATGGTATGGAAAATTGAATTTGCCTACTACTGTAGAATTAAATTTGTGTTGCACAATGTGTATGTAGACGTGCATAGTGCACATAATTTCTTGAAATGCACTACGTATATGCCATATTAACGTCTCTTTCTCTAGCCATCAGTTATCCTACATCACTGAGAAGATAAGTTACAACTAATTGACATAAGTGAAATTGTAGAGAAGATTCGAGATCAGTTTGGTGTGCCCATTTGAAGGATCCAAGCAAGTTCGCAGCTTGTTGCTACAACTGCTCCAAAAGAATAGAAGTTTTTACATCAGTTAGGTATAACAGATTCCTCAATTCAATAACCATGAATGTAACTTGCAACTGTGTTTTGTTTTTAAGTTCTAGTATTTGTTTTAGTAATTGCATATGTGTTTTTGTACAGTACCAAACTGAAGTCAAGTTGAGTTGTACATTGTATGTGGGTGCATTTTTGGATCGACACCCCTCACCTTCTAAGTTTGAATTTGATGAAACATTGCTTGTAAAGCGAAGATTTGCAAGAATCCCTTAGTCCAATTGAGTCTTTGTACTTGGTCCTACCTACACAATGAGGCCTCAAACTATTCTCACAATGTCTAATACATAAGTAGAAGAAACATTAGAGTTGTTGAATACTCTAGTACATCGAGCTGCAGACGACTCAATCATTATAAGCAAAGACACACTCCAAATTGTCATTCATCAACTACAGAATTTGAAAGCAAGAGGAAGATGCACAACAAAGGAATCAACATTCTGAACTAGTGCTTGTTCAGAACAACCCTTTATTTGAATATGATTCCTATCAGCTGCCATAAAGCAAAGAAATCATGTTAGAATAATTTCAGTGTTCCAGCTGTCAACATCGTGACAGAGTTGGACATATGAAAGATCATTGTGTTGATCTTCCTCCTTATCGGCATTGCAGGAAGCATAACCATTCTTCAAATCAGTGTGTGAAGCTGAAGAAACCTGCAAGAGTGAAACTTGCATCATATTATTGTACTGCTTCTTACTTTGTACTTGACAGGGGGGAACATGATATTAGGATTCAAGTTTCGAAGCCTTGTCCCTCTGACAACAAACACTTATATCCTTCCTCAAGTAAGCCACATCAAACGAACTTGAGCCACAGTGAGTTTGTGAGGCCACCAGATTCAGATATGTCAGATTATGAGATGCATGTATTCTGAAGACAAAAGAGATACATGACATAGAGTATTCATGTGTTTTGTGTCTAGTTGTGACACCATGAGACTCCTCTCCTCACATTTTTTCTCATAGGGGGAGATGAAAACCGTTAGTAACAAGCGAGCAAGTACAAGTGAGCCGGAACAAGTGAGCCTATGAAAAGCTATGTTCGAATGAGCTCCAGAGTTGGTGGTCATCCTAAAACCACTGGCTTCGAGAGCACTTTATATTAGCAGAAGCCAATGCAAGCTTCTAACTAACTTACTTGGCAAAAGATTATCAAGATGGAAATGTTCAACAAGTGGTAGTTGCTCACTTCCTGTTTTCAGCTCTCCAGTTGGTTTGTGGTCATCCTAAAACCACCATTCCAGACAGAACCTATGAGCCTTCGAGCCGAGTTCCACAGAACTTTTAAGCGAGTGTCGTTTCCAAGTTCCAGAGTTTGTGGTCAGCCTTAAACCACACACATGTAGAAGATTTCAACTTCTGCTAGCCCTTTTTGGTTGGTGGTCAACCAAAAGCATCCATTTAGAGAGCTCTTGTATTTAGAAGAAACGAATGCAAGCTTCTAGCTAACTTTCTTGGTAAAGAGTGTCAAGCTAGAAATATTCAGCAGGTGGTAGCTATCCACTTCCAGTTATTCAACTCTCTCTTTTTCTTGGACTCATATACACCCTTCAGATTAAGGGGGATTTGTTGGAGCCTAATTCTTCGTGTTAGGATTATTGTGCACCATTCACGTGCAAAGAAGATTAATAGTCATTGAATTAGACCAAAGAGACCAATTGAGAAGTTAAACCCAATGGTCATCTCATTTGTATATATGTACAACCTCTCTCTCTTGTTATAACATACATGTTCGACAATATGAATGTCATTGATAGCAACGATTTCAAGGGGCGAGTTCTTGTGCGGATGAAGCTATGCTAGACCACAATCAGGGATTGATGGCGATTGTGCTGGTGAATGATCTATATATAGGCACACCCTCGTATCTTCCTTACACAGAAACTAATGATTACTTGACGATATCGTGAGAAACTTGTGCACATAAATTGTACAATCTATACGTGAGTAATTGCACCCTTAAAAATATTCGAGGTTCTTTATGTTTTTGCAGGAAGGTAATTGGTAATATTACCGAATATTGTCGCTGATTTTTCAGCGGCCTGCATTCTGTTACTTCATTGGCGTCGCTGCATGACTCTTTGTCGGACCACGATCAGATAGAGCATTTCTCTGATTTTTCCACGTGGACGTCTATGATAGGATATTAAAGTAAGTGTTCTATTATCGTTTTGAAGATTTTTTTTCCTGAACTCTGAAAAAGAATTTCTTCGCAAGAAGGCAAAGGATGATATTCTCTCTTGTCTTCCCTGATATTTCCAACTTATTGGCAAGAAAGCAAAAGTGTGCTGGTATCCTTCCAGAGTTTCGAAGAAAAAAAAGTTTGCAAGAAAGTACTCGATGATATTTTCTAATTTTTCCATGTAACGTCTAACGTCTATTACTGCGATATTAAAGTAAAGGTGTGGACCATAACTACTGAGTACCATTTATATTTGCAACGAAGGTGATTGATAACATTTTCTGTCTCTTTGCAGCAACAACTTTTTTTTTCCAAAGAAAAAGTCATATTTATTGATCGTATAAAATAAAAATACATTCCACATATGCAAAAAGCACGATTGTATCCTAAATAGATTATTGAGATTTTTATCTCCCGTAGTAATGTTATGGTCTGTCATTATGATAACAAGCTGTAATTACAATGTCAAAACTGAACTGATTTTCAAAAGCATAAAAAATTGCTTAAGTAGGTCTTTTAGTTTAAAGACTCATCTTAACTATTGCTAAGATATTTAATATAATTGGGTAATCAAGAAAGTGTAGGTTGGATTGTTAGGAGGTCAGGTTGTGATCCTAGTCATTCAGATTTAAATCTATCTCAAAATATGTGTTACTGTAATACTATGACATCAGCTAAGTGTCAACACTCTCCATTGAAATATATATTTATATATATATAATTGAAAGAAAATATGATCCTAATCATTCAAATTTAAATCTATGTCAAAATATGTGTTATGACATTAGCTAAGTGTCAAACACTCTCCATTGAAATATATATCTATATATATATATATAATTGAAAGAAAATATTTGTAGAGGTTCTACAAAGCTTAATCGGACACTGGATTTGATTTTCAATTTAGTTGAGGCTAAGGTGAAAGATGCATATAGGTGTTGGAATAAACTCTCAATAAAAAATACTTTTGTTGACAACATTCTCTTATTTTGTATTGGTTTTCCTTATTTTATATGGGTTTTCAAGTGACCCTTTGTGACTAGTACAAAACTGTGTTAATTAGGTGCATTTATGTAGTGTTCGTGAGGAAAATTTATTTCCTCCCACTTGGATTCAAATTCATTTTTGTGACATTTTTGGTTTCTAAAAATAAAGAAAGCTCTTAATTCTCACAATAGTGGAGAACTTTTAAATCTTTTTAAAAATGTATATAAATTTTTTTGGAGGCTCATCTTAATTTAGAAAGTTAATAATGAGATATTTTATATAATTGGAATAAGGGATTTGCATGTGTTTTGAGGGTTTTTCCTAGGCCAAGGCCATATATGATATAGAAATGCTAGGATCTAGGTCTTCGATGCACTCAAGGAAATTATTACATTAGATTGGAGCACTCCTTGTGAAGTGTAGAGAAAAAGGGTTTCTAGGGTTTTATAAAGATTTATTAAAATGATGGCTAGGGATAGCGGATTTGACTATAGATTTTCCAGGGACAAGGTCATTGAGGATGTGAAATGTAGGTGGATAGGGTCTATGGATATGACTACATATTTGCTAAGAACAAGGTGATTGAGGATGTCGAGGTGCTAGGATCAAGGCCATTCATGAACCCTAGAAGGTTCTACAATTTGATGGCAATGAATATTTGTTTATCTTATTCCGAGGGTCTACCAAGCTATTTGAAATTTCTTGAAAAGTTACAGTCACAACCTTCTATCTAATTATGCATAGTCTAAATTATGATTAATTGCTCAATAAGTTTGTTAGGTAATAGGTGACAAAGTAATGAGGTTTTTCAACAAGAGTTTAACAAAATATTTACACAAATTATGGTCTTCAAAACAATAGTTATTGTAGGTGCTTGGATGTTGGATGATTATTTTTAGGCCCTAAGAATCCTCCTACTCCCTTATAAATGAATTTTTTTAGAGAGATCAGTGTTTTGGAAACTATTTTCTTAACATGTTTTCTCAATACCAAAGTATTGAGGCTTCACAAAAAGTGCTTGAAAAAATGGCTAAACAAAATGTGGAGATCTTTTATATAATGTTGGGAATCATATGAGGGGAACACCATCACATTGTAGCTTCAATCATTGCACATGTTACCTCCATGAAGGATAAACTATAGAAAAAATGAGGGATAATAGTGGCCTAACAATCCTTTATATATGTTGGTAATTCATTGGATGATCCTTGTTTTCTTGACCAATTAACAAATTTCACAATCTTGATAATTATCAAAAGGTTTTCAAGGAGGGTCCCTATTTAGTAGGAGAATATGGTGTTTTTGTTATCCCATAGTTCTTAGAATTCAACCCTTCCAATATACATGTTACCAAAATCTATATTTGGGCATGTCTCCAAATCTTATAATACACTTTTTGAATTTGATAATGTTTAAAGATATTGAGAATACCTTGGGTAGTGTTGTGCCTACAACTACCCTCCCCATCAGTTCCTTAGGAACTATGGGGTCCTCTCCTTTCAAATTTTCCTTACCTTGAGTATTACTTGGTTTTTTTCTTTTCTTCCCATAAGCTTGGCTAAGTATTGTTTTATGATTGATGCTTTCTAGGGGGAGAAAACACTTAAGTATTTTCAAGAAGAAAACTTTTTTTTTCTTGAGTCCAACGTTGTGGCGAGTTCCACCAAGTCCATCGCAATGGCGGCCAACGATCCATATTTATGTGAGAATGAAATGAAAGAAAATATATAGAACCACATAGATATATGTATTACAAGAATCACAATAATATAGTAAACAAAAATTCTGTTAAATGAAAGAAATAAAACATATAGTAAAATAAAGCAACTAGAATGGTGGTAGCTTATCTCTGAGAAGAGATGTGATGACTACACGCATTCATGACAAGATGAATACAAAAAGAGGTTGAAATGGCCTATTTATCATAAGCATGAAGGAAAGAACCCTACACATCCAAAAAAATAACCCTAGGAGATAAACCATCAGAAATTTTGCACCCCCAAGGTGGTTAGTTGAGCAGTCAACTTCTCGGGGTCATAACTTTTGTGTATGATCTTTGTTTGGGGCGCTTAGTAAACCATTGTAAATATCTATCCCAGGAGTACAATAGTGGATTGGTCCCAAACAAAAGCCTAAATGGCCCCAAAATTTCAAGACCCAAGAAATCATAGAAAAACTACAAGAAAATTGCCAAAACAATAAATTGTTTTGTGTCAATGGAATAGGTGGGTGGCCATCGATATCCATCTGGATCAGTTGTCCCCTATTATGAAGAAATGATATCCATTGCATTAAGGGCTGATGCAAGGTAATGATACTCAATTATGACACGTTAGTTGCAATGACATTCTAGAAAAACAGAAATAGTATCATTAAAATGAATTATTAAAGGTACCTACAAAACGTTTTTGGATTAGGTGTAAACAGATGAAACGTAGAAAAACGGATGACCTTCCGGAATATATAACTTTTATTTATGGAAAATTGGTGTAACCACCCCAAAATGTCATTATTCGAAGATTGGTCTGTTATTTTTTTTCTCAAACATAATGCACATGTTTTTGTTGAGCCACATTTTTGCTATGTAAATTTTCAATTTACAAGAAAAAAATGTAGAGGCGTAGGAAACAGAAGAATCTTTTGCGGGACTATTTTTCCAAAATTTTAAAAGTCAATTTTAGATTTTTTTTAAATTATCAAAGTGAGTGAAGCCCTAAAACAACATGGTCAAGTGTTGAGCCACCATATCATGGTCTAAAAATAATCAAAATAATTTTTGTTTTTTTGTTTTTTAGGTTGTAGGTATTTTCGTGCTCTTGTGCGGGTTCTCTTCCTTTTTCGAAATAGGTAAGCCAATCAAAAGTTATAGGACAAATACATGACCTATGTTTTTTATAAATTTGACATGAGTGCAGTTAAAAATGAATTAAAAATAGAAAACAACAACAGATCTATTCAAAAATTATATATTTATAATCTGCACACAGAACTCGACAAGCATGTGCAATTTCATCTGCAGCGCACTTGTGGAGCTTATGTGGAACTAGTTGTGAAAAACCGAAAGTTACAACATTTGATGTTTTCTGCCATAAATAAGGCATAAATCAGACCGAGCCTCAAGGTGCAATCCGAAGCTAATTCCAAGTCTACAAGGGCGCCAAAAACAATTTGAATTCAAGCACGCGTGCGTGCAACTACGCGCATGCACAACTACGCGCACGTGCAAACACGCGCATGCGTGACTGACAGAGCGCACACGTTAATAACAACGCGCAAACGTCCTTGCGTGTACGCGCTATTGTATGCCTTTGTATAGTTTATTTAATTTCCTTTGTCAAGGGGATACATGAAGTTGATGAAGATGTGATGATGAAGAAGATGAAGATGATGGAGATGTTAATGAGGAAGGGGGAGATGACAATGATGTTGAAGATGTTGATGATGATGATGATGATGATGAGATGATGGTGATGGTGATAATGATAAATATTTTGATGATGATGATGAAGATTTTGATGATGATGACAATGGTGATGAAGATGACGATGAGGATGATGAGGATGATGGTGATGATGATGATGATGAGGATGATGGTGATGAGGATGATGGTGACAAGGATGATGATCATTATGGTGATGAATATGATCATGATCATGATTAATATGATGATGATCATGATGAATATGATGATGATCATCATCACCATCGCCACCATCATCATCATTGTCATCTCCCCCTTCCTCATCAACATATCCACCATCATCATCTTCTTCATCATCACCACCTTCTTCATCATCATCTTCATTACCATCGTCATCAACATCAACATCTTCATCTCCATCATCATCATCTTCTTCATCCTCATCACCATCATAATCATCATCTTCGTCATCATCATCTTCGTCATCATCATCATCGTCATCATCAACACCATCATCATCATCGTCCTTCTTCCTCATCTTCATCAACATCTAGGTCATCATCTTCATCGTCAACGTCATCATCATCATCATTATCATCCTCATCATCAACATTGATGGTGATGATGATGATGATGAAGATGACGATTATGATGAGGATGATGAATATGACGATTATGATGACGAAGAAAATGTCATCGTGACCATGGCGATGATGGTGAAGATGATGAAGATGGCAATGATGATGACTAATGAAGATGATGATGACGAATATGATGATTTTGATGATGATGATCATATTCATCATCATCATCATCTTCATCATCGTACTCATATTCATCATCATCCGCCACCATCATATCATCATCATCATCATCATCCTTATCCTCACAATGATGATGATGATGATTATGATGATAATGTTGTTGACGATGATGAAGATGCTGCTAATGATGAAGATGATGTGTTTCATATTCATTATCATCTTCATCATCAACATCATCATCATCATCATCATCATCATCTCCATTAGTCATCATCATCATCATCATCATCCTCATGCTCGTCCTCACAATGATGATGATGATGATGGTGATCATGTCATGGTTCATGTTGTGGATGATGATGAATATGATGATGATGTGTTGCATATTTGCCATCATCTTCATCATCAACATCATCATCATCATCATCATCATCATCTCCATTAGTCATCATCCTCATCATCATCATCATCATCACCATCTTCATCATCATCATGATCTTCATCATCATCATCATCATCATCATCATCATCATCATCATGACGAAGATGATGATGATGATGATGATGATGATGATGAAGATGGTGATGATGATGATGATGATGATGATGACTAATGGAGATGATGATGATGTTGATGATGAAGTTGATGACGAATATGTAGCACATCATCCTCCTCATCTTCAGCATCTTCATCATCATCAACACCATGATGATGATTGTTAGGAACCCATGTCTTTACTTTGTTAGTATATTGTTGTTGGACACATATGCTTTGTAAGTCATCCCATAGTATTTGTTGATCAATAGTTTATGTTATTGTTGTTGGCGCATATGCTTTATAAGTCACCCGTAGTATTGTTGATCCATAGTTTGTAGTGGCCCATGGTTTTGACCCATAGTATTGGCGCCTAGACTTAGTATATAAGTGTGTGCTGAGACCTATGAAGGCACCGTGAAGTTATTTGTATTGAGCTTGCTCATAGGAGGTTGCCCCCTCGAAGTGGCCTATGATCAATATAAAAGTGATTCCGAGTTCTGTCATTTCTGCTATTTCGCATATTCTTATTAATTAATTGTTGCAGGTGCATCACAATGATGATGATGAGGATGATGATGAAGATGGCGATGACAAGTATGATGAGGATGATGAAGATGAAGATTATGATGACGAAGACAATGATCATCATGACCATGATCATAAGTTGATGATGATGGTGGTGAGGATGATGAAGATGACGATGATGATGACTAATGAAGATGATGATGACGAATATGATGATTTTGATGATGATGATCATATTTGTCATCATCATCATCATCTTCATCATCGTACTCATATTCATCATCATCCACCACCACCATCATCATCATCATATCATCATCATCTTCATCCTCATCCTCCTCACAATGATGATGATGATGAAGATGATGACGATGATGATGGTGATGATGATGATCATGTTGTTGATAATGATGATGAGGAGGAGGATGTTCTGCATATTCGTCATCATCTTCATCATCAACATCATCATCATCATCATCATCATCATCATCATTAGTCATCATCATCATCATCATCTTCATCATCATCATCATCATCATCATCATCATCATCCACATGCTCGTCCTCACAATGATGATGATGACGACAATGATGAAGATGATGATGATGATCATGCTGTGGATCATGTTGTGGACAATGATGATGATGTGCTGCATATTTGTCATCATCTTCATCATCAACATCAACATCATATCATCATCATCATCTCTAGTAGCCATCATCATCATCATCATCATCATCATCACCATCTTCATCGTCATCATCATCATCATCATCACCATCTTCATCATCATCATGATCTTCATCATCATCATCATCACCATCATCATGACAAAGATGATGATGATGATGATGATGATGATGATGACGATGAAGACGGTGATGATGATGATGATGATGACTACTGGAGATGAGGATGATGTTGATGATGAAGTTGATGATGAATATGCTGCACATCATCCTCGTCATCATGATCATCTTCATCATCATCATCACCACGATGATGATGATGATGAAGACGGCCACGACAAGTATGATGAGGATGATGAAGATGCCAATTATGATGACGAAGACAATAATCATCGTGACCATGATCATATGATGATGATTACGATGGTGAGGATGATGAAGATGGCGATGATGACGATGGATATGATGATTTTGATGATGATGATGATCATATTCATCATCATCATCATCATCTTCATCATTGTACTCATATTCATCATCCACCACCACCACCATCATCATCATCATCATATCGTCAACATCATCATCATCATCATCATCATCCTCATCCTCACAATGATGATGATGATGATAATGATGATGATGACGATGATGAAGATGATGATGATGATCATGTTGTTGATGATGATGAAGATGATGATGATGACGAGGATAATGTGCTGCATATTTGTCATCATCTTCATCATCAACATCATTATCATCATCATCATCAGTCATCATCATCATCATCACCATCTTCATCATCATCATCATCTTCATCATGATCTTCATCATCATCATCATCAGATCATCATGACGAAGATCATGATGATGATGATGATGATAAGGATGATGGTGATGATGAGTATGATGAGGACGATGAAGATGACTATTATGATTACTGTCATCATCATCATCGTCGTCATATGATCGTCATCTTCATCATCATCCACGTCCTCACAATGATGATGATGAGGAAGTTGATGATGATGATCATGTTGATGACAATGATGTGCTGCATATTCCTCCTCATCTTCATCTTCATCATCATCATCATCATCATATCCAAATTAGTCATCATCATCATCGTACTCATATTCATCATCATCCACCACCACCATCATCATCATCATCATATCATCACGACGAAGACGATGATGATGATGATGATGATGATGATGATGTGCTGCATATTCGTCATCATCTCCAACAACATCTTCGTCATCGTCATCATCATCATGAAGATGATGATGATGATGATGATACAAAGATGATGACGAAAATGTCAATGATGGTGATGATTATGAGGAAGATGGCGATGATGAGTATGATGATGAAGACAGTTATGATCATATGACGACGACGACGACGATGATGATGATGGTGATGATGGTGACTAATGAAGATGATGATGGAGAATATGATGAATTTGATGATGATCATATTCGTCGTCATCATCACCTTCATCATTGTACTCATATTCATCATCATCAGCATCATCATCATCCTCATCCTCACAATGATGATGATGATGATGATGATGATGATTATCATCATTATCATCGTTGTATACATCATCACTTTATACAACATTAATATATCTACTATGTATTTAATTATTCTTGATGTAATACATATGTTTCTAATTGAAAATTAAATTAATGTTTTGAAATCAAAATACACAAATTTGTAAATATACCCTTAAACCCCTAAACACCTAGAAGCACTTAAATGCACTTAGGGATTATGGGTTAGAAGAGGTCCTAAAGGCCTTTATGGGGAGGGGCTCTAGGCATAACCCGACTCATTTATATCTATTGGACAATAAATACTGTGAACGTTACCCACCAAACATTACAACATTCAGCAAGGATGTGCACGCACCTCTAGCGCGCACGCGCATCTGGTGCATGCG
This sequence comes from Larix kaempferi, assembly GCA_027924585.1. Classification (NCBI taxonomy): domain Eukaryota; kingdom Viridiplantae; phylum Streptophyta; class Pinopsida; order Pinales; family Pinaceae; genus Larix; species Larix kaempferi. The sequence goes on from BSBM01000742.1 coordinate 9,852,908, forward strand.
TGCCCCTGTTGAACATAAAATTTAGAAAATCACCCGTGTTCTTTCTCCCACATTTTTTTCCTCATTCATCGCGTTCTCTTCATTGGTTTCACGCATAGTCCGACAAGCATTTACATGGTAGATTGAATTCATACACCATTTGGTGCTTCCTTCACCATTTGGATAAAATACACAACATTTGGGGCTCTATTTGGCTCTTTGTATTGAATACACACCTATTGGGCTCTATTTGGATCAATTGAGTGAATACACAATATTTGGACTCTATTTGGCACCTTGGATTGAATTCTCATGCTACTTGGACACACATGAAGTCTTCTTACATATAGTGGACACATCAAAAGAGCAATCATAATCCTTGAGGTATGGTGATAATTTTATCTTGTTAAATGTAATTTAGTCTTCATTCACTTGTTTGAATGGCATCTATTTTGGTTTTTCCTCATGAATTGTATGATAGATCTATTTTAGTCTTCTTAATCTTCAACATAGACAATAAAAACATCTTACCAAAAAAAACTACAACATGAACCAAGCAATGCTTTCAATCTTTCATGAAGATAATAAAAAAAAATTACTTGCATCACCACCAATAACATTTCATAATCACATTCCTCCATCTAGTAGACAAAAATTTGTTGAATTCGTCATGGTTTCACTACAACAACTCACACAAACACCTAAACAATTGAAAACTCTTAGTATTATGGGGCTATTTTCCCTCATCCATACCATGAAAATGAAGTGATATGAGCTTCTCCCTTGTAGGGAATTTGCTCCTACTAACATCCCATACCACCATCCAATACCATCCTATTGAGTTCCTAGAGGTGATGTTGTAACTTTATATGTAGGGCATTCCCAATAGCTTTTAGGATTATATGAAAACATTCTCACTAGATGTTGTTGTACATAATCAATTGCTACATCGAGCTTTAATAATCATGCACATCGAGTTTTGATATCTTGTTTGTTGTTCATTCTTGCAGTGGTCATAATTTCGTTTTTCCAAAAAATGCATTGAATATGGGTAACAGACATAATAATAAAAGAAATTCTAGAAGGACGTAGCCACCCCCTGAAAAGACCCATCATATAAGAGAAAATGCCAGGTTGTAAATGCAAAACCGTAGAAATCAAAATGTTAGTGCCTTAGATCCATCAACAAGCAATGACGAAGTGGTTGAAGTCAATCAAATCTTGCCTGATGTTGAGTATGAAGGGATGGATGTTGAACAGGTTCTTAACTGGAAACCACCCCAAGAAGAGCACCCACCTGGTGAACACACTCCATTGCAGGACCAATTTGTGAACGAAGGGCCACAACAAACCGTTGACGAGACTCGTACTTCCTTGCCGACTCCCTTGCCTCGACTATCAATTGGATGACGAAGAACTCCCAGATGTATTCATGTGGATGAAAGTTCATTTTCAGGACTTGAAGGTAAGATGGCTAAATGCACTATTGATTTCCATTGTAATAAGATAATCAAATATTTTTTTGAATCCAAAACCGATGTAGCAAAATGTCAATTATTTCTTGCGTTGTTAAAATCACATTGTCTAGCTCATGTTAGGAGAATTTTGGGCATAAAGGTAGTTAGAAGTTCAGAGGCCAACAATCATGTTGTTAGAAATCTACAATCTACATTTAATTTGATTGGAAAAACTTCTCGTACAAAAGATTTTAATGCAGCCCGTTGTGTACTATCGGAATCAATTGTAGACAAATCCACAAGGAAACGTCGCCTACTATCACTCGCATGTAAAATATTTAAAGTAGATAGAAAGACTCTCAAAAGTATTATTCCATTAGAGAAAAACTCGAGACCCCAGGCCAAAAAGATTGTTGGGCCTTTGTTGGTAGGTTACCTTGTTCAGACATGAAGCTCATTGATGCTGTTAAAGAACTAGTGCAAAAGTTTTGGCATGATAACACTAGACCGTCATTGAATCAAAGTGATGTTTTAAAGTTGAGAAAAGGTGTTAGGGGGGGTGAAAACCATGCCAAGCACTTCTTTGACACGACACAAACAAAAATCTATGAGAGGTTCAAGAATGAGCACACACAATCGAAAAATGCAAACCCTGGTATGTTAGAATTTGCATTGATCACAATACATGTTGTTGTAGATACCATGTATAATTTGAGTACTATTATGATACATATAGACATATATTTTGTGGTTTGCATACTAACATTATGCAGGATTGCCCTTCGTTACAACCACCGAATGCATCCAGAGAATTTATACATAGCATAATCTGTCGAAGGCCTGAAGGACAAAAATATTATAAAAGATCATGTTTATATGGGACATGTTCCAATTGCACTGGGTTTGCATTATTGGGACGCTGCATCGACGCAACCGCGGAGCACGAATTTGGGAGGATGTCAGTAGAAATGCAGAACTTCTAGTACATAACATATCAAGTAGATAGTTCGAAGGAAAGAAAAAAAATTGCATTGGTGAAGTCACAGGTAATCTAAGTTTGCATGGTTTCATACTGTACATGTTGAATTTGTACATATATATTCAGATTGAAAATGTCACGTTGTATTAATGCCCTTGGTTTTGTGGCACCAGGTACAAATTTGCAAATTCATGAAGGAATTCTACCAAAAGACCGAGCATTATGTACAACACATCCATGTAGCATGATGGCAGGATGAACAATATAGACAGTGCAGAGACACCTTTCCCAATGGCACAATATTTTTGGTTGTGGACTTTGCAAAAAACTACACCCTACAGCCACAGAATGAGATTCAAAGTCAATACTACCATTCAGACCAAGTTAGCAGAATGGTCCATATCGCGTACAGGCACACGCCAAAGAGCAGCAACGACATGAGGATAATATTGAAAGAGACCAACTTATACATCAGTGACAACATGTGCCACGACCTGCATTATGTGCAACATTGCTTCAAAATTTTCTATGATCAGCTGAAGGAGAGAGGTATACAGATGGATCAACATTGGATATGGTCAGATGGTTGTGCAGGCCAGTTAAAAAATGCACATGTTTTCCAGTGGTTGAGTATTTTGTACAAGACTTATGATGTGCTGCATGTATGGAACTATTTTGAGACCGAGCATGGAAAGGGAGAGCACGACGGGGTTGGAGCATGTCTCAAAACTACCCTACGAAGGGAGGAGATGAGGTGCATGGGAGGCCCTCATATTCGGAATGTCAAATCCACAGTTAGATGGTGCAAAGAAAAAATGTCAGATCGAACCACAGAGCAACACATACCAACAGGTAGAGGACATGTTGTCAGAAATTTTTGGAATGTAGTTGATATAGATCGATCACTTTCTTATAGTTGTAGTACTGTGCAAGGCACTCGTGGATTTCATTCAGTTCAAAGCTCAAACAACCCCTTATTTGAAATATGGATGCAAAAACTTGCTTGCTTTTGTGGGTCTTTCAACAGTTGTGAGTGGGATGAGTGTGAATCAATGGATTGGGTTGATGAATGGGATCATGTATCACTTGCAGAGGACCCACGTGTAGTTGCTGAAACAATCCAATTAGAGGAAGGACAATCCTCTATTTTGAATGAATATGATCATATATCTGATCTTATACAGCCAGGGAAACATTTCTGCATGCATATCCCAGTTCCCTCCTTGTTTTTGTAATTATCCAAGTTATCAAACCACTACTTGTTGGAATATGACCTTAAAATGCATTTTTGCAGGACACATCTACACAGTTGTCGCCCTGACAAACAGTGCAATTGGGACAAATGATTGGTTGGCACGATGCATCTAGGGGAAGAAAACCCTCCTCACATCATTAACAGATAGTGAAGGCATTACCTTTCTGACTGGCTTGATGGTTGTTCAGGGGTAATATCTTACAGTGGATGGAAAGGGACCAAAGAGCAATGACTACACATACATAGATTATAGACCAGGGTCGTGGGTGTATCACTTTACGCACTTGATTGTGGGTACAAACATCTAACTACAAACAATGTCAGCGAAGTCGTCAAACAAGGTACGCTACTTAGTACCTCATGTGGAGCATGAGAGGTTGTTCGAGACAATAAAAAACCAAGAGGATCCAGAAGGCCTAATTGACTGAGGTACATAGTATAGCTTTGTGATTGTTTATTCATGCACGATTAATGTTATTCATGTTAGATAGTTTATTTGGTATCGTTTATTTGATGTCGGAGTTATGATTTATATCCATGTGATTGTTTATTCATGCATGATTAACCCTAGAAGCACTAATATAATCCTACAAACATAATCTAGCCCTAGAAATGCTAGAAAGCTAAACTAACCCTAGAAACACTAATCTAACCCTCAGAAACTAATCTAGAATCCTAGAAACATAATCTAGCCCTAGAAATCCTAGAAAGCTAAACTAACCCTAGAAACACTAATATAATCCTCGGAAACTAATCTAGAATCCTAGAAACCTAATGTAGCCCTAGAATCCGTGACCCACAACACGTACCCTCAGAAGGGGGTATTTGGACTCCAAGTGGGATAGGATCACTATTAGAAAGGTTTTCCATGTCACACAAGTACACCACTAGAGAACTCAACTTATAGAATCCAAGTCTACATGTCTATCTTGGAATTTCGATCCTCAAACCCTAGGTCTTACCAAGATGCCCGCAACACCCAAATCTGCCTATTGCCCCAATTTTCTCTACCACTCTCTCCATTTGGAGCTTTAGGAATTGTTTCAATATTGGTCTAGTACTTGGATGAATATGAGGATCATTTGGGAGCTATGATTCAGTAGCACTAACATGTTCATCATTGTCACCTAATGGTTGGCAATGTCCTTGAGGGAGGCTTTAGACCTACCTCACCCATGTTAATGCTTGATTTTTTGGAGGTCCCTCAACACCATCTCCATCATCATCACCATCTCCATCATCATCACCATCTTTGTCTTTACCATCTCCATCATCATCACCATCTTCGTCATCATCATCACAATATTCATCATCACTGTCATCTGTAGGTCCCTCATCATTGTGTCCATCATCATCACCATGATCTTCATCACCATCACCATCTCCATCATCATCAATGCCTTCATCATCACCACCACCATCATCATCATCACCACAAGTGCCTAGTGGATGATTTTCCAAAGTTGACCCCGGTGTGCAAAAATTGCACACTCCCTCACTGAGAAAAACCCTAGTTTCCAAGATGGACCTACAAGGTGACATCGGTGCCATGGGACCGGAGGAGAGGGGCACCCCTAGCACTATCCAGACGTCCTGAATTCAACAAAGTTGTTGGTTCATTGATCGGAGTCACAGTGTTCATTTTATGGCTCGTTCTGTCTCGCATCCAAAAGGCCTTCAGGGACACCTACTGGATACCTGCCGGGGGCATAGAAATCCAATCATGCAGCAAAACCTGGTTCGGGGGAGTCCTGTAAGTGTGTCTAGGGAGTTCCTAGTTGGGAACGCTAGCCACAAGTGCCCGGTGGACGATTTTGAAAATTTGACCCTATTATGCAAAAATTGCACACTCCCTCACTGAGCAAAACCCTAGTTTCCAAGATGGACCTACAAGGTGACACCCGGGCCACGGGAATAGAGGAGAGGGGAACCCCTAGCACTATCCGTATGTCTTGAATCCAACAGATTCGACAGTCCTTCAATTGGAGCCACGGTCTTCATTCTATGGCTCATTCCGTCTCGCATCCAAAAGGCCTTCACGGACACCTGCTGGATACCTGTTGGGGGCATAGAACTCTAACCGTGCAGCAAAACCTGGTTTCGGGGAGTCTTGCAAGTGTGTCTAGAGAGGTTCTGGATGGGAATGTTAACCACAAGTGCTCGGTGGACGATTTTGCAAATTTGACCCCATTGTGCAAAAATTGCACACTCCCTCACTGAGCAAAAACCTAGTTTCCAATATGGACCTACAAGGTGACACCGAGACCATGGGACCGGAGGAGAGGGGCACCCCTTGCACTATCCGGACATCCTGAATCTAACGGAGTCGACAGTTGATCAATTGGAGCCACGGTATTCATTCTATGGATCATTTCGTCTTGCATCCAAAAGGCCTTTAGGGACACCTGCTGGATACCTGTTGGGGGAATATAACTCCAACCGTGCAGCAAAACCTGGTTCTGGGGAGTCCTGAAAGTGTGTATAGGGAGGTTCCGACTGGGAACACTAGCCACAAGTGCCCGGTGGATGATTTTGCAAATTTGACCCCATTGTGCAAAAATTGCACACTCCCTCACTGAGCAAAACCCTAGTTTCCAAGATGGACCTACAAGGTGACACTGGGGCCACAAGACCGGAGGAGAGGGGCACCCCTAGCACTATCCTGACATCTTGAATCCAATGGAGTTGGCGGTTTGTCGATCGGATCCACGGTCGTCATTCTATGGCTCGTTCCGTGTCGCATCCAAAAGGCCTTCAGGGACACTCGCTGGATAACTGTCGGGGGCATAGAACTCCAACCGTGCAGCAAAACCTAGTTCTGGGGAGTCCTGCAAGTGTTTCTAGGGAGTTTATGGCTGGAACATATCGATCTTAATAGGATTTATACAATCTCTATTTTACGAGAAACTGACCTTAGAACTTCTCGTAGCAATGACAATGAATCCTTCATTTTGCATTTGTTAGTTGACGAAGATCAATTTTTGACAAAACAATGTAGTTATTACATGTGAAGGCAATGGTTTCCCGTGGAAAACGAGTGTAGGGTTGAGCAGAGGAAAGATGTTGGGAAATGGGATATTACATTAGCTTTTCTGATGGGAAAGTGGTTTACAGAAGGAAATATGGCGGCTGTAGGTATCTATGCTTTTCTTCCAACGGAAATTGTAACAGGATTTCCATTTATAATACAGGCAGATTTTTTACTGGTTTCGTCAAGAGAAAGTATCATTTTCAATAACAAGTGGAACCAGGGAATCGTTTGTTGTGTTCCATTATCCTTTTGTTCAGAATTCACTGCTCTGATAAGTGGTAATTCACCTCTATCATCAAAAACTTGGGTCTATAGGTACCTTCCCTTTCATATTCCTCGTTATCCACAGCTAACACAAGTTAGAGATGCCATTTAGACCCAATTGAAAGTTGATGAAGTGGTTTTATGTGACGTCATCTTTGGAATAAATGTTTATGTAAACCAACAGAAGCTTAGACAATACTCCCTGCTTTTAAACACATTTTGGAGAAAGCAAGAGGGTAAGTTCATCAAAGCAACTTCATTCATCTATATTCTCGTAATGTACACATAGTCCATCCTTATCTTGATAAACAAGACTTTTATAACAACTTGAATTTTTTGGGTGTGGTTATCTCCCTGTATTCAGTTGTTTGATTGGTTGGAAAGCTTGCCTGAAAATATGTACGTTGAACTTCTTTGTTTTATTGCTGAAAAATGGAAGGGATTTTCAAGTCACCTGCAAAACGCTCCTTTGTTGTAATATGTAAGTTCTTCCAACAACATAGATTTGGCTAGTGTATCAAATGCTTTCGTCCACACCAGAATTTATCTTTCGTCAAAGGAGTTTCACATATTGTGGCTAACCAAATGGTCTCGGGAGCTTGGAAGTGCCGGAAAATATTATTCCATGCCTGAATCTACCCAGAAGGCAATTATAAATTTAGATCCTCGAGAATGCCTGAATCTACCCAGAAGAAAATTATAAATTTAGATCCTCGAGAAGGTGAGAAACTGTATGAGTGGTTGAATCGGTATCCTAAAATTATAGAGCTTTCTATCTCAAAGTTTGATGAGCGGCTCCTGTTACCGGACAATCCACTCGACTGGAGGCGAGCTGGATCTCCCTAGCTCAATGCGAGTCTAGAACAAATAGAACATACTACAAACACGTTTCCTAGATCTACTTAAGGATCCAGTACTAGATTTCTTACCTCTTTGATTCACTATCCTTTCTCCCGAATGTTGCTTCATGTCCCGAGGTCGTCAGATCCAAGCTGCAAGACTTGTTAAGACACAAAAAAGAGAAACGAGTAAAGAGCATCTATACAATAAGAGATCTATGTAAACAATTAAGTAGGTAAACAACACAACATCATTACACATCAAGAATGATATTGGTGGAAAGCATTTGTATTATTGCAAATAGAGGAGTACATGATAGAGATATAGAACTACAACCAATGACTTAACGTAGCAGCCCTTCTCCACACAAGCCAATTTCCAAGCCCTTCCAAGGAAGCATTAGAGTCTCCAAGAGGTGAGGGAATGTGTCCAAGAGAGATTTCACCAGCATGTAGATACCATAGTCTTCCCCCCTTGGTATGGGAGTGAGCCTCGTATATATAGGACTAAGTGGATGAGGTTATGGATAGGATAGGATGAGAGATGGTAGGAGAGAGATAACGGATCTTCCTATCAAGCTAGGAGTCGAGTACCATCTCTCCAAGAGATCAGGGATAAGCCCACAAATGGGCAAGCTTCGAGAAAGATCTAGAAATGGCTATTTTTTCCCATTAACAGACCTTGTCGCACCCTGCTATGGAGCAACCTGCGACGTCGCATGTTGCTAGTGTGCAACCTACGACGACCTCTCAAAAGGTTGTACAAACTGAGTACAAATCCTCCCAAACGAATACTTGGTCTAGATTACTTCAGGGATGTATACACAATGGTCAAGGTGATGACATTATCACAACGGTCATGATGACAACACTTGGTCATAATGACGGTACTTGCAACGGTCATGATGACGACACTAGGTCATGACGACGACACTTGCGACACTTGTGACACTTGCACAAGGGTGACGACATTTTGGTGTAACAGAATGCCCCCAAAGAATGAAGCTATTAAGGATGTACAAGTGAAATGCTTTGATAGAAATAATGGAAAAAGACTTGTCGGATGAAGGACGCTGCTGCAGTAAAACTGACTCTGAACTGACAATCTCATATGTAGTACAACATGGCTGTCGACCAATACATTGCAGATCCATGGGAGTAATGAACGACTGAACACAATCATGGCAACTAGACACAAGCGTAGATCCATGATGAGATGATAACACAGCCATGACCAATACAAAAGTGGATCTGTGTAATATGACTCAATACAAACTCCATCGCAACTTGGGTAAAACGTGACTCCCCAGGGTCTTCAAGTTGAACCCGCAATGATACGAATCTATCCATGTGATTACAAATGTCTTGACGTCAAACATGGTAGAAACCACTTGATTACCAGTCATTGATGTGAACTGTTAACAAGTGCGAAGGAAATCACCATTAATGTCAATGATTCCCAAGGTATCACAGTATATCATCGAGCGTGAATAAATGAGTTGATGTTGAACGCAAGATGAAATATTTCAATCAAGAGTCAATGATGTGAACTCATGATGAAAGAGAGGTAACCTGCCATTGAGGCATGCAGGGCCAAGGTACTTGGTTGGTTTCTAGATTCAATCCTTGGATGATGAGTTGAAGTCGACAAGAATGAATCCGTCGAAGGAGGGCCATGATGAATCCCCCATCAATTGACACGAAACACGGCAAAAGATGTGTAGAGTGGATTGGATGGTACAATAACATGTGAGACTAACTCAAAGTAGCAACGACATGACGACGTGTGTACTAACTGAAAATGATGAGTGAATGTGTTCTTGAACATGGGCATGGCATGACTTGGCAGTATTGACATGAGAATGATGCAAACTTCTAATGCAACTGATAGCAGAAGCTTTCTCCGAATGATTTAGAGGAGTAACATGACTCAGAAAGTAAGCGGGGACTCATAGACAAACAAATGACCCAAGTGTTGGTATGAAAATGCAGACGAGTGCCATGTTCAATAATGACTATATACTGCCACTAAGGTATGTAACACAAACACTTTCCTTTTTCCCCATCATGACTGATGAGTGCCTCACTTGTTTTTTAACGAGCTTGATGAGGGTAACCAGATGCTCAGTATAGCTCATCTCATAGATGAGTCCAATCCCAAATGTTTTACGAACCTAGGAAAGGAGGGGTTTTTCCCATAATGGGCCCTTCAATGTTTAAAATTTAATGAGTCCAGAGAAGGAAAACTCGGCATCATTTCATGTTTAGAGAGTCTAAAAAGAACTAAAGGAGACTCCAACGGTCCTTTTTCATAAAGTTAGCCTCATCGCCCGAAAAAGGGTAAAACAACGCGGGAGAGGACTCTTCCAGTCATGATTGGATGGAGTATTCCTTTTTGGTAATTAGTGCCTCCTGGTCCGAAAAAGGGGTAAACTATCACTAGAAAGACGATCATTCAAATGCTTTTACAAGCATGAAAGCATCAAGTTTGCTTGGAAATCTTTTCCTATTTAGGGAGTCTGAAAAGAGCCTAAAAAGGACTCCATGAACAACTTTGTCATGGTTTATAACCGAGTACGACAAAGGAAAAAGTAAAATCGGCACAGTTGCTTTTCCGTAAATAGTCTAGCGAGGCCAGATAAAGTGATAAACCTATACTCGTTAGACACACCTTTTTACTCAATTTTTTAACGAGCACGAGAATGGTATCAAAAGCACTCAGAATCTTTTTCATGTTTGAACCAGAGCACGAAAAAGTAAAAACTAAGCTCGAACCACTTTTCATGTTTTAACCAGAGCACGAAAAAAGTGAAAAGTAAGCTCAAACCACTTTTCATGTTTTAACCAGAGCACGAAAAAGTGAAAAGTAAGCTCAAATGCCATCTTACTATTTTTAACGAGCTAGAAGATAGGTTGGAAGAATTCTCATGATGTCTGCTTCATTTTTTAACGAGCTTGTAATAGAAAATGAACTACGCTCGAGATAATTTTCATGGTTTAATGAGCTTGAAACCTAAAAAAGGAAAGTGTGCTCGAAAATGTTCCCAATGGTGAACTTTTCTCCGATATGGCATCCAGAGGTTGGTGTGTGCCCCCAGCATGATTGTTGGAAGTAAGTGACTTAGCTCCAACATGGTGTGGAGAGGTGATCGAGTTGACCTCAACGTAACTTTCAGAGGTTGAGGTGATCGAGTTGACTTCAACGTAACTTTCAGAGGTTGAAGAGATGTCCCCAAGCTTCATTTCATTCGCCTAAGGCATAGGCAAGTGAAAAGAAGGTTCAGGTACTAAGTCTACGAGGAGACTCGACTCAAAGGGAATGGATATGTTTCATTTTTTAACGAGCTTGACACAAGATTAGAACTCTGCTCGTGGGAACCTATTTCATTTTTTAACGAGCTTGACATAGAAAGGGAACTATGCTCATGGTTAAGGACCATTGAAAGGTTCCTTCTCAACATGATGCCCAGAGGTTGGTAAATGACCCCAGCATGATTGCTAGCGGCTTAACATGGTAGTGTTCCCTCAACATGATTGTTGATGGTACGACATGTGGCATGCCCCCCAAGCTTCATTTCGTCTGAAAATTATGCTTGCTAACCCAACTACCAACCTGGCTACTAATATGAAAAGTTCGCCAATGGGGGGAAAACGAGAATCAGAGGAAAAGAAGGTTCGATTTCTAACTCTAGCGAGAGACTCGAACTAATGGGAGGGAGATCTATTTCATTTTTACACAATCTTGAAATAGACAATAACTATGCTTGAGGGGGCCCATCTTATTTTTTAACGAGCCTAAAATGGAATAAAACTATGCTCAAGGGGATTGGTTTCATTTTTATGCAAGCTTGAAACCAAAGGTAAACTATGATAGGGTAGTTGGTTTCATTTTTTAACGAGCTCGAAACATAACATAAACCGTGCTCGTAGAAACCTATTTCATTTTTTAACGAGCTTGACATAGAACGGGAACTATGCTCATGTGAAATGGTTTCATTTTTATGCAAGCTTGAAATCAAAGAGAAACTTTGCTTGAAGGTTGGTTTCATTTTTTAACGAGCTTGAAATAGACAATAAACTATGCTCGTGCCCCCATCCTTAGGGGGAAGAAACCACTAAAACATGGGGAACATTCAGGGAATTCCGATGACTAAGAGTCATATGATGAGTGGGTGTCATGAAGGAAAGCTGATCAATGGTCACAATCCTCCCATCATAGGGAAAATACATCTCTCGAAAGAGTGTGGACACTACAGCTTTCATACCATAGACATAATCACATCCAAGGAGCAGATTGAAATCTAAAGGACCTTGGACAACCATGACATCAACATAAGCATTTTTACCTCTCAATATGATAGGTAATTGTGGGAGAATCCCTAAAGGTCCAGTAGGCCTTCTATTAAAAGCCAAAATCTTGTCAGCGACTGGCACAAGCTGAGGGGAACCTATAGCTTTCCAAGCAGTTGAGGATAAAATACTAACAAAAGCTCCCTCATCAACTATCATACGAAAGATTTCTTTATCGGAAACTCCTACAGATATTTGAAAAGGAATACTCGAAGGAAGATGAGATTCTGTTAGACCATTCCGATCAAAGGAAATGACCTCAGTACTTGGAGGGGGTCCTGTAGAAATGGACAGGGTTTCCCCTTTCCTAGGAGATTCTGAACTGACTAGGAAAACATCAGCGGTTTCCAATTCACTCTCACTTGGAAAATAAGAATGAGACAAAGATTGTGTCATGGTGACTGCTTCAGTCTAGAATTTCTCCAATGAAAGAGCAAGATCGAGTGGATATGAGATCGACTCAATCACTTCACTCTCCGAAGGAAGAGTGGGATCAATTACAGATGAAACTAAATTGACCACTTGGTCAACCAGCGGGGGGTCAAGGGACAACTTACTATCGCTTGTTGGAAGCACCTGTTGAGAGCTAGTAATATCTTCCAACCACCATGAAGCTTCATCCATGCTTGGAAAAAGGTAAGTATGATGCATGCGCTTGCATATCCAATAAGGGTCTGCAGCTCTACCCTTCCGACCCTTTACAAATGGGTCACTGGTCGAGGGAGTATCATCAACATGATGGTTAGAGGTTAACGATACAAGCGGTTTTGGTTTTTTAGACCACACTTCTGACACACGGGAAAGACCGGGACAATTCTTGAGAAGGTGATCACCCTTGCAAAGTTTGCAAGGGAACTTTGGCTTACGAGGTGTTCTCATAGAATGAGTGCCATCAGAGGTAGATGGTTGACACTTGGTCTCTTTGTTATCTTTCTTCTTCTTAATGTTCCCTTTCTTCTTCTTCACACCATCCTTCTTACTAACATCAGAGTTTTCAGTAGGAAAAGAGGAAGAGATGGAAGCCGATTCAACTTTCGACGGAGAAGGAGAAGGGTCATTATGAGATTGATGCTCATGTGGTGAAGGACCTCAGTCCGACACGATTGGTGCACTTGGCGTAATTGGATTGGAGAATAACCATACTGGTAATCCTATCATCAATCCAAGAAGACTCAATGTAGCCATAAAGGGAGGACCAACAGTTCCACAAGGGGGAATAACAAATGGCATACCTTGGAAAGGTGCCTCCTGGTTGGTAGTCCCAGAAGAATTTTCCATATCTAAACTTCCTAAGAGTCTCTAAACTACCACACAAATCAAACACTACTCAAGTCTAAAATCAATAAGCAAACTGTGTGAATAGGAGTGGATTCAAAGTCTAGAACCTCACGGGATTATCAAGGCATTACAAAACACTATATACTGCAGGGTCCAACAATATGATGCGACAAGGAGGATTGGGACTGTACCCTTTCCTGCATACCCGATTACCTGGATAGTACGTGCCTGTTAATCTCCCCAAGTGTTGTTCTCAGTGTATTGCTTTGCCAAGACGACCAATAGGTTAACTCGGTTGGTTTCAGGAATCCTAATTGTGTTTCCCGATATACTCAAGGTACGTGGGAGTTCAAATCCGTAGTGGTGTTGTCTAATGCACAGCCGTTGGCACGAGACCTTCCAATATACGTTTCGAGTACTTGGTGGGTACGTGAAGGAGCTCGATATAGCAATGTACGTGGAAGACTACAATACCCCTGGACTACAGTGCTGGCAAATAACGACAGCTGCCACGCTTAATGACACTGGAACACGTCTCTAAGTTACACATAGTTACTAAATGATTTTAAGATAAGCTAGCGTTAATTTTATCTCGTACGGTTAGGTGAATGCATGAGGTGAGTACATAAATGTAAACATAATGCAATCCTCAACTACATGATAATGCACATTTCCTTTCCTTTTCAATGAAAACTACTTAAGGTAGGGAGAGATTTTTCTTTCTTTCAAACCAAAAGTACTTAAGTAGTAGTGAAAAGAAGAATTCCTTCCTATAGTGCAATAACTCTAACTTTCTTCAATAATAAGCTAAAGGGTGCAAAGAAAATGAAAGATGCAACTAATCTTAACAATGTGTAAGACAAAATGATGAAGAACTTTTCAATTTTCAAATGCATGTACCAAAAATGAAATTTGATAACTCAACGCTTTTCATATCTATATACAGAAAGTGAGAAGATATCTACAGCACTCTAATCTTTTAGAAATTCCCAAAGAAAAATGGAAAGCACCCAAACAACTCAAAGGCACTCAAGAGAGGCTCAAAATCTACCAAATGCAATAATTATAACTCATTTCCTATCTTTTTACACTTGAAAAAGACACATCTAAGCTACGGAAAGAAAAATCCTATACATGTTTCCAATCAAATGTAAGACAAAGATAAGCACTTAACAATCTCATCTAACTCAAATGCACACAAATCTGAAACAAGCCTTTCTTCTTCTTATGATGATAAGAGCAAGAATATCAAATGATCAAAATAAAGTAAGAAGAATATTTATGTTTTCCAAATTTGTGAATATAGCAAAAGAAGGACAAAATCAAGCTTTTCTTTGAACTAAAGCAGAGACAAAGAATCAATCTTTCCCAAAAACGATTAAATAGCTCAGCATGTAAGGGAAACAAGATGCATAACCCAAGAAAGAGAGGCTAAAAAAGACATGTATATCCCACACTTTTCAAGTCCTTAAAACAAGTCAATCAAATTAAACCAAAAAATGATCTCAAAAACTGAGATGGGTCAAAACAACTGAAGAATGCACGATTTCTCTTAAAAATGCAAGCAAAACACTAGTTTTTACTCAAAGGGCCAAACATGAATCCAAATCTCCAAAGACCCAAAAACCAATAGAAACAAGCCAACTAACATGTGCAAAAAGAAGTTTGGGATCATATCTAGTGCAAAGATCAGATCAGGTGAGGAGAGGAGGGAAAACAAGATCAAGTGGATGAAGGTGGGGAAACCAAAGTATCCACCACTACCAAACTGAATCTTGTTAAAATGGGACCCAATACAAATCCACACAAAATACCAAACACTTTCAACTCACAAAATCAAACAATGGGGTCTCTGACTGGATCGTACACTATAGAGGGAGTTCATACATCAAAACAAGGCTCAGACTGTCAAACAAGAGGATGGATGCCTGTATGCTAAGTCTCGACAGATCAGCGTACTCTGTCTTTGCAGACAGTGCGATGTTGCAGGTCACCTATAGGAGAGGTGCGACGGTGTCACAGTTCACTAATGTACAGGCCGCAACGAGCAAGCAATAGACAAATAACAGAGGCTCAGGAAAACACAGTGTCGCTCTGTTTTCATTGCCTAGGTGCGACAAGTGAGTTCTAGATTCAAAAATGAATCAGATCTCTCAAAAATGAACCAAAAACAGGCTTGAAACTGAGTTGTACAAACTCAAAGGAAGAAGATCAGGATCTTCAACGTGAAGATCTGACAATGGAATCAATCCTAAGAAGGAAAATGGCAAAAATGACAACAAGGCTTGTGACAAGTAATCAACTGAAAATGACTCAGATTAATGATCACTAAACAAGAATAGTCCCCAGTATGGTCGCCATATTTGTTACCGGACAATCCACTCGATCGGAGGCGAGCCAGATCTCCCTAGCTCAATGCAAGTCTAGAACAAATAGAACAGACTACAAACACATTTCCTAGATCTACTTAAGGATCAAGCACTAGATGTCTTACCTCTTTGATTCACTATCATTTCTCCTAAATGTTGCTCCACGTCATGAGGTCATCAGATCCAAGCTGCAAGACCTGTTAAGACACAGAAAAGAGAAACGAGTAAAGAGCATCTATACAATAAGAGATATATGCAAACAATTAAGCAGGTAAACAACACAACATCATTACACATCAAGAATGATATTGGTGGAAAGCATTTGTATTACTGTAAATAGAGGAGTACATGATAGAGATATAGAACTAACACCAATCAATTGACATAGCAGCCCTTCTCCACACAAGCCAATTGCCAAGCCCTTCCAAGGAAGCATGAGAGTCTCCAAGAGGTGAGGGAAAGTGTCCAAGAGAGATTTCACCAGCATGTAGATACCATAGTCTTCCCCCCTTGGTATGGGAGTGAGCCTCGTATATATAGGACTAAGTGGATGAGGTTATGGATAGGATAGGACGAGAGATGGTAGGAGAGAGATAGGGGATCTTCCCAACAAGCTAGGAGTCGAGTGCCAACTCTCCAAGAGATCAGGGATAAGCCCCCAAATGGGAAAGCTTCGAGAAAGATTTCAAAATGGCTATTTTTTCCCATTAATAGACCTCGTCACACCCTACTATGGAGAAACCTGGGACATCGCATGTTGCTAGTGTGCAACCTACGACGTCCTCTCAAAAGGTTGTACAAACTGAGTACAAATCCTCCCAAACGAATACTTGGTCCAGATGACTTCAGGGATGTATACACAATGGTCAAGATAACGACATTATCACAATGGTCATGTTGACAAAACTTGGTCATAATGACGGTACTTGCAATGGTCATGATGACAACACTAGGTCATGACGACGACACTTGCAACACTTGCGACACTTGCACAAGGGTGACGACATTTTGGTGTAACAGCTCCTGGATGTAGTATCAAACTCAACAGACAGTAAACTTGTTATCACCACTAGAATTACGCCGGGGTTCCCGACTAGAATGCCCGTAACGCCCGAACCGTGGCTCAGTTCACAAATCTGTTGATTCTGGTGGGTCCGAGACACCAGGTTTCAACTAGGGGACCCCCCACAACATGCCTTGAAGGCCCAAAAGCAATGCCAATGGGCCATCTCCGGAGCTAGGATTTTGCTCAGTGATGGCCATTCCAAATTCACTAAAGGGGTGCATTTCTCGTCCGGAGGCCCCCAGATGTGCATGGCTACCGTGGACAGGTCCACAATGGCCATGTGGACCTATGGGAGCCAATGGAATCCAAGTCTTCTTGCTAGTTTGGCTTCTGTGGCCCTAAAGCAAATCCCCAAAGTGTCCCTGAATGGCCCCGGGGTGCCCGACTAGAATGCCCGTAGCACCCGAACCGTGGCTCGGTTCGTGAATCCGTCGATTCCAGTGGGTCCAGGATGCCGGGTTTCAGCTAGGGGACCCCCCACAGCATCCCTTGAAGACTCGAAAGTGGTGCCTATGGGCCATCTCCAGAGCTAGGGTTTTGCTCAGTGATGGCCATTCCAAATTTGCTAAAGGGGTGCATTTCTTGTCTGGAGGCCCTCGGGCATGCGTGGCCACTATGGACAGTTCCACAATGGCCACATGGACCTATGGGAGCCAACGGAATCCAATTTTGCTTGTCGGTTTGGGTTCCGTAACCCCAGAGCAAATCCCCAAAGTGTCCCTGAATGGCCCTGGGGTGCTTGACTAGAATGCCCGTAGTGCCCAAACCATGGCTCGGTTCGTGAATCTGTCAATTCTGCTGGGTCCAAGATGCTGGGTTTCAGCTAGGGGACCCCCCACAGCATGCCTTGAAGACCCAGAAGAGGTGCCAATGGGCCATCTCCGGAGCTAGGGTTTTGCTCAGTGATGGCTATTCAGGGACACTTTGGGGGTTTGCTCCGGAGCCACGAAACCCAAACCAGCGAGCGGTCTTGGATTTCGTCAGCTCCCATAGGTCCATGTGGCCATTGTGGACCTGTCCACGATGGCCACACATGCCCGGGTGACTCCGGACGAGAAATGCACCCCTTTAGCGAATTTGGAATGGCCATCACTAAGAAAAACCCTAGCTCCAGAGATGGCCCATTGGAACCACTTCCAAGTCTTCAAGGGACGCTGTGGGGGGTCCACTAGTTGAAACCTGGTCTCCTGGACCCAGTGGAATTGACGAATTCATGAACTGAGCCATGGTTCGGGCGCTATGGGCATTTTAGTCGGGCATCCCAGGGCCATTCAAGGACACTTTGGGGATTTGCTACGGGGCCACGGAACCCAAATCAGCGAGCGGACTTGGATTCTGTCAGCTCCCACTGCTCCATGTAGCCATTGCGGACCTATCCACGGTGGCCACGCATGCCCGTGGGCCTCCGGACGAGAAATGCACCCCTTTAGCGAATTTGGAATGGCCATCACTGAGCAAAACCATAGCTCCGGAGATGGCCCATTGGCACCACTTTCGGGCCTTCAAGGTACGCTGTGGGAGGTCCCCTAGCTAAAACCCGACGTTCCAGACCCATTGAAAGCAACGGATTCACAAACCGAGCCATGGTTCAGGCATTACGGGCATTCTAGTTGGGAACCCCGGGGCCATTCAAGGACACTTTGGGGATTTCCCCAGGGGCCACGGAACCCAAACCGCCAAGCAGGAAAGGATTTCGTCAGCTCCCATAGGTCCACATGGCTATTTTGGACCTACCCACGGTGGCCACGCACACTTAGGGTCCTCCGGACGAGAAATGCACCCCTTTAGCGACTTTGGAATGGTCACCACTAAGCAAAACCCTAGCTCCAGAGATGACCCATTGGCACCGCTTCCGGGCCTTCAAGGCACGCTGGGCCTTCAGGACGTCGAGATAGTGCTAAGGGTGCCCCTCCCCTCCGGTCTGGTGGCCCCGGTGTCATCTTGTACGTCTGTCTTGGAAACTAGGGTTTTTCTCAGTGAGGGAGTGTGCAATTTTTGCACACAGGGGTCAACTTTGGAAAATCCTCCACCGAGCACTTGTGGCTAGTGTTCCTAGCCGGAACTCACCTAGACACACTTACATGACTCCCCAGAACCTGGTTTTGTTGCTTGATTGGATTTCTATTCCCCCGACAGGTATCCAGCAGGTGTCCTTGAAGGCCTTTTGGATGCAAGACAGAACAAGCCATAGAATGAAGACCGTGGCTCGGATCGATGAACTGTCAAATCCGTTGGCTTCGGGACGTCGGGATAGTGCTAGGGGTGCCCCTCCCCTTTGGTCTGGTGGTGCCAATGTCATCTTGTACTTCCATCTTGGAAACTATGGTTTTGCTCAACGAGGGAGTGTGCAATTTTTGCACATGGGGGTCAACTTTGGAAAATCATCCACCGAGCACTTGTGGTGGTGATGATGAAGATGGTGATGATGATGAAGGCGTTGATGATGATGGTGATGATGATGAAGGCGTTGATGATGATGGTGATGGTGATGAAGATGATGACAATGATGAATTAGATGGTGATGATGATGGACACGGTGATGAGGGACCTACAGATGACAGTGATGATGAAGATGGTGATGATGATGGTGATGGTGGTGAGGTTGATGGTGATGGTGATGGTGATGATGGAGATGGTGATGGTGATGAAGATGGTGATGATGATGAAGATGGTGACATTGATGATGATGGTGATGGTGGTGAATTTGATGGTCATGGTGATGGTGATGGTTCCGTCTCACATCCAAAAGATGGAGATGGTGATGATGATGAAGATGGTGATGATGATGATGATGACGGTGACATTGATGATGATGGTGATGGTTGTGAAGTTTATGGTCATGGTGATGGTGATGATGATGAAGATGGTGATGATGATGAAGGCATTGATGATGATGGCGATGGTGATGAAGATGATGACAATGATGATGAATATGGTGATGATTATGGACATGGTGATGAGGGACCTACAGATGACAATGATGATGAAGATGGTGATGATGATGGTGATGGTGGTGAGGTTGATGGTGATGGTGATGGTGTTGATGGAGATGGTGATAATTCTGTCTCGCATCCAAAATATGGAGATGGTGATGGTGATGAAGATGGTGATGATGATGAATATGGTGATGTTGATGATGATGGTGATGGTGGTGAAGTTGATGGTCATGGTGATGGTGATGGTTCCATCTCGCATCCAAAAGATGGAGATGGTGATGATGATGAAGATGGTGATGATGATGAAGATGGTGACGTTGATGATGATGGTGATGGTGGTGAAGTTGATGGTGATGATGATGAAGGCGTTGATGACGATGGCGATGGTGATGAAGATGATGACAATGATGATGAATATGGTGATGATGATGGACACGGTGATGAGGGACATGCCCTCAAGATTCCCTCAACCCCCAAACATGCCCTTTCAAAGAATGTTTTATCTTTGAGTGTGGTATGGGTGCCAACATGAGGTCTTGTCTAGTAAGGATGGATATGCACACCTATGGCAACCTTCTCAATGGATGGAAACATAATATTATCATAACATTAGTAAAGCTTACTCCAACATGTAGTAATACCCCTCTATGCCTTCCAGACAAAATTTGACAACATTTCGGGTATTGGGGTAACAAGTTGGTGTGTTGAGGTGGATATAGCCTAAAAAATACACCTCATAGTAGTCATTTATTGTAATGTCAACTATACATGTGTTTAAGTCAACGTGTCTACATAAAATTAGATTGCTATCACATAATGATAAATTAAGGAAGTCCTAATTGTAAATCGTAGTGGATGTGATGGTCATCAAATCAAAGGTGGCTATATCTGTGAGTGAGAATTAATGAGCTAGCTATACATCGTGCTCAAGGTTGTCCTATTTGTATGGTGACAATTGATTAAGAAATGATTCCATAACTTGGTTGTTAATTTGTTGCATGATCTTAAGTGGACAAAATGGTCAAAATAAATACTAGTGACGAAATTTCATTATGTAGAGTATGGACATTTTGGATCTCATTATGTAGAGCTATTAAAAATCATGTTGGATCTCATTTTAACCTTTTGACGACAATGGACATTTTCTATTTTTAAGTATTCTTTTCCTAGTACTCAAGTTCCCAATATATATCTTATGTGCCATGAGGTGTGATTTGTCCATCCATTTATTCCGTTTGTTTTTAGATTAATTCTCACACATGATTTTGTTTGAGTTAGCCTATGTTTACAATGTTTTCTTAACATAGATACCATTAGAAGATTTTACATGTGGAAAGATAAACCAAGTTGAACTATGATATCCAACTTCTCTTCTAAGATCTAGGTAAAACCCAAATTTACACAACATCACATCATGATACACACAACATTAGACAACGAGATATATAAATCACATAACTGAAAATCCATGTACATCGAGGCTACAAAAACTCATACAAACATATACAATTTTTGGCGAATAGTGGAACATGGTTCCCAATGTACGTACAATGGCAACTCGTGCCCTACACAAAATGCGACAACTCATGCTGTAGATACAAAATACATGGCAACTCGTGCCGTAGCTACAAAGTACATCAAAACTGGTGCACAAAAGTGCCACATCGTGGCTAATGTACAGAACACATGGTGTGTCAAGCATTGTGACCACCGCCGTCACTCTTAGGCATAGATCCAAAGTCGATCTTCCTACTCTTCGAGCTATCGGTGCCTCAGGTTTTTCTCCGTCTAGGAGTAAACTGTCTCTCTGGGCTCTGGAACAAATGATATAAGATACCGTCATTTTCAAGCATTTGCAACATTTACCACATTTATAAAACAAATGTAGAATTCGAATCTTAACTAAATCACCTCTGACATGAGTGGGAAACATTGGATAGGTGTCCTGGATCTGCAAAGCCTCTCAACGATTCCACCCTACAACATTTACAACAATCATTTCATTGAAAAGTAATAATTGCTTAAATTAATTTTTGTTAATGCATCAAAATATTTTCATAAATTAGCTTGATTCTCACAGTGAACACCTCTGACGATGGACATGGCTGGGCTTCTGGGCTAGCAGGTGGAGCAGATGGCCAGAAAACTAGCTCTGATGCAGAGATGGGGGGGTGCGTAGATGTAGTGGTAGCCACTACAAGTGCAACCACTGGAGATACTAATGAGGATATTGGAAGAGTAGATGCCACAATCGTGGTGGGAAGTGGGGATGATATGACAAGAGAAGACATGGTGGTATGGGGTGGAGGAGGACCATGTGGACGATGAACCCCTGCCGGTTGTAGGATAGAGGGTATCAAACGAAAAGGGCTACGGGGGATGTTGAGGGATGGTGCATGGGAGGGAAGTCCTACATGGAGGGAGGAGGATGGACAAATGGGAGGTTGTGGACGAAGAGGGGAAGGTGGAAGGAAGGGGGAGCATGGACAAATGGGGGAGGATGTATAGACATGGGGGCATGGATAAATTGGGGAGGATGTATGGACGTGGGGGGGGGGGTGCGAGTGGGGGAGGATGGATGGAGGGGGGATTATGGTCGGAGAGGGGGGGCTGGATGGAAGGGAGAGGGGGGACGTAGGGAGGGGTCTAGTGGAAGCGAGGGAGGGGACTCATGGGAGAGGGTGGACATAGGGAGGGCTCTAGATGGAAGCGAGGGAGGGAATTCATGGGAGAGGTGGTGATGTATATGTAACTTCAGAATGTATTTAATTTATATATTTATTGTACTCCTATAAAGATGTATTATTCCTCTATACGGAAGTGTTGTCATTTGTATTGACAAGTGTCGCAAGTGTGTTAACTTGCCAATGGGTTATTAGACCACCTTGTAATGGGTCGGCCCGATATAATGTAATATGAAGTAATTGTACCTAGCCAGACAAGTCGACCCCATAAGGTTATTAGGAAAACATGACAAGCATAAATAGAGATTGGGAGATCTCTATTTGGATCACTCATAAATCTTTCTTCCTTCACTCGGAAAGTGGCGCACATTTGAGGAGGAGGATCATCTGCTAGTAAAAGAATATCTCTATGTATTTGGTTGTACTTTGGTTGAGCTATTTTCCCTATCTATCTCTGAGGAATTTGTGGGGTTTTTCACCTTAGGGTTTTCCCCACGGAAATTCTATGTGTCTATTGTCTCTCATGCTTTTGCTTCTTGTGATGATTGACATGCTTGTTATGATTGATATGCATTGATATACTGTACATGTTATTCTCTCAGTAAAGATCCTAGATTATTGTGAATTAATGCTCAAAATTTAATATGGTATCAGAGCTAACCTGAGAAGAAGACATTGTGTAGTGACATAAACTAGGGTTTCTTGTTTATTGGGTTTCTCTCCACAGATTTTGGAAAAGTAGTATAGTAGATTGACTCTACTCATCAAGGAGGATCTATCTGTCCAATCAGAATTCAATTCTGAGCATTTTCAGATTTGGCCCTAAAAATTAGGGTTTCCACAAAAATAGGAATTTCTGAAATATGAAGACACAGCTGGAAGTTCCTTGGAAAAATCGAAGTTTAGAGCTTTGGATCGAGATTTTTTGCTGGGTAAATCTCCGGGAAACTCAAACCCTAATTTTGGGTTTTCCCTAGTGAATTCGGGAATGCAAAAAGGCAATTCTGAAGGGTGAAGCTTTGCAGATCTCAAATAATGGATACAAAAAGATGATCAGATCATGAAGGCGCATATTTCTATCCTTTCAGAAAGTTAAAATTCACTTTTTGATTTTTTAGGTTTTTTTCGACAAACCCTAATCCAGGACTAGATCCAGTTTTCAGCAAAGCAAGTGGTAAGACCTAAATCTCTTCTATTTCCATTTGAAGTACTCTTTAAGATGTCTCACCACACCAAACTCGAGGATAAGCTTGAAGGGGTTGATAACTTCTGAGCCTAGAAGTATAGGATTGGGTTAATCGCGGAAGAAAATGAATTGGACTCCTACATCAGCTTTGAGGTCCCTATCCCAGAGGATTAAGAGGCTAAGGTATTGCACAAGAAGAACTTGGTCAAGGCAAAGAGAATCATTGTTGATTCTATCAAAGACCATCTCATACCACATGTGTCATCTCTAAAGACACCCAAGGAGATGTTTGACTCCCTGACCAAGTTATTTGAAGGGAAGAACATAAATCGGAAGATGACTTTGCAGAATCAATTGAAAGGGGTCAAGATGTTGAATGGAGAGACCATTCAATCTTACTTCTCCAAGGTCTCTTAGATCAAGGAACAACTTGAAGCTGTGGATGAAGTAGTGGACAATGGTTAAGTTGTTATGACCACACTAAATGGCCTACCCAGGTCATGGGATTCCTTTATCCAAGGAATATGTGCAAGAAATAAGTTGGTCTCTTTCAGTAGACTATGGGAGGAATGCTCTCAAGAAGAAGCAAGGCTTGTGGCCTGAGAAGAAAAGATGGGGAATGAAGATCAAGCTCTCACAGCTCACACCAAGGGGAGCAAGTTTAAGAGGGAGAGATCTCATAACAAGAAACATTATCACCCTCATCACAAGAAGAAAGACATATCTCATGTTCGATGTTTTGAATGCAATGAGAAGGGACACTTTGCTTTAGACTGTCCCAAGTAGAAGAAAGACAACAACAACAGCTTCAATAAGAAGAAGAAGAACAACAAACGAAGATATCATGCCCATGCTGCTAAGGATAATGAACCTCCCAGGAAGAAAGCTAGAGCAGAAAGTGATGATGATGACTCATCAAGTGAAGAAGAGTATGTTCTAATCTCTGCTCTCATAGGTACTATCTCTCATGGTTGTAATGGTTGGTTAATTGATAGTGGGGCTTCCAAACACATGACTGGGTTTAAAGAATATTTTATAAATCTATCTGAACATGAATCACCCCATAAAGTGAAACTTGGGGATGACTATCAATACCCTATCAAAGGAAGTGGTGAAGCCTCCTACAATCTAGATTATGGAAAATCCTTGAAGATGAAAGAAGTTCTCTATGTACCTGGGCTCAAGAAGAATCTACTCTCCATTTATGCATTAGATGCAAAAGGTATGAGGGTTGCATTTGTAGATGGCCAAGTCCTAATGTGGCCAAAGGGTAAAAGTATTGATGATGCAGTGGTGATTAGAGAGAAAGAGGGAGAATTGTATAAATTGAAAGGACAACCTGAACATGCCATGGTGCATGATTCCATGGAGCCAAGTGAACTTTGGCATAGAAGACTTGCACACATGCACTACAGAGCATTACCAATTGCAAGTAAAGATATAGAAGGTCTTCCTGAAATATAGACCAAGCATGAAGGTGTTTGAAAAGGAAAGAACATCAAGAAGGCATTTCCAAGCAGTGAAAGCAAGGCAAAAGATATCTTGGAAATTATCCACTCGGATGTATGTGGTCCGATGTCATCTAGTTCTCTGAGTGGTTATATTTACTATGTCTCTTTCATTGATGACTTCTCCAGAAAGACTTGGGTTTACTTCTTGAAGAAAAAAGATGAAGTGTTGGATAAGTTCAAGGAATTCAAAACCTTGATGGAGAACCAAACTAATAAGAAGATCAAAATATTCAGATCCGACAATGGTGGAGAATTCTCTTTAGGTGACTTCAAGAAGCTATGCAGTGATTCAGGGATTAAGAGGGAGTTGACTGCTCCTTACAATCCACAACAGAATGGATTTGCAGAAAGAAAGAATAGAACAATCATGGAAGTAGAAAGGGCAATGCTGCATGACCAGGATCTACCTATGCATCTATGGGCAGAAGTAGCTAGGACTGATGTATATGTATAGAACAGAACACCCCACAAGATATTGGGCAACAAGACACCAGAATAGGTCTTCTCTGGTAAGAAACCTGAAGTCATCCATCTCAGAATATTTGGTTGTCTAGTATACACTCATGTCCCAAAGGAAAAGAGGACCAAGCTAGATCCTTCAGGAAAGAAGGGTATCTTTGTGGGTTACAATGAAAGCTCGAAGGCTTATAGAATATACTTTCCAAGGTTCAAGAAGATTGATGTTAGCAGGGATGTGACATTTGATGAAAACTCAGCATTCATCAAATCAAGGAAGACACCTGTTGAAGATTATGAAGAACCTAAAGAAACTAGATTTCAAGACACTACCATGACTGAAGCAATTCCAGATGCAGTTTGTGAAATTGAAGATCTGCAAGAACCTGTAGATCCACCCCGTGAGAATAACTCTCACAAGAGGAAACCTGCATGGGCTAGAGAGCTCATTCAAGATGCAGAAATATATGTCATTGCAAAAGAAGAACACAGAGAAAAGAAGAGAACTAGATCTCATACTAGCTATGTTGCTTTAGTCTATGACATCATAAACAAAGAACCTTCCAGTTATGAACAAGCAGCGGAAAAGAAAGAATGGAAGGATGCCATGGTCGAATAATACCAATCAATAATGAAGAATGATGTTTGGGATGTTGTCCCAAGACTTGAAGAGAAGTCTGTTGTGACTTCCAAATGGATCTACAAGATCAAGCATGCTGCAGATGGCAGCATAGAGAAATACAAGGCAAGATTTGTAGCTCGTGGCTTCTCTCAGAAAGAGGGAATAGATTATGAAGAAAATTTTTCTCCTGTAGCCAGGTACACTTCCATTAGATAAATACTTGCTCTGGCTGCAGCGATGAAATGGAAGATACACCAGATGGATGTCAAGACTTCTTTCTTGAATGTTGTAGTTGAAGAGGAAGTATATGTGGAGTAGCCACTCGGTTTTGAAACACATGACAGGGAGTCATATGTATTCAGATTGAAGAAAGCCTTGTATGGCTTAAAACAAGCTCTGAGGACTTGGTATGGTAGGATGGATAGTTTCCTATATAGTTTGGGCTTTACCAAGAGTAAAGCGGATTCCAACTGTTGTCTTGGTTTTGCAACCAAGCTTAGTGCTATGGGCACCTGCTAACTAGTAGCAGCAGTCTCAATATTAAACAAAAACAATAAACTAAATCTAAACTAAAACTAAACTAGCATGTGCATTTTTGAATTAAAAAACAAGAACAAGAAACATAAGAAATAATTTTGTATTGAAAATGGGGGCAAGCAAGTGCTTGCAATAAGAATACCTTCGATTGATGAAGATAGTTGAGAAGCTCCAAACTCCAATGGGTCCTTTCTCCAAGGTTGCTACAATGGCCAAAAACTAAAGGAAGATTTTGGCAGCATGAGGATAGGAATATGGATGGATGTGAAATGAGGAGCCCCTACCACCTTTTAATAGGTTTTGGTGGTGGGGAATACCATTTGTGGTTTTGCGGAAACCAATGGTATTGACCAACATGGTTTAGGTACTTTTCCCTCCTTTTTCCTTTTTTGAATAAAATTAATATTTTTATTCCCCTTTTAATATTTTTGGGAATTTTGGACCCTTTTTGAGGGTTTTCTATGCTTTTTTAGGAAAAATAATCTTTTTGAGTGGGAAAAGGGGTGTATTAAGGTCTTTTGGTGACCTGTTGGCTTTAGAGTCTCAGATGGTGGAAAAAGTGGACAAATGGGTCATGTGAATAAGGAAATGAGCTAGTGAGCACTTTTTAGGTGTTAACACCAACCTTTACTACAAGGTTGAGGAAGGGGATCCTGTGATTCTACTCCTGCGTGTGGATGACCTATTTGTAACAGGAGATGACAGATTGATTACCGATACAAAGAGGAAGCTTGCTACCGAGTTCGATATGAAGGACTTGGGGATGTTGCACTATTTGCTAGGTATGGAGGTGTGGCAGAGTGCAGATGGGATCTTCCTTGGACAAGGGAAGTACACAGTAGATATCCTGAAGAGGTTCGGGATAATGGATTGCAAGGCCATGGCCACACCTATGGCATCCAACCTGAAGCTTCTGTGTGATGCTTCATCTGAGCCGGTTGATGTCTCTATGTATCGTCAGATGATTGGGTCCTTGATGTACTTGATGAACACAAGACCATATATTTGCTTTGTGGTGAACACATTGAGCTAGTTCCTGACGGATCCGAGGAGTGTTCACCTGTTGCTGTAAAGCATATTCTGAGGTACCTGAAGGGTACAATTGATTATGGGCTCAAGTATGATGCGAATCAAAAGTTTAACCTGTAGGGTTATGTTGATTCAAATTGGGCAGGCAGTGATACAGATAGGAAGAACACTTCTGGGTGCTGCTTCAGTATGGGATCAGGTGTGATTTCTTGGTTTAGTAGGAAACAGTCCTGCGTAGCACTGAGTACAGCTGAGGCAGAGTATGTTGTAGCCTGTTCGGCTAGTTGTGAGGTAGTATGGCTTCAGAAGCTACTGTCTGAGTTATTTGATCTCTCGCTGGAAGCTACTGGTATCTTTTGTGACAACCAGAGTTGTGTGAAGCTATCTGAGAACCCCATGTTCCACGATAGGCCAAAACACATAGAGATCAAATATCACTATATCAGGGATATGGTGCAGAGAGGAGCAGTGAAGCTCTTGTATGTTGCGATGGATGCGCAGATTGCAGATGTACTGATGAAGCCACTAGCCAGAGTGAAGTTCAAGTACTTCAGAGAGGGGCTTGGTGTTCTTCATATTGATGACACTTCGAGAAAGAAGTGATCGACACATTTGTTGAAGCCATTCCAAGCATGTTGGAAGGAGGATCCTTCACATGGCTGGGGATGTAAGCACTGGATGATGAGAATCAGGATGATGCTCCAGTTACTACTCTGTATGCATCATGTTGGATGCTGGTTATGATCAGTTGGATCATTTTAATGTATGTATGTATGCATCATATTGGATGATGGATATGATCAGTTGGATCATTTATATGTATGTATGTACGCATCATGTTGATGCTGGATATGATTAGGTAGGTCATGTATTTATATATGTATCAGGTGGATACTTGTATGATCAGTGTGATCATGTACTTATGTATGTATCAGGTGGATGCATTATGTATATCAGATGGATGCATTGTATGATCAGGTAGATCATGTATGATATGTATCAGGTAGATACTGTGTATACATCAGATGGATATATTGTTTGATCAGGGTGATCACAGATGACGAGCTTCAGGATGTTGCTCCAGATGATATGCATCAGGTTGATGTTATGATGATCGGGATGATCACAGATGATGAGCTTCAGGATGTCGCTCCAGATGATACGCATCAGGTTGATGCTATGATGATGATCAAGTTGATCATGTTATGATGTACATCAGGATGATGTATGGTGAGTATCATTTTGATACTCTATGGCCGTGGACAGGTTGTGTAGGTAGCATAGAAAAGATCCTGGGAGATCCTATAGTCTGCGCTAGGATGCTCTTTCGAGGTTTTGCTACAGGTAGCATAGAAAATATCCTTTAAAAACCGGACAGGTAGAGCAGTGTGCTCATAACATCCTGGGTTGCTCTATCGAGATCCTATAGTCTGTGCTAGGATGCTCTAAGTAGGTTTTGCTATAGTTTCGCATAGAAAAGATCCTTTAAAAATCGGACAGGGAGAGCAGTGTGCTCGTAACATCCTGGGTTGCTCTATCGAGATCCTATAGTTTGCACTAGGATGCTCTGAGTAGGTTTTGTGAAAGTTCACATAGAAAAGATCCTTTAAAATCTGGACAGGTAGAGTAGTGTGCTTGTAACATCCTGGGATGCTCTATCGAGATCCAGATAGGTAGAGCAGTGTGCTCGTAACATCTTGGGATGCTCTGAGTAGGTTTTGTGAAGGTTAACATGTAAAAGAACCTATAGTCTACTCTAGGTTTGTTGACGCACGTAATCAGTCCTGGGATCCATAGTATGGCCATTGATGATGAAGACCTGTAGGTGGTGTGCCTACATCCAGTATGAAAAAGGACCGGCTCTAAAGAACTTCCTATGACGAGTAGATTCAGAGATTGGTTGAGATAGCAGCAGCAATGATGATGACGATGATTCATGCATCGATGACAATGATCCAAAGAAAAAGACTTGTGCTAGCAGATCTATGTCGAGAAATACCTTCCTAGTTAAGAGGGAGTGTTGATGTATATGTAAATTCGGAATATATTTATTGTACTCCTATAGAGATGTATTATTCCTCTATACAGAAATGTCGTCATTTGTATTGACAAGTGTCGCGAGTGTGTTAACTTGCCGATGGGTTATTAGACCACCTTGTAATGGGTCGGCCCAATATAATGTAAAATGAAGTTATTGTACCTAGCTAGACAAGTCGGCCCCATAAGGTTATTGGGCAAACATGACAAGTATAAATAGAGATCGGGAGATCTCTATTTGGATCACTCAGAAATAATTCTTCCTTCACTCGAAAAGTGGCGCACATGTGAGGAGGAGGATCATCTGCTAGTAGAAGACTATCTCTGTGTATTTGGTTGTACTTTGGTTGAGCTATTTGCTTTATCTATCTTTGAGGAAGTTGTGGGGTTTTTCACCTTAGGTTTTTCCCCACGAAAACTCTGTGTGTCTATTGTCTCTCACGCTTTTGCTTCTTGTAATGATTGACATGCTTGTTATGATTGATATGCATTGATATACTATACATGTTATTCTCTCAGTAAAGATCCTAGATTATTGTGAATTAATGCTCAAAATTTAACAATAGGGTGGATACATAGGACTAAAATGGGGAGACGCAGCTGTTGGTGGCACCTACATATACATTTGTAATATCATAATTTAGTAAACAAACAATAAATTAAACCATAGTAAGTCGTAACAAATCAAATTAAAAGCATGTTTATAACTACACATTGTACCTATGTATATGGTGATGTGCCAATCCCCGGCGGGGATGGTTGATCATCGTAGTCACGGAACACTTGTGGACAACAAAATGCATGCATGTTATGGACATGTTAAACAAGTCATTATCTAGGAAATCAAGATATTAAAAAACATTGTACGAACTATCAACGTGTATGCCATAAATATAAATACTTGAGTAATATAAATGACATAAGTAATAACAAAGTTGTGTTAGGTACTGAAAATACCTCCATGTGGGGTGCCGCAATTTCAGTTGTAGCTGCTATTGCTGCATCCAGGTTGGCAGATTCTACGTTCTTCGATCTTGGTGTATCAACTCTGAATAATTGTACATTGAAATAATAGTTTAAGTCAAACAAAAATAATTTACAAGTTATCAAGTGATGATTGAAAACACATTAAAAAAATTGCTCACATAATCCATATAACAACCCTCAATTGGGCCATGGCAAGTGTGCCCGCAATGGGGACAAAGATGTGGCATTGTCCCCGTCGAACTGGAATTCCCAGCATGGCTACCATCGGTCATAGGTCTATTCTGGCCCTGTCGTGAAGGCCCTACACCTGGATCTCTATCAAGGTCACCCGACCTCTCCACTGTAGTCGCTGCTACAAAGGAGGTGTGTCTGAGGAGTCCATGAGCAACATTCCTCATTGCCACCTCGATTTGATCAAGCTTGTGGGGAAATTGAGGTGGATGGGGAGAGGGGTTAGGGTCGTGCCTCGGAGCTGGTGGCCCTCTCAGTGAGTTCCGCCTAGCAGCAGGTCGATCTTGGGAAGAGCCACGCCCAACACCATGGAACTCGGTTATGTCAAAATAGTTGACATGTAAACCGAGGCAAAACTCAGCCCACAGTTGGTGAAGGAAGTAATGTGGAACCTCCCTATTATTGCGGGGAGTTTTATCGTACACCATGAACCACCTTCCCATCCAATTGTCCCTCCACGGTTGGTAATAACACCAATCCATGCAGACATGTGGCTTTCTAATGTTCGTTGGTTTGTTTGTTTTTGGTTCAGTGAACATACTATATAATTGGGCTTTTGTAATGTTCAAAACTTTTATTGCTTCCTTGGAGATGCCCGTGGAGTAGTACTCCCGCATCCTAGCTCTAAATTGAGTCATGTCAGTCAATTGAGTTCTCAATTGACGTGGCAAGAGACAATCGAGATGGTTCCCCTGAGTTTCTAAGTTTGCGAGTGTGCACTCGCATTTCATTTTCATAATGGTTAAGGTCATCTTGTTCAAAATTGGGTTGGGGGTTTTGGTTTTGTTCGGCATTTGGATTGTGTTCATGGTTTTCTTCGACATTGGGTCCAAGGTTTGGGTTTTCTTGTGTTCCACCGGACTCAGGGTTAACATCTTGTTCACTCATTGTCTCAGTTTGCAATCTGCAATAGAAAATTGGTTCATTGTTTTCAAAATTTGGGAATTATTTACAATAAAATAAACAAAAAAAATCAAAAGATTGACACAAATAATGAATAAAATGAAAAAAAAATGTGATATTTACCTATTAATCGAAGTGTTGATGAGTTTGTGGGTGTTGTTGGGTGGTTTGGAGTCAATTTGGCCTCCTTTGGTGGTTGAATCAATGCGCACGCGGAGGAGGAGGACGCGCTCGGCCAAATGGAACAATGGGAAATTGTGCTCTATTTTTTTTTTTAACAGAGGCGTGTGCACGCCACCATTGCGTGCACGTTCCAGACACGCACACATGCCAGCCATGAGCACGTGCCTCGGTTCGGTATTGAACCTAGCGGCGCGTGCGTGCTGCATTAGGTGCGTACGCACCATTTTTATTTTCTGCTAGCGCGCCCCCATTGCAACAAAAATGTGGACCATCGTCGTGTGCCCACCCTTAAGTGCCCCCATTTAATGGGGATACTTATGATGAACTTGACTTTTGGTGTGCCACTTGCCTTGGTGGAGTAGCTTCCCTACTTTGATGACCTGATATAGTTGGATCTTCTTCTAGTGGGTTCCCTTAACCTATGTGTCCATGATCCGATCAATGGTTTTTCTATTGATTTCATTCAAGTTTAAGCTATGTAGGTGTCAATTTATCTGCCATCTTTGATGTGTCTAGCAATGGTGGAAAATATGGGCAAATGAGCTCCACATTAACTACTAGGTGTAGGCCAAGGAATGGAGGAATACTTAATTCAAAAACATTCTCACTAACTTCCTTGGTGATGGTGTATGGCACATATCGATGTGGATGAAGCTTGCGATGAGGTCTTGTGAGCCTCTCGTTTTTCAAATGCAACCAAACCTTATCACCCACCTAGAACTTGTGTGGAACCTGATGCTAGTCATGTTAATGCTTGTACTTGGTATTGGATTTTTTCCAAAATGTCATGGACGTATTGGTGGTTGTGCTAGATTCGTTCAATAAATATGGTGGCCTTATTAGCCTCATTCTAAGCATGGGTATATTCCTCCTATGTGGATGCAATGGGCATAGCTACATCAATTGGGGACAATGGTTGGAACCCCAAGCACACCTGAAAAGGGTTGTGGCTAGTAGAGTTATGAAGGGCTCTATTATAGCTATGCTAAACATATGGAAGAATATCATCCCATGTGCGGGGATTTTTAGAATTGTACATTCTCATAATATGCACAATCATATGGATGACTATCTCTGTTTGTCCATTAGTTTGGGGGTGGAAAGGAGTCGATTTGGTGAGCTTGGTATCCATCAATGACCATAGGCTAGACAAGAAGGTGATTAGAAACCTGTTGTCCCGATCTAAAATGATAGTTTTTGGAAGCCTAAAATGAATCCAAACACGCTCGAAGAAGAGTTTAGTAGTGGATTCAACATAAATGCTCTTCTTACAAGCTATTAGAATGGCCATCTTAGAGAAACGATCCACGACCACAAACAAACTGTCATTACCATGCTCGGTTGAAGTTAGTCCTAACATGTAATCCATGGAGATGGATTCTCACGGCACATTGAGAGTAGGAAGAGGGGTGTACAATCCCTTATTCTTAATAGCAGGTTTGGTGATGGCGCAGACAGTGCATGATCTAATATCGACACCTTGTTAGAGCTTGGGTCAATACAAATACTTCTAAAATATCGTCATTTTCTTTAATTTGGTGCCAAAGTGCCCTACCACCTGACTGTAATGTGCTTCCCAAATCAACTTCATATGCTCGCTTGAAGGAACATGAAGATGGCCCAAGTGGCATATCAAACATTCTTGGAGATGAAATCCTACCACTAGTGTGCCTGCACATAGTGCTTGATATGTGGGAGAAAATTCAAGATCATTGTCATATAGTTGAGGCCACCCAAAGCTCGCATGGCCACAAGCATTGAGCACTGTGGTCAAGGATGCTAATGGAGTTTGACTACGGCAATTACTGACTCGATTGGTGCTTCCCTTCTTATATTTAATGTTCAAGTGGAATTGATGCAAGTATGTGGACAACTTTGGTGATGGTCATTTTGTAACTTTACTCATGCTTGCATGAACTACAGGGGCATGTGATCAGTGTCGATGACGGTCTCTTTTCTTAGGATGTAATGATTTCATTAGCGGTAGGCTTGGGCAATGGAATACATTTCCTTGTCATAGGTGGGGTTCTTGTAAACGACATATGAAAGGGTATCACTGTGGTATGTTACTAGATGGTCATGCTAAGTGAGGACTACACTAACAACATAGTCTAAAGCATCTGTATCGATTTCAAAGGGTTGTTGCAGATATGGTAAGGTAAGGATGGGCGTTGAACATAAGTACTACTTCAGTTCCTCAAATTCTTGATGTTGTGGATTGGACCAAACACAATTCTCCTTATACCCACCTTTGGTCACCTAGATAAAGCCCTAAGCAATATTAGAGAATCCCAACACAAACATGCGATAGAATTTGGTAAGGCCTAGGAAGCTGTGAAGCTCTGTGAGAGTTGTCGGGGTTGTCTAGTCAAGAATGGCTTGGTTCTTGGACGGATCCACATGCACACCATCTTCATCCACAATGTATCCTATATACTGAATCCTCTCCATTCCAAATTAGCAGTTCTCTATATTGGAATATACCTTGTGCTGAAGCAGGGTGCTGAGGACCCGATGGATATGCTGCAAATGTTCTTCCCATGTTTTGCTATAGATGAGGATATCATCTAGATATACGACCAAAAATGAATTAGTGAATGGTAGGAGAATATCGTGCATCATCCTAATGAAATTTGTTGGATCATTAGTCAGGCCGAAAGGCATGACCAACCGCTCAAAAAGGCCTTCTCAATATTTGAAGGCAGTCTTCCAGACATTGATCTTCTCAATAGGCACCTGATGATATCCAGACTTCATATCTCTTATTGAAATTTTGGCACCCTTGAGCTAGTCAAGAAGGTCACCGATTTGGGGAATGGGATACCAATTTTGGCCTGTGCTTTTTTTTAAATCTCTGTAATCAATACAAAGTCACCATGTCCCATATTTATTCTATACCAACACAATTGGACTCCCACAAGATGAGGAGTTGGTTCGAATATTCCCTTTCTAGATTAGTTCTTGAATTTGACATTTGATTTCTTCATTTTCCATGAGGGAACTCATGTATATCGTCCTATTAGGAAAAGGAACCCTGGGTATCAATGTTAAATTTTGAGCATTAATTCACAATACTCTAGGATCTTCACTGAGAGAATAACATATACAGTATATCAATGCATGACAATCATAATAAGCATGCAAGCATCACAACAATCAAAAGCATGAGAGACAAGAGACACAGAGTTTCCGTGGGGAAAACCCTAAGGTGAAAAACCCCACAACTTCCTCAAAGATAGAGAGAGAAATGGCTCAACCAAAGTACAACCAAAATACACTGAGATAGTCTCCTAGTAGCAGATGATCCTCCTCCTCACTAGTGCGCCACTTTTTGAGTGAGAGAGATATACTTTTCCGAATGATCTAAATAGAGATCACCTGATCTCTATTTATACTAATATGTTTTCCCAGTGACCTTATGGGGCTGACTTGTCTAGCTAGGTACATCCACATTATAATATATATATTTCAGGGCCGACCCCACACATGGTGGTCTAATAACCCATCGGCAAGTACACACACTTGCGACACTTGTCAATCCATATGACGACACTTCCTTATAGAGGAATAACACATCTCTAATAAGGGTACAATAAATATATATGAAATACATAAATGAAATACATTCTGAAGTTACATATACATCAACACTCCCTCTTAACTAGGAAGGTATTTCTCGACATAGATCTGCTAGACAAGTCTTCTTCTTGGGATCATTGTCATTGTCATCGTCACTGCTGCTGCTATCTCAACCAATCTCTGACTCTACTCGTCATAGGAAGTTGTACAGAGCTAGTCCTTTTTCATACTGGATGTAGGCCCACCACCTGCAGGTCTTCGTCATCATTGGCCAAAGTGGAATCCTCAGGACTTATTACGTGCATCACAAAACCTCGAAAGAGCATCCCAGGCTGTTACGAGCACATGAATCTACCTATAGGATCTCCTAGGGCCATATTATATGTGACCTTACCACAAAACCTCGCAAGAGCATCCCAGTATTTTATGATCACACAGTTCTACCTATAGGATCTCCCCGGGATAGATTATATGTGGTCACCACAAAACCTCACAAGAGCATCCCAGGCTGTTACGAGCACATAGCTCTACCTATAGGATCTCCCAGGGATAGATTATATGTGGTCATGGAAAAACCTCACAAGAGCATCCCAGGACTTATTACGGACACACAGCCCAACCTATCGGATCTCCCAGGGACATATTGTATGCCATAGGACAAAACCTCGAAAGGGCATCTGACAGATATCCCAGGGCTAGATTATATGCCATAGGCAAAACCTCGAAAGACTATCTGCAGATCTCCCAGGGCCAAATTATATGTCCTCCCAGAGCAAAACCTTGAAAGAGCATTTTCCAGATATCCCAGGGCCAAATTATATGCCATAGGCAAAACCTTGAAAGACTATCTGCAAATCTCCCAGGGCCAAATTATATGCTCATCTGCACAACCTGATCCATGGCCTTAGAGTATCAACCTGATACTCACCATACATCATCATGATGTGCACATGATCATCCTGATCATCATCACTGCAACATCTTGTTGCGTGTCATCTGGAGCAACATCCTGAAGCTCGTCATCCATGATCATCCTGATCATCATCACTGCAGCATCTTGCTGCATGTCATCTGGAGCAACATCCTGAAGCTCGTCATCCATGATCATCCTGATCATCATCACTGCAACATCCTCATACAGGAGTAGAATCACAGGATTCCCTTCCTCAACCTTGTAGTAAAGGTTGGAATCCGCTTTACTCTTGGTAAAACCCAAACTAGATAGGAAACTGTCCATCCTACCATACCAAGTTCTGGGAGCTTGTTTAAAGCCATACAAGGCTTTCTTCAATCTGCACACATATGACTCCCTGTCATGTGTTTCGAAACCAAGTGGATGCTCCACATATACTTCTTCTTCAACTACACCATTCAAGAAAGTTGTCTTGAAATCCATCTGATGTATCTTCTATTTCATCACTTTTATATTTCTATATGCTGCCATCTACAGCATGATTGATCTGATAGATCCATATGGAAGTCATTCCATACTTCGCTTCAAATCTTGGTATCCCAAACATCATTCTTCATGATCGACGGATCATGGCATTCTTCCATTTCTTCATCCCAGATCCTGGGAACTTCAATATATTCAATATCTTCAATAGATATCTTTGTTGCTGGAACAAATGTTGTAGTCCTTCTTTTGTAGGTAAAGGTATACAATCTTTCCTACAAGACAAGTTAAATTGCATGATTAGAAACATCTCATAATTTTCAGAACAAATTCTTTCACATAAAGAAATATGTCATACAGTCATGCAATTGTTTAAGCCAATGCTTCAATACAACATTTATCCATGTTCCATAAATTTCTAGATGCCTTCCAGTCTCTACCAGAACAATGTTAAGAGTTTGCACTACTCCGAACATGTCAGCAAAGAGGTTTCATTCTAGATAAGTAGCAATGGAATGTTGTACAATGCCATAGGCCACTTACCCATTATATGCATATTAGTAGTATACTGTTCATTAATGCAATCATTCTAATATGCACAATACATATCCTAAGTCTAGGAACATGAACATATACATCATTGAACAATTTTATTTAAACAAACAAATATGCAAGAAATGATAATTGAAATACTTATCTTTGTTTGTTTGTTGGATGGACTCCCTTTGAGTCTTTACTTCCTTGTAGGAGCTACTGGAGTCCTAATCTAAAGTAGCTTCTTCTACACCTTTCTATTGTGAAATGTAGAAAGATGGTCAACTCCCTCTGAATATCTGCATCCTTGCAGGAACTACTGGAGTGTGCTCCCTCTTGATCTTGGCTTCCTGGATTACCTGTCCTTTGAACCTATATTCATACTTGGTCCCTAAGCATGCTTATTAGTATCATGATTGTGTTATCCTTGTGATCTCATACAAAATCATACATTCATTAGTATATTCTCAATACTATCAAAACTCAATAATATCAAGCATGTATAGACATGATCATTTCAAACAGAAATAATAAGCATTAGCATTCAAGGTTTATATAGGATTCTTAAGGTTAGTCATAACATGTCTAAACCTGTGATTACTCAAACCTATGAATCTTTTGGTTAGTCATAACATTAAATAAGGTAAGACATGTAATATGCATATACCCATGATTATTCAAACCTATGACTTCATGAATAAACATCATCAATCATGTCATGCATATTTATAAAATAGATCCTATGATATAAGAAACACATACCTGGTCACCATATTTGCTAGTTATGTCTAGCAATGTGTTCGTTTTCTCTTCAATGACTTGCATAAATCATTAGTTAACTTTTGCAAAAACAAATTATACATACCTCTATGTGATCCATGAATATGGATGAATCTTTGTCTTTATGTCACCATGGCATATTCCGGTTGTCCCTTCAAATTGTACAATCCTCCCTCTTGCTCTCCAGTCACTACTGCATCATCGATTGTTTACCCTTTGGCCACATTAGGACTTGGCCATCCACAAATGCAACCCTCATACCTTTTGCATCCAATGGAGAGATGGAGAGTAAGTTCTTCTTGAGCCCAGGTACATAAAGGACTTCTTTCATCTCCAAATATTTTCCAGAATCTAGGTTGTAGGAGGCTTCACCACTTCCTTTGATTGGATATTGATAATCATCCCCAAGTTTCACCTTATGGGGTGATTCATGTTCAGATAGATTCACAAAAGATTCATTAAACCAAGTCATGTGTTTGGAAGCCCCACTATCAATCAACCAATCATTACAACCATGGGAGATAGTACCTGTGAGAGCAGAGATTAGAACATACTCTTCTTCACTTGATGAGTCATCATCACTTTCTGCCCTAGCCTTCTTCTTTGGAGGTTCATCATCTTCGACAGCATGAGCATGGAATTTTCTTTTGCTTCCCTTCTTCTTCTTGCTGAAGTTGTTGTTATTATCCCTTTTTACCCTTCTCATTGCATGTGAAGCATCTTAGATCCTTCTTATTCTTTTGATAGAATCTTTTGTAGTGAGAGTGCTCCTTCTTGGGCTTGCTTCTTTTGGTGTGAGTTGCGAGAGATTGATCTTCACCTCTCATCTTTTCCTCACAAGCTACAAGCCTAGCTTCTTCTTGAGAGCATTCCTGCCATAGTTTACTGAAAGAGATCAATTTCTTTCTTGCATAGATTCCTTGAATAAAGGAGTCCGATGACCTAGGTAGGCCATTCGGAGTGGTCATAGCAACTTCACCATTTTCCACTACTTCATCCACAGCTTCAAGTTGCTCCTTGATCTGAGAGACCTTGGAGAAGTAAGATTGAATGGTTTCTCCATTCAACATCTTGACCCCTTTCAATTGATTCCATAGATTCATCTTCCGATTTATGTTCTTCCCTTCAAATAGCTTGGTCAAAGAGTCAAACATCTCCTTGGGTGTCTTTAGAGAAGACACATGGGGTATGAGATGGTCTTTGATAGAATCATCAATGATTCTCTTTGTCTTGGCCAAATGCATTGGCCTCTTCATCCTTTGGGATAGGGATGTCTTCTTTTATACATGAGTCCAACTCATTCTCTTCCAGGATTAACCCAATCCTATACTTCCAAGCTCGGAAGTTATCAGCCCCTTCAAGCTTATCCTCAAGCTTGGTGTGGTGAGACATCTTAAAGAGTACTTCAAATGGAAATAGAAAAGATTCATGTCTTACCACTTGAAATGGTGAAAACTGTATCTAGTCCCGGATTAGGGTTTGTCGGAAAAAACCTAAAAATTCAAAATGTGAATTTAAAATTTCTGAAAGGATAGAAAGATGTGCCTTGATGAGCTGATCATCCTGGTGCATTCAGAATTTGAGATCAGTAAAGTTTTACCCTTCATATTTGTCTTTTTGTCCTCCTGGGTTCACTAGGGAGAGCCCTGAATTAGGGTTTGAGTTTCCCGGAGATCTACCCAGCCAAAAATCTCGATCCAAAGCTCTAAACTTCGATTTTTACAAGGAGCTTCCAGCTGTGTCTTCAGATTCCAGAAATTCCTATTTTTGTGGAAACCCTAATTGTTAGGTCAAAATCTGAAAATGCTTGGAACTGAATTCTGATTGAACAGATAGATGCGCCTTGATGAGTAGAGTCAATCTACTATACTGATTTTCCAAAAACTTTGGAGAGAAACCCAATAAACAAGAAACTCAAGTTTTCGTCACTGCAAAATGTCTTCTTCTCAAGTTAGCTCTGATACCATGTTAAATTTTGAGCATTAATTCATAATACTCTAGGATCTTCATTGAGACAATAACATATACAGTATATCAATGCATGAGAATCACAATAAGCATGACAAGCATCACAAGAATCAAAAGCATGAGAGACAAGAGACACAGAGTTTCTGTGGGGAAAACCCTAAGGTGAAAAACCCCACAACTTCCTCAGAGATAGAGAGAGAAATGGCTCAACCAAAGTACAACCAAAATACACTGAGATAGTCTCCTAGTAGCAGATGATCCTCCTCCTCACTAGTACGCCACTTTCTAAGTGAGAGAGATATACTTTTTCGAATGATCTAAATAGAGATCACCTGATCTCTATTTATACTAATCTGTTTGCCCAGTGACCTTATGAGGCCGACTTGTCTATCTAGGTACATCCACATTATAATATATATATTTCAGGGCCGACCCCACACATGGTGGTCTAATAACCCATCGGCAAGTACACACACTTGCGACACTTGTCAATCCATATGACGACACTTCCTTATAGAGGAATAACACATCTCTAATAAGGGTACAATAAATATATATGAAATACATAGATGAAATACATTCTGAAGGTACATATACATCAACACTCCCTCTTAACTAGGAAGGTATTTCTCGACACAGATCTGCTAGACAAGTCTTCTTCTTGGGATCATTGTCATTGTCATCGTCACTGTTGCTGCTATCTCAACCAATCTCTGACACTACTCATCATAGGGAGTTCTATAGAGCTAGTACTTTTTCATACTGGATGTAGGCCCACCACCTGCAGGTCTTTGTCATCACTGGCCAAACTGTGGAATCCTCATGACTTATTACGTGCATCACAAAACCTCGAAAGAGCATCCCAGGATGTTATGAGCACATGGCTCTACCTATAGGATCTCCCAGGGCCATATTATATGTGACCTCACCACAAAACCTCGCAAGAGCATCCCAGGCTGTTATGAGCACACAGCTCTACCTATAGGATCTCCTAGGGACAGATTATATGTGGTCACCACAAAACCTCAAAGAGAATCCCAGGCTGTTACGAGCACACAGCTCTACCTATAGGATTTCCCAGGGACAGATTATATGTGGTCATGGAAAAACCTCACAAGAGCATCCCAGGACTTATTACAAGCACACAGCCCAACCTATCGAATCTCCCAGGGACATATTATATGCCATAGGACAAAACCTCGAAAGAGCATCTGCCAGATATCCCAGGGCCAGATTATATGCCATAGGAAAAATGTCGAAAGACTATCTGCAGATCTCCTAGGGCCAAATTATATGTCCTCCCAGAGCAAAACCTCGAAATATCATTTGCCAGATATCCCAGGGCCAAATTATATGCCATAGGAAAAACCTTGAAAGACTATCTGCAAATCTCCTAGGGCCAAATTATATGCTCATCTGCACAACCTGATCCACGACCATAGAGTATCAACCTGATACTCACCATACATCATCCTGATGTACACATGATCATCCTGATCATCATCACTGCAACATCCTGTTGCATGTCATCTGGAGCAACATCCTGAAGCTCGTCATCCATGATCATCCTGATCATCATCACTGCAACATCCTGCTGCATGTCATCTGGAGCAACATCCTGAAGCTCGTCATCCATGATCATCCTGATCATCATCACTGCAACATCCTCATACAGGAGTAGAATCACAGGATTCCCTTCCTCAACCTTGTAGTAAAGGTTGGAATCCGCTTTACTCTTGGTAAAGCCCAAACTAGATAGGAAACTGTCCATCCTACCATACCAAGTTCTGGGAGCTTGTTTCAAGCCATACAAGGCTTTCTTCAATCTGCACACATATGACTCCTTGTCATGTGTTTCGAAACCAAGTGGATGCTCCACATATACTTCCTCTTCAACTACACCATTCAAGAAAGTTGTCTTGAAATCCATCTGGTGTATCTTCTATTTCATCACTTTTATATTTCTCTATGCTGCCATCTGCAGCATGTTTGATCTGATAGATCCATATGGAAGTCATTACAGACTTCGCTTCAAATATTGGTATCTTAAACATCATTCTTCATGATTGACGGATCATGGCATTCTTCCATTTCTTCATCCCAGATCCTGGGAACTTCAATATATTCAATATCTTCAATAGATATCTTTGTTGCTGGAACAAATGTTGTAGTCCTTCTTTTGTAGGTAAAGGTATACGATCTTTCCTACAAGACAAGTTAAATTGCATGATTAGAAACATCTCATAATTTTCAGAACAAATTCTTTCACATAAAAAAATATGTCATACAGTCATGCAATTGTTTAAGCCAGTGCTTCAATACAACATTTATCCATGTTCCATAACTTTCTAGATGTTTTCCAGTCTCTACCGGAACATTGTTAAGAGTTTGCACTACTCCCAACATGGTAGCAAAGAGGTTTCATTCTAGATAAGTAGCAATGGAATGTTGTACAGTGCCATAGGCCACTTACCCATTATATGCATATTAGTAGTATACTGTTCATTAATGCAATCATTCTAATATGCACAATACATATCCTAAGTCTAGGAACATGAGCATATACATCATTGAACAATTTTATTTAAACAAACAAATATGCAAGAAATGATAATTGAAATACTTATCTTTGTTTGTTTGTTGGATGGACTCCCTCTGAGTCTTTGCTTCCTTGCAGGAGCTACTGGAGTCCTAATCTGAAGTATCTTCTTCTACACCTTTCTATTGTGAAATGTAGAAAGATGGTCAACTCCCTCTGAATATCTACATCCTTGCAGGAACTACTGGAGTGTGATCCCTCTTGATATTTGCTTCCTGGATTACCTATCCTTTGAACTTATATTCATCCTTGGTCCCTAAGCATGCTTATTAGTATCATGATTGTGTTATCCTTGTGATCTCATACAAAATCATA
This sequence comes from Larix kaempferi, assembly GCA_027924585.1. Lineage (NCBI taxonomy): Eukaryota > Viridiplantae > Streptophyta > Pinopsida > Pinales > Pinaceae > Larix > Larix kaempferi. The sequence continues at coordinate 9,896,248 of BSBM01000742.1, forward strand.
CATTCATTAGTATATTCTCAATACTATCAAAACTCAATAATCTCAAGCATGTATAGACATGATCATTTCAAACAAAAATAATAAGCATTAGCATTCAAGGTTTATATAGGATTCTTAAGGGTAGTCATAACATGTCTAAACCTGTGATTACTCAAACCTATGACTCTTTTGGTTAGTCATAACATTAAATAAGGTAAGACATGTAATATGCATATACCCATGATTATTCAAACCTATGACTTCATGAATAAACATCATCAATCATGTCATGCATATTTATATAATAGATCCTATGATATAAGAAACACATACCTGGTCACCATATTTGCTAGTTATGTCTAGCAATGTGTTCGTGTTCTCTTCAATGACCTGCATAACTCATTAGTTAACTTTTGCAAAAACAAATTATACATACCTCTATGTGATCCATGAATATGGATGAATCTTTGTCTTTATGTCACCATGGCACGTTCAGGTTGGCCCTTCAAATTGTACAATCCTCCCTCTTGTGTTAAATTTTCAGAATTTACTTCAATCTGATCTAGGATCTTAACTGAGAGAACAACATGTACAACATATCAATCATGGATACAATAATGCAATCACACAAGAGACACAAAGATTTACTTGGGGAAAACCATAAAGGTGAAAAACCCCAATAACTTCCTCAGAGATAGATAGAGCAATGATACAACCCAAACATAAGAGATAGACATATCCTAGCAGCAGATCCTCCTCCTCCATAAGGGTGCCACTCCTCCTTGAGTGCATGAGTGAGAAGTGAGTGATCAAATAGAGTGCCTCCCGCACTCTATTTATACTTGACTTGACTTGCCTTTTACATAAATCATGTAGGATCGAACTTAACCACATAACATAATGCTGACTGGGATGACCCCCAATAGGGTGGTCTAATAACCCTTTGACCCACATGACTTATACAGAGCCGACCCCAACAGGTGGTCTAATAACCCATCAAGTATAAGTTACGACATTTACAATATAAATGACGACACTTTCGTATAGAGGAATAATACCATCTCTATAGGAGTACATACAACATACATATATGAAATACATTCTGAAGTTACATATACATCAACACTCCCTCTTAACTAGGAAGGTATTTCTCAGCACAGGTCTTCTAGCACAAGTTTTCTTCTCTGGATCATCGTCATTGGATAATCGTCATCGAGTCATCATCATCGTCACTGCTGCTACTATCTCAATCAATCTCTGAATCTACTCGTCATAGGAAGTTCTACAGAGCCAGTCCTTTTTCATACTAGATGTAGGCCCACCACCTACAGGTCTTCGTCATCACTGGCCATACTGTGGAATCCTCAGGACTTATTATGTGCGTCACAAAACCTCGAAAGAGCATCTTCCAGATATCCCAGGGCAACGAATTACATGCTATAGGAAAAACATCGAAAGACTATCTGCAGATCTCCCAGGGCCACATTATATGTGACCTCACCACAAAACCTCGCAAGAGCATCCCAGGCTATTACGAGCACACAGCTCTACCTATAGGATCTCCCAGGGCACAAATTACATGTGGTCACAACAAAACCTCCCTAGAGAATCCCAGGCTGTTACGAGCACACAGCTCTACCTATAGGATCTCCCAGGGCACGAATTACATGTGGTCACCACAAAACCTCGCAAGAGCATCCCAGGCTGTTACGAGCACACAGCTCTACCTATAGGATCTCCCAGGGCACGAATTACATGTGGTCACCACAAAACCTCCCTAGAGCATCCCAGGCTGTTACGAGCACACATCTCTACCTATAGGATCTCCCAGGGCACGAATTACATGTGGTCACCACAAAACCTCGCAAGAGCATCCCAGGTTGTTACGAGCACACAGCTCTACCTATAGGATCTCCCAGGGCACGAATTACATGTGGTCATGGAAAAACCTCGCAAGAGCATCCCAGGACCGATTACGGGCACATAGCCCAACCTATCGGATCTCCCAAGGACACGAATTATATGCCACAGGACAAAACCTCGAAAGAGCATCTGCTAGATATCCCAGGGCAACAAATTACATGCCATAGAAAAAACCTCGAAAGACTATCTGCATATTTCCCAGGGCGAAATTATATGTCCTCCAAGAGAAAAACCTCAAAAGAGCATTTGCCACATATCCCAGGGCACCGACTTACATGCCATAGGCAAAACCTCGAAAGACTATCTACAAATCTCCCAGGGAAACGAATTATATGCTCATCTGCACAACCTGATCCACGGCCATAGAGTATCAACCTGATACTCACCATACATCATCCTGATGTACACATGATCATCCTGATCATCATCACTGCAACATCCTACTGCATGTCATCTGGAGCAACATCCTGAAGCTCATCATCCATTATCATCCTGATCATACAATGCATCTACCTCATGCATACCAAGTATCTAACTGATACATATCATCATACATGATCCACCTGATCATACAATGTATCCACCTGATACAAATACAAATACATGATACATATCACCATACATGATTGACCTGATCATACAATGTATCCACCTGATACATATACAGATACATGTTCCAAGCATCCAACATGATGCATATACAAAAATACATACACATGATCCAACCCATCATATCCAGCATCCAACATGATGCGTACATACATATAAATGATCCAACTGATCATATCCAGCATCCAACATGATGCATACATACATACATAAAAATGATCCAACTGATCATATTCAAGCAGAAACTAGAACATCATCTTGATGCTCATCATCCAGCGCTTACATCCACAACCATGTGAAGGATCCTCCTTCCAACATGCTTGGAATGGCTTCAGCAAATGTGTCCATCACTTCTTCCTCGAAGTGTCCTCGATCTGAAGAACGCCAATCCTCTCTATGAAGTACTTGAACTTCACCCTGGCTAGTGGCTTCGTCAGCACATCTGCAATCTGCTCGTCCGTCGCAACATACAGGAGCTTCACAACTCCTCTTTGCACCATATACCTGATATAGTGATATTTGATATCTATGTGTTTCGACCTGTCATGAAACACTGGGTTCTCGGACAGCTTCACACAACTTTGGTTATCACAGAAGATACCAGTAGCTTCCAACGGGAGATCAAATAAATCAGACAGTAGCTTCCGTAGCCATACTGCCTCACAACTAGCTGAACAGGCTGCAACATACTCTGCCTCAGCTGTACTCAGTGATACGTAGGATTGCTTCCTGCTAAACGAAGAGATCACACCTGATCCCATACTGAAGCAACACCCAGATGTGCTCTTCCTATCTGCAGCACTGCCATCCCAATCTGAATCAACATAACCTTGCAGGTTAAACTTTTGATTCTCTTCATACTTGAGCCCATAATCCACTGTACCCTTTAGGTACCTCAGAACATGCTTTACAGCAACCAGGTGAACACTCCTCGGATCTGTCAGGAACTGAATCGATGTGTTCACAGCAAAGCAAATGACTGGTCTCGTGTTCATCAGGTACATCAAGGACCCAATCATGTGACGATGCATAGAGACATCAACCGGCTCAGATGAAGCATCACAAAGAAGCTTTAGATTCGATGTCATAGGTGTGGCCATAGCCTTTCATTCCATCATCCCGAACCTCTTTAGGATCTCTAATGCATACTTCCCTTGTCCAAGGAAGATTCCATCACACTGCCACACCTCCATGCCAAAAACAAATAGTGCATCATCCCCAAGTTCCTCAACTCGAACTCAGCAGCAAGCTTCTGCTGCGTGTCGACAATCAACCTATCTTCACTTATAACAAACAGGTTATCCATATACAAAAGTAGTATCACTGGATTGCCTTCCTCAACCTTGTAGAAAAGGTTGGAATCCGCTTTATTCTTGGTAAAGCCCAAACTAGATAGAAAGCTGTCTATCCTACCATACCAAGTTCTGCACACATATATGACTACACCATGTTGTCTTGAAATCCATCTGGTGCATCTTCTATTTCATCACTTTTATATTTCTCTATGCTACCATCTGTAGCATGCTTGATCTTGATAGATCCATATGGAAGTCATAACAAAATTCCCTTCAGGTCTTGGGACTGCATCCCAAACATCATTCTTCATGATCGACAGATCATGGCATTCTTCCCGTATCTTGGGAACTTCAATATCTTCAATAGATAATTTTGTTGTTGAACAAATGTTGTAGTCCTTCTTTTATAGGAGATCGCATACGATCTTTCCTACACAACAAGTTAAATTGCACAATTAGAAAACATCTCATAGTTTTCATAACAAATTCTTACACAAAGAAATATGTCATACAGTCATGCAATTATCTTAGCCAATGCTTCAATACAACATTTATCCATATCCTGTAACTTTCTAGATGCCTTCCAATCTCTACCAGAACATTGTTAAGAGTGTGCACAACTCCCAACATGTCAGCAAAGAGGTTTCATTCTAGATAAGTAGCAATGGAATGTTGTACAGTGCCATAGGCCACTTACCCATGCATATTAGTAGTATACTGTTCATCAATGCAACTATTCTAATATGCATAATACACAACCTAATTCTATGAACATCAGTATATTATTGAACAGTATTATTTAAACAATAAAATATGCAAGTAATGACAATTCAAATACTTATCTTTGTTTGTTTGTTGGGTTGACTCCCTCTCAGTCTTTGCTTCTTTTCTATAACTCCATTCTTATGTGGATTGTGAGAAGTGGTCAACTCCCTCTGAATATCTGCATCTTTGCAGAAACTACTGAAGTGTGCTCCTTTGCTTTCTTGCATGAACAACTAGAGTGTGCTCCCTCTCGATCTTTGCTTCCTGGATTACCTATCCTTGAACTTATATTCATTCTCGATCCCTATGCATGCTTGTTAGTATCATCATTGTGTTATCCTCTAGGTCTCATACATAATCAAACATTCATTAGTATAATCTCAATATTATCAAAACACAATAATCTCAAGCATGTATAGTCAGGATCAATTCAAACACAGATAATAAACATTAGTATTCAAGGTTTCAGGGAAGTCTTCTTTTACTCATACATTTTCTTATTTGATCATAGGACTATTCTGGTTAGTTGAATCATCAATCAAGATAAGAGATATAATATGCATAAAACCTGTGATTATTCAAACATATACCTTCATGATTCTTCTGGTTAGTCATATCATCAATTATGGTAAGAAACATAATATGCATACAACCATGATTATTCAAACCTATGACTTCATGAATAATCATTATCAACAACACAACAGTATAAGATCCTAACACAAGGTAGAATTCTAGCTTGATATAGGAAAAACATACCTGGATTAGCATGCTAGCTAGTTATGTCTAACATACCCGCATAATGTCTTCTGGTTCTCTTCAGTGACTTGTGCTAGTAACCTGCATGTCTCATAAGTTAACCATTGTAGAAACAAGTTATACATACCTCGAAAGTAGATCTTCTATGTGATCCATGACTATGGATGAATCCTTGTCTTCATGTCACCATGATCATACGTTCTTGAAGTAGAACATGATTTGTCTTTCTTGGTGTACCTTTTATGTTAGCAGACAACATAAACCTCATACAACACCATAATGCATTAGTACAATCATAAGTGTCAACACCCTAACCAATGAATATCTTCTATCATGCATTCATAATTTTGATATGACAAATCTAAAATCAAGATTGTACTAACCGTAATAACATGAAGACAAACATACCATAAACTTAATCATGAACAAATATCGAAACATACCTCGATGAGTCATACCTGTTGAGATCGCTTGTAATATTCTTATGTAAGGCCTTAGCCTCATCTCCCTCTGAAACAGGAACTTCTTCACTTATGTAGATGACCAATCCATCTTCTTCTAGGATTAACCTAATCCACTTGATTTGCAAGAACTGGACCTGGAGCTGGATATGGGTTTGTCAGGGAAACCCCAAAAATTCAAACTTTGAATTTCAAACTTCCGAAAGGATAGAAATATGTGCCTTGATGAGCTGATCAAGTTGGTATATTCAGAATTTGAAAACTGCAATGTTTCACTCCTCAATTTTTCCTTTGAAACTTCCGGATTCACTAGACGTGACCCTGAACTGGGGTTTGATGAATCCCATTCTTCTTCCCAATTAAAAGGTTTGATCCAAAGCTCTAAGCTTCTGTTTTTCTGAGGAGCTTCCAGCCATGGTCACAGATTTCAAAAATTCCCATTTTTACAGAAGCCCTAATTTTCCACTTTTCTGATCAAAGTCCCGAACTAGGGTCTGATCAAGCCCGGCCTTCTGCCCAACCAAAAATTCTGATATTGGTCTCTAAATTTTTATTTTTATGAGTAGCATTCATCCGTGGTCTCCAATTACAAAAATTCCAACTTTCTCCAAAGCCCTAAATTTCGGAAGCCATGAATGAAGGTACTAAAAAATAATTCTGTTTTGACAGAAATATGTACCTGATTGTTTCTGGTGTAACTCTAAACTTTTTGATCATGAGGGCCTGAAAACATTTCCTAAGATAGCTCGACCTGTTATATTTCCATCCTGACAGGTCCGACCCCAATTGGATTCTCTGAGAGAGAGTTATGCCAAGTGTCGCAATGTGACCTGTTTATGGGATAATACAGGAGAGTGAACTTGTACAGTGTGCCATGTGTCACTGTTTCAACTTCGGCCTCTGAACATTTTTCTTGAGATAGTACAGTCTGTGTACTACCTGTCACGTTTTACAAAATTTCATTCGGATATTCCTAGCCCAGGTTATGAGCTTTTTCCCAAGGTCACCTGATTTTGACTCAGATATGGAAGAGGCAGAAACCCTATATTGTACAGATCATAAATCACAAAGTACAAGGCATTAGAGTTTGTCCTTTGGACACAAGGTACATGGAGATTTAATCTTCGACTTGTAAAGGTTTCAGATCCGAAAACTTTTCCAAAACGGATTTATAGCGAAAGTGCTATGATGACTGGTTTTTGCTATATCAAGCCCTAGCATCGTAAGTGCAAGAAGTGTCATACATGCCATGTCATGCCTTCTTTCAGGCTAGCTCTGATACCATGTTAAATTTTCAGAATTTACTTCAATCTGATCTAGGATCTTAACTTAGAGAACAACATGTATAGCATATCTACAGCATATCAATCATGGAGACAATAATGCAAGCACACAAGAGACACAAAGATTTACTTGGGGAAAACCATAAAGGTGAAAAACCACAATAACTTTCTCAGAGATAGATATAGCAATGATACAACCCAAACATAAGAGATAGACATATCCTAGCAGCAGATCCTCCTCCTCCATAAGGGCGCCACTCCTCCTTGAGTGCATGAGTGAGAAGTGAGTGATCAAATAGAGTGCCTCCCGCACTCTATTTATACTTGAATTGACTTGCCTTTTACATAAATCATGTAGGCTCGAACTTAACCACATAACATAATGCTGACTGGGCCGACCCCCAATAGGGTGGTCTAATAGCCCTTCGACCCACATGGCCAACCCCCAATAGGGTGGTCTAATAACCCTTTAACCCACATGACTTATACAGAGCCGACCCCAACAAGGTGGTCTAATAACCCATCAAGTATAAGTTACGACATTTACAATATAAATGATGACACTTCCGTATAGAAGAATAATACCATCTCTATAGGAGTACATACAACATGCATATATGAAATACATTCTAAAGTTACATATACATCAACATCTTGCAATCCAATCACTACTGCATCATCGATTGTTTTACCCTTTGGCCACATTAGGACTTGGCCATCCACAAATGCAACCCTCATACCTTTTGCATCCAATGCAGAGATGGAGAGTAAGTTCTTCTTGAGCCCAGGTAGATAAAGGACTTCTTTCATCTCCAAATATTTTCCAGAATCTAGGTTGTAAGAGGCTTCACCACTTCCTTTGATTGGATATTGATAATCATCCCCAAGTTTCACCTTATGGGGTGATTCATGTTCAAATAGATTCACAAAAGATTCCTTAAACCCAATCATGTGTTTGGAAGCCCCACTATCAATCAACCAATCATTACAACCATGGGAGATAGTACCTGTGAGAGCAGAGATTAGAACCCACTCTTGTTCACTTGATGAGTCATCATCAATTTCTTCCCTAGCCTTCTTCTTTGGAGGTTCATCATATTCGGCAACATGAGCATGGAATTTTCTTTTGCTGCCCTTCTTCTTCTTGCTAAAGTTGTTGTTATTATCCCCTTTGACCCTTCTCATTGCATGTGAAGCATCTTAGATCCTTCTTATTCTTTTGATAGGATCTTTTGTAGTGCGAGTGCTCCTTCTTGGGCTTGCTTCTTTTGGTGTGAGTTATGATAGCTTGATCTTCACCTCCCATCTTTTCCTCACGAGCTACAAGCCTAGCTTCTTCTTGAGAGCATTCCTCCCATAGTTTACTGAAAGAGATCAATTTCTTTCTTGCACGGATTCCTTGAATAAAGGAGTCCGATGACCTAGGTAGGCCATTCAGAGTGGTCATAACAACTTCACCATTGTCCAGTACTTCATCCACAGCTTCATTTTCTCCTTAATCTGAGAGACCTTGGAGAAGTAAGATTGAATGGTTTCTCCATTCAACATCTTGACCCCTTTCAATTGATTCCATAGAGTCATCTTCCGATTTATCTTCTTCCCTTCAAATAGCTTGGTCAAAGAGTCAAACATCTCCTTGGGTGTCTTTAGAGAAGACACATGGGGTATGAGATGGTCTTTGATAGAATCAGCAATGAGTCTCTTTGTCTTGACCAAATACATTGGCCTCTTCATCCTCTAGTATAGGGATGTCTTCTTTTATATATGAGTCCAACTCATTCTCTTCCAGGATTAACCCAATCCTATACTTCCAAGCTCGGAAGTTATCAGCCCCTTCAAGCTTATCCTCAAGATTGGTGTGGTGAGACATCTTAAAGAGTACTTCAAATGGAAATAGAAAAGATTTAGTTCTTACCACTTGAAATGCTGAAAAATGGATCTAGTCCCAGATTAGGGTTTGTCGAAAAAACCTAAAAATTCAAAATGTGAATTTCAAATTTCTGAAAGGATAGAAAGATGTGCCTTGATGAGTTGATCAGCCTGGTGCATTCAGAATTTGAGATCAGCAAATTTTTACCCTTCAGATTTGTCCTTTTGTCCTCTCGGGTTCACCAGGGAGAGCCCTGAATTAGGGTTTGAGTTTCTCGGAGATCTACCCAGCCAAAAATATCGATCCAAAGCTCTAAACTTCAATTTTGGCAAGGAGCTTCCAGCTGTGTCTTCAGATTCCAGAAATTCCTATTTTTGTGGAAACCCTATTTTTTAGGGCCAAATATGAAAATGCTCGGAATTGAATTCTAATTGGACATATAGATGCGCCTTGATGAGTAGAGTCAATCCACTATACTGATTTCCCAAAAACTGTGGAGAGAAACCCAATAAACAAGAAACTCAAGTTTTCATCACTACAAAATGTCTTCTTCTCAGGTTAGCTCTAATACCACGTTAAATTTTGAGCATCAATTTACAATACTCTAGGATCTTCACTGAGAGAATAACATATACAGTATATCAATGCATGACAATCACAATAAGCATGACAAGCATCACAAGAATCAAAAGAATGAGAGACAAGAGACACAGAGTTTCCGTGGGGAAAACCCTAAGGTGAAAAACCCCACAACTTCCTCAGAGATAGAGAGAGCAATGGCTCAACCAAAGTACAACCAAAATACACTGAGATAATCTCCTAGTAGTAGATGATCCTCCTCCTCACTAGTGTGCCACTTTCTGAGTGAGAGAGATATACTTTTCCGAATGATCTAAATAGAGATCACCTGATCTCTATTTATACTAATCTGTTTTCCCAATGACCTTATGGGGCCGACTTGTCTAGTTAGGTACATCCACATTATAATATATATATTTCAGGGCCGACCCCACACATGGTGGTCTAATAACCCATCGACAAGTACACACACTTGCAAAACTTGTCAATCCATATGACGACACTTCCTTATAGAGGAATAACACATCTCTAATAAGGGTACAATAAATATATATGAAATACATAGATGAAATAAATTCCAAAGTTACATATACATCAACAATCAAATCAATGGAATGCTTGACCTGGAAATGTAGTAGCACCCTGGCAGGTGTGGTGAAGAAGTATTTGTATGCTTCCATGATCTTGTCCACCTATTTCTGTTGTGTCGAGGGATCCAATGTAGAGACAGTGGAAGTTGTTGTGATATTTTCTCACCCTTAGAATGAATCATGAAGAGGACAAATTTCGTGCAAATTTCCCAATTTGGGAGATTACCTTCCTGCACTTCTTAACTGTAATGAGAGACACTACAGTGGTGAGAACTGTATCTAGCATCTTGTAGAGTTTATTTTCTCAAATTAACAATGACACTAAGAGGACTAGATTCATGCACATCTTGATGTTTCCACATAAATGGTTGTCCTAAAAGAACATCACAAACTTCAAGTGTGGAAAAATCACACATTACCTCATATTTGGAGGGATTTATGTCGTAGAGTAGGAAGAATTGTTGACTAATGCAGATGTCCTATCTCTAGCTGGCCCACCCAATGTTGTAGGGTTGCAGGTGTGGTGTTGTTGGAAATTTCAATTGTTTGATGACCTCTGTCAAAATCATGTTCTTTTAGCTTCCACTGTCAACAATGAAATGTAGTCTAGTTCCCTTGAACCACATCCGTGAGTGGAAAAGCCATTATCCTTCCTCTGAATTCTTTGGATCATTAGGATGGGCCTTTATGGTAGCAATGGTAAACCTAGTTTTGGAATTGATGATCCACTTTCCCTTGTCTGTGAATGTGACATTGGTTTCAACATCAAAGTTAGAACTGAAATATGACTCTAAAGCCTTGATCTCATGCACCAATGACTTCTTTGAGCGACATTCATCAGTGTTGTACCAGGGGCTCTTATGGAACTTGCACCACTTCTTGATTTCCTTCTTTCTCTTCTTATTACCATTCTTTGCTTGTGATTTGGATTGGTTGTCCTTAGTCTTCCCTTTTTTCTGCATCCCAAGATTTCCCTTTCCTTGATTTTTCAACAGATTCACAGACCCAAACTCTTGCTTATTCTTCTGCTTAAATTTTTGCTCGATTTTGACAGCATATTGATAAGCGACGCCTAATGACTAGATGTCCAGGAACTCCATTTCAGTTCAGATGTACCTATGCAGGCCATTGCAATATTTCATAGACAAGTGTCACTTGGATTTCCTAATACCAATATTTATGCATAAGGTATGGAAGCTCTTAGTGTAATCCGACACCATTTGGTCCCTCTCCTGTCATAAAGTGGTCCATTTTGTGTATTGGTCATTACATATTCCAATGGGATAGTATTGATTCTTGAGGGCTTCCACAAAATATGCCCTGGTGGGATCACCCCCCAAAATATCAATCCCTCCTGTGGAATTTTTCTCATAATAATTGTCCCACCAATCTTTCACATGGGGCACTGCCTTAAGGAGCGCAAAGACGATATTTTCCGTATTGGAGAAATTGTGAACATATAAATAGCCCTATAGAAAACTTAACCATTTATCTACGACATCGGTATCTATCTGACCTTCAAATATAGGAATATCAAAGTTAAATTGTACCTTGAAGGGTGTGGCTCCTCTGAAGCGTCTTCTTTTGCTTGATTATCCCTCTGATGCATCCAACATCCATCGAAGAATTTGGGTAAAATGATCCATCATCTCATTCCTCTGTTGTTGGAGGGATTCATCAAGCAACATCTTGATAGGATCTCTTGATCAATCATATCCTTTTTCCTCGGCAATGGTGGGTTCTTTTTGTTGTCGATGGCAGTTTTCCTCAAACCAAACCAGTTCAAGACCCAGCTATTTATATTTTGACCTCGTTGGGGAAATGCATGGAGAAATGATGAAAGAGCATACCACTATGATACCACTGATATAGATTTATGCGAGAAAAAAATGAAAGAACATATATAGAACCACATACATACATATATATATATATATTGCAAGAAACAAAGTGATATAATAAACACAAATTCTATTAAATGGTGGAAATATAACAGACTATAAAACAAAGCAACTAGAATGGTGGTAACTTATCTCTGAGAAGAGATGTGATGCCTATGCTCATTCTTGACAAGATGAATACAAAAATAGGTTGAAAGGGCCTATGTATCATAAGAATGAGGGGAAATAACCCTACATATCCAAAAACCTAACCCTAGGAGCATAATCATCATAAAGTTTTCCGCCCTAAGGTGGTTGGTTGAGTAGTCAACTTCCCGAGGTCATAACGTTTGCATACAATCTTCATTTGAGGCACTTGGTAGATCGTTGGAAATATCTAGATGAAGAGTACAATAGTTGAATATGCCTAGATGAGATCCTATGGCTATGAAATGGGTTGTTTCGGACCCAAAAAACATCATTTAGGGCCTCAAAATGACCCCAGAAGTTCAGGACTTGAAAAACTGTATAAAAACTACTAGAAAATTTCCAAAATGAAAAATTGTTTTGAGCTAGTGGAATAGGTGGTGACCATCGATATCCATCTGGATCAACCAAATTGATGAAAATGGGCCACAGCGGTGGTTTATTTTGATTACCATGCCACAACGGTGGTCTTTTCCACCGAGTTATACTGCAACAACGACCCTTTTCTATTGCATCCATTGCAATGGTAGCTCACTTGTCCTAAAATCACCGCAAAGATGGCCTTTTTAGCTGATTTATGCCACAACGGCGACTGAATCCCCATATGTGCACCACAAAAAATGGCCTGTTTCCCAGACCTTTGACAAAAAATCCAACACAAGAGCCATTGTGGTGAGGAACAATGAGTTCCACTGCAAAGGATGACCAAAATCCACCAGATTCACTAATCTCTCATCATAATCGAAAATGGCAATGGAAGTTCTGTAGATAACGTCACAATGGGGAAGCGACATGTTCACTTATTTGCTGCAACGTTCAGTGTAGAATGGAGAAATCTGTCGAAATTAAACCTTAAAAGGTGCTAGAACCCATCGATGATCTAACCCACCCATAGGTAAATAAATGCAAATGAAAAATAAAATGGGGCATTTAATCTCTTCTATAAATAGAAACCCCTCTCTTATGTTTTTCCACTTCTATTTTGTGCTGAGAAATTGCTAACAATTCTCGAGTCTGTTGGAGACAAGGAGTGAAGTGTGATCACTCACATCCCACTACTTGGCCTCCAACTATATTGTTGAGTTAAGGTTCTTTTTTGTCCCTTTATTTTAGCAGTTATGGTCTTAGGCATCAATTTTATAGGTTCTATTAATAGAATACCTCTTTGACCTAAAGAAGGAGTTGCAGTATTTTTGTGCTTATGAGGGAATCCAAATGCAACATTATGTCCCATACACACCACAACAAAATGGTGTAGCTGAGAGGAAGCCTATGGGAAATTGAAAGAGATGGCTACCTTCTTGCTTGAAGGAAGGGATCTTCCACCATATCTCCAGGAAGAAGCAATGAACTATTCTACATACATGTAGACTAGGGTACCCACAAATATGTGGATGGGGTCACTCCATTCGAAGAATTGAAGGCACACAAACCTAATGTCTCTCATCTGAGGATTTTTGGATATAAGGCACGGGCCATAATCCGATTTGAAAAAAGAAAATCTATTCAACCCCAAAGTAGCGAATGCATTCTGCTGGGATATGCAGAAGATGAAAAATCATACAAGCTGATGGAGATTGCAACCAAAATATGCTTCATTGAAGATTCGTGAAGATCCTTTGCAACATATACAATGCGTTGAAGACCAAGGTAGTTATGATCTGCCTACTCCATTTCCACCTGATGAAGATCAGGATAAGTTCTCTTCTGATGAGCACCAAGTTGAATTAGATCTTGATGTTGAGAATGAAGATCAAGCAGATGTAGATCCAGAACCAACACTTGCTCCGAATCCATGGCCAATGCCAAAATGGGATCACAATCTCCTTGAATTTGTTGGGAGTGTAGCTGGGGATCCATCTGACATTAGGAGAACCAGATATCAATATCAAGTTGCAAACCTTGCACTATGTCAAACAAATCCACTTCTCTCAGAGAGGTGCTACATGGTGATGGGGTCTGATCCACAATATTTCACAAACACTTGCCATAATCCAATATGGTAGATGAAGTTCACATGCACTACATCAGGGAACTAGTGCACAACAGTACCAACAAACTGCATTATTGTCCTATAGAGGAGATGACTGCTGAAATTTTTACCAATTTTTTACACATGTGAAAGCTGTTTAAGTTCCCTGATGTTCATTTTTGAGGGGGGTTATTTTTCCCATGAGGTTTTCCCCATTTCCTTAGTTTCATGAACAATTATTTTTATCATTTATTTGATTGTATGGGTGACCTTTGGTCTCAGTAACCAGGGCCCAGGATGTCCAAGTTTGGATTAAGGGGGGGTGTTAGGATAATTAATACTCCATGTTTGTCCTACTTAACATTATTTACCTTTTCCTAGTAGTTGATAATGTTATTTCCCCCCTAGTGGTGTGCAAATGTCATCTAGTACCCATTATCCACCTAATGTACCTTGAATACGTGATTTTATTCCCACTGGATTTGGTTCCCTACATTTTAGGAGCTAACTCTGTGTTCTAGTTCAGTCCACCTGAGTCCCTAAACTCCATTGAGGGAATTTAGCTCCAATCACCACTGATTGTGATCTAATGTACCTGTTTTCACCTACTTTGCATTAATAACTCACTAATGCACCCTCCGTGGTCAGTTAACTGACAATAGCTTCAATTAACTGAGTTTTGGTTGAGTTGAGTTGAGTTTGGGACTTCTAGAGCACTCTAGTGGTGACTATTCCTATGCTAGAATGACATGGATTTGAATTCTACTAGGATAATCGAATTCTCTCCATTGTAACATATATGTTGACTATAATGATTAATGGATCATAATGCACATTTATGTTTCCATCTAAGTTCCATTGCATGATTAATTTTACTGCTCATTTCACTGCAATTTTCACCGTAATTCATCTTTTATGCTCATTATTTTCACTATGAAGTATTATCAGCTATATGATATGCTTTGTTCTAGAATTTCACATTATGAAACCGACATAACCAAAAGAATGACCGTGAATATTTAAATTGTCCCGCGCATCCATCCGACTATATACAATGTTCATTGAATTTAACATCACGTATTTTTAGTGATTCATAGAAAATATTTTCAATACAATGTTGCACAAATTGTTTATCATGTGTACGATCATCAATGATATAAAAATTATATTTTCTGATCACATCTCGGTTGTCACACATTATTTCAATTCCATCAACATTATGCTGAGAATGTCTATATAGAACATGCACAAATATCAAAACTTGGTCGGAATGATAGTATTCACTTTGTATCTCCTTTTGTGCAACAAATATGTAGTTTTCTACAAAATCAACCACATAAAAAATTGTTCCAGGTGGAAAAAATTCACGAGAGTATTTGAATTGCAGGTCTTTCCATCGTGCTCTATGTGAATGCTTGGTGTATTTCTAAATTTCATTTTCAACTTTCTTCAAAAAGTTAAAGACATTATTACCTTCCAAGGAATATAATTAATATATTCCAACACTAATGTTGATGAAGTAAATATTGAAAATCAAGTTCAAGAATAAGAAATGGACCTGGTAAGTGTATATCATATATTTTCCGAATCCATTTTTTATAATGAATGGTAATTTTTGCTATGAGTTAAATAAATTTAACTGAATTATATGGGTGCCTTACAACATTGATGATAAAATGTTGGAAAACATTGATTGCGACAAATATGGGGAAAAATAGCCGAACATGTTGCATGATAGCATGCTATGAAATTTTATGATGATGTTCTCCAACAATATTCAATAGTAGCACAAGCACAAATTTTGAGATGTTTATTAGTTTCCAGGAACTTAAAAGTTTCGTAGTTGGTCCGAGATCCCCATATGCCTCAATGAATTTTTGCAATGATCCCAAAAAAATCTCCAAACTTTGTTTACTCTCTAGAGGGAGATCCATAGTAGATAAATCTTTTTCCAACTTGTCATAGTGGGATCTACAACTTTCAAGAGTCATTTGATGAACACCACTTTCCCATGGAAGCTCCTCAGGTAAATTAGATGGATACGTTGTCATGGGTGTAGAACCCTTGGTTAGTTCAACATATTGCGTCTTGGCTCGACCATCGTCACCATGAGTAGAATTATGAGCCTCTTGGGAGCCTTGCTCTGCACCCACATCTGTCTCCCTTGCTCGCTCTTCCTCCCTCTCTGTAGAATTGCGAGCATCTTCTGAACCATGCTCTACTTCAAATAAAAACAAAGTTATGTGTAAACATGTACAAACTTTGTGTACACAAAAAAACAATTTGTACATGTATTAAAAGATTGATGTTCATACCAACAGAAGGTCGAGATCGACGTTCTCCCACAGAAGATAAAGGGGAATCATCTGTACCCCTATCACCTCGCCGATGATCGAATGAATGTGAACTATATAATAAACTTGAATCTCGAGGGGAAGTTGACAACCTCCGATTATCAATTGAAACACCAACTCCAGAAGAATGTGAAGACCTCCTACGCTTTCACCTCGAAGACTCCTCTCTTTCCATTTGATATAATGTCTACACTTACACAAATATCAACTCATTACATATTCAAATTCTACATGTTAATTCTACAAATTCTAAGACCTAGATGCTAAAGAGACTAAGTTATTTAATAAGGACCTAGATATACCTAATATCATCTAATAGTTCTTAAAATGAGTATAGCTAATATTGTTGGATGTATGAGGAATTAATGTGCCAATATTCTAAGTGTTTTTTATGTTTAAAATGAATGGAACTAATATAGTTAAATACTAAGTGAAGGTTACATTTCTTTATGTCAAGGAATGAGTTCATGAACATGTTAACTTTTAATTTAAATCTTAAATTAATAACTTAATTGATATTTTAATAATTTAAACATAAATTATATCTACAAATATTTTCATTATTCCATTAAGTCATAAAAATTTGACAATTCATGGTATTATGTTTCGCAAGTTTGCCATGTTTCCCAAATTTGCCATGTTGCACGATGGTCTTGATTTTCAGCCTGATAACGGTGACGATTCATGGTATTATGTTCCCCGAGTTTTCCATGTTGCAACCAAAGAAATGTTGAAATATTGTAACTTCTAAGAATATTATATTTGTACTTCATTATTCCGGAGATGTTTCATTCCTCCGTGAAGATCTTATTGTATATCTGGAGATGTTTATTCCTCCGTCAGAATGTGGTAACTTGGGTTATTAGACTTCCCTAGTGGGGGTTGGCCCTGTATGTGTTATGTGGGTCAAAGGGATGTTAGACCACCCTAGTGGGGTTGGCCAATTCAGTTGTAGTGGGGTGTTTAACCCAGTGGTAAAGTTGGGGCCGACCTAGTTAATATAAAGTACATGTCGGAGATGTGTATAAATAGAGGAGGTGTGTTCCTCATTATACACACACTTCCCTCACTCAGAATGTAGCGCACTTGTGGAGGAGAGGTCTGCTATGGTGGAGGAGGAGACCATGTCTTTGGTTTTCATCTTTGTATATTGCTGATCATCTATATTGAGGAAGCTTTGCTGGGTTTTCTACCCCATGAGGGTTTCCCAGGATAAATCTGTGTCTCTTGTGTTCTTGCTGTGCTTGTTGTTTCTTCAGTGATACTGTATATGCTATTATTGTGAAATGGAATGTAATGCTGCTATTTTCTGTCTTATCATATTAAATCTTAACATGGTATCAGAGCTAACCTGAAGGAAGGCAATGTATGGCACTTACGACACTTTCTTCTCTTGCGACAATTTGAAGGTTAGGGTTTTATATCGAAAAAATCGGTCATCCTGGAACTTTCGCTATAAATCCATTTTGGAGAAGTTTCACGATCTGAAAAATTTATAGGTTGTAGAAAACATCCCCATGTACCTTGTGTCCAAAGGGAACCCTCAGATTCATTGTAATTTGTGATTTACGATCAGTACAGGTTAGGGTTTCTGCCTCTTCCAGATCTCAGTCATAATCAGGTGACCTTGGAAAAAAGGTCATAACTTGGGCTAGGAAGCTCCAAATGAAATTTAGTAAAATGTGAAAGGTAGTACACATACTGTACTATCTCAGGAAACATTTTCAGAGGCCTAAATTGAACCAGTGACACGTGGTATGCCATACAAGTTTTCTCCCCTTTTTTTATCCCATAAACAGGTCACGTTGCGACACTTGGCATAACTCTCTCTCAGAAAATCCAATTGAAGTCAGACCTGTTGGGATGGAAAGATGGCAGGTCAGGATACCACAGAAAAAGTGTTCAGAACCTGTGAATCAAAAAATTCGAAGTTACAATAGAAAGAATCAGGTACATATTTATGTCAAAATAGAATTATTTTTGGAGCACCTCCATTCATGGCTTCCGGAATTTAGGGTTTCGAAGAAAGTTATAATTTTTGGAATCGGAGTCCACGGCTGAATGCTACTTAGGAAAATCAAAATTTAGAGACCAAGATCAAATTTTTTGGTTTGGTAGAAGACCGGGCTTGATCAAACCCCAGTTCGGGATTTTGATCGGAAAGATGGAAAATTAGGGCTTCAGCAAAAGTTGGAATTTTTGAAGTCTGTGACCACAGCTAAAAGCTCCTCAGAAAAATAAGAGTTTAGAGCCGTGGATCGAACCTTTTGATTGGGCAGAAGGGTGGGCTTCATCAAACCCTAGTTCAGGATCCTGTCCAGAAGATCCAGAAGTTTCAAAGGCAATTTTTGAGGGGTCAAATTTTTGAGATTTCAAAATTGAAGTATGGAAGTTTGATCAGCTTAACGAGACACATCTATCCATCCATTCAGAAGTGTGAAAGTCAAATATTGAACCTTTAGGGTTTCTCTAAAAAACCCTAATCGAGCTCCAGATCTAGTTTCAGGGGGAGTTGAGGCTAAGGCCCCACATAAGAAGACTACAAGAAATCTCGACAGGTATGACTTAAGGAGATACAGGTATGTCTTGAAATCTGATTCTTGATTAAGTTCATAATATGTTTGTCTTCATATTATTTAGGTTAGTACAATCTCGATTAATGTTAGAATTGTCTTATCACCCTAATAAAAGTATGAATGTATGTGAATGATGGAATACATTCATTGATTAGGGTTATATGATTGTACTAATGCACTGTGGTGTTGTATGAGGTTGATGTTGTCTGCTAACAAGATACAGGTACATCACGAAAGACAAATCAAGCTCCATGACCATGACAACATGAAGACAAAGACTTCTCTATAATATTTGTTCTACTTACGAGGTATGCATGACTTTGTTGTATTATGCTTAACCTATGAGATATGCAGGTTCTAGCGCAGGATCTCTAAATCATTGAAGAGAACAAAGAAGATATTGATTAGGTATGTTAGACATAACTAAGCAGGTATACTAATCTAGGTATGTTTTCCTATGTCATGTTAGAATCATACCTTGTGTTAGGATCCCTTATATAAGTATACTTGGTATGATTGGTTATGCTTATTCATAAAGTTAAGGGTTTATGCACATTATGTCTCATATCCTGATTGATGATTTAACTAACCAGATCAAACAAGAATATGCATGAGTAAAAGAAGACTTCCCTGAAACCTTGAATACTATCTATAATCATGGCTATACATATTCAAGATTATTTAGAACTATAATGTTTTGATAATATTGAGAATATACTAATGAATGTATGTTTGTGTATGAGATCATGAGGATGACACTTGAGCATGTACAGTGGTACATAATGAATAGAAGTTCAAAAGACATATAGAAGAGCAAGCGGGAGGCAACCACACAAACATAAAAGATAAGTATTTGAGTTTTTATTGGAAATAGTAAATGATAATGCTTGTAATAGTTGTATACATAGTTGTATTCCTAGAATATATCATGCTGAGTGTAAACATTCATATAGCATTGAACAGTATACTACTAATATGCATATGATTGGTAAATTGGACAAACATTCCATAGTTGCTTGTCTAGAATGAAACCTCTTTGCTGACATGCTGAGAGTTGTGCACACTCTCGATAGTATGTTCTGGTAGAGATGGAAGGCATCTAGATAGCCATTGTATGCATACAGGATATGAAAAAGTGTTGTGCCAAAGTATTGTTCAAGATAGTTGCATAACTATGTAAATGATATATGTATGCATAATAGGTTATCATGTCAACATGATTTCATGATTATGAAGTATTACTAATCATGTACTTAATTTTGATTTGTAGGAAAGATCATGAAGAATGATGAACACTGAACAAGTGATGGATGTTCAACAAGAAGATTTACAAATCAAACAAAATATAGAAGACTCATGGCTAGAAGATTCTCTTAGAAAGAGGAAGAAAAATCATGACAAGATGTTTGCTCCAAGTGGCTAGATAAGACCATTCTCTTAAATGGTGTAATTAAAGAAGAAGTGTGAATCAAGCTCTGTTCGGGTACCCAGGATCGATAGTCAATAGATGAGCTTAATGATCACCATGGGTGATGTGGATCTCAACTTTTGATACAAGGTTGAATATGGTTTCTATACATAGATGACATGGATGTAAGAAGGAACTCACCACAGAGTTCGAATGATGTTGAGGCTTATATCAGTAGACCCATTTGACGAGAGATGGCACAGATAGATGGCTACAGAAATGAAAATGAAAGATCTTAGATTGATGCATTACTTCCTAGGTCTGGAAGTATGGCAAGAAGGAATCTTTCTCAACCAGGGAAAATATGCCGATAAATATTAAAAGGACTTGATGTGTTGGAATGGCCACTCTCATGGATTCCAACTTGAAGCTGTTAGCGGATGACTCATCAGAGTTAGTGTATATAACTCTGTACAGAAAAATTATTGGGTAATTGATGTATCTAACAAATACTAGGTCAGATATATGCTTTGTTGCGAACACCTTGAGTCGGTATCTAGTGGAACTTAGGCATGTTCACCTGATAGCTGCAAAGCATGTGATGAGGTACCTAAAGGGTACCATAGATTTTGATCTATGTTATCTTGGAGATCATGACTTCAGATTGTATGACTACAAAAACGTTGATTGGGTAGGAAGTGTATTAGACAGGAATAACACATCGGGTGGATGTTATTGTCTGGGATCTGCCATGATTTCGTGGTCTAGCAACAAGTAGTCTAGAGTGGCTCTCAGCATAGTTGAAGCTGAATATATATATAGTTTCTTTCTCTACTAGTTGTGAAGCGGTATGGATTCAGAAGTTGTTATCAAGATTGTTTGACTTAGAGATGGACTCCACTGTGATCCTGGGTGACAACCAGAGTTGTATCAAGATGACAGAAAATACAATGTTCCATGATAAGTCAAAGCGCATAGAGATCTGATATTTCTATATACGGGAAATGGTGCATAAAGGAGATATCAAGCTCGAGTATGTGAGCACTGACGAACAAGTTGCTAATGTGTTGACCAACCCTCTGTCTCAAGTAAAGGTTGAGTATTTCTGAGAAAAGCTTGGTGTAGTTCAGAAGGACCCTCCTCAAAAGGGGGAGTGATATGGTCGATGATGAGGCTACCTGTTCCAACGATGAGGTTGATGATGAGGTTTCTTGTTTCGATGATGAGGTCGATGAAATGGTCCTTAGACTTTGTGGACGATAAGAGGATTGTATCATCTGTGGACTTCAATTCTAAAGTGATCCGCAGACAGGTGTCTCCGAGAGTAAGAGGATTGTATCATCCGTGGACTTCAGTCCTAAAGTGATCCGCAGACAGATGTCTCCGAGAGTAAGAGGATTGTATCATCCGTGGACTTCAGTCCTAAAGTGATCCATAGACATATGTCTACGAGAAGTGGTCCTTAGTGGACGAGAGGGATTGTATCATCCCCAGACTTCAGTCCCTGAATTGATCCGTAGACTCTTGTCTTCGAGAAAGATATTGGTGAATGATGTAATGTGCGCTCCTGGACTACTTAGCAGTGGGTGATCATTCACGAAACCTGTAATGATGTAATGTTTGCTCTTGGATTAGCAGGTGATCATTCATAGGTTGTAAATCCTAGATTTGATCTAGGTCACACCCCAGTTAAAATAGTACTGGCTCTGTGGTTGAGTGAAATGATGTAATGTTCGCTCCTAGACTGCTCATTGTGGCAAGCGGTTGATCATTCGCAGGTCCTGTAATGATGTAATTTTTGCTCCTGGACTGCAGCAGGTGATCATTCACAGGTGATAAAATCCTAGGTTTAATCTAGGTCACATCTAGTATGAAAAAGGACTGGCACTGTGGTTGGGATTGCATCGTCCCTAAATGTTTGGTTCAAAATGTATGTGACAGGATTTCATCGTCCTTGGACTCATGTCCTAAAGTGATAGGGATTGATCATCCCGTAAGTAGATTAGGATTGCATCGTCCTTGGAATTATGTCCTAAAGTGATAAGGATTAATCATCCTGTAAGTAGATTGGGATTGCATCGTCCCTAGACATGGTGAGATGTCTTAAATTGATAAGGACTAATCATCCTGGAAGCTGATTCGGGATTGCATCGTCCCTAGACATGGTGAGATGTCTTAAATTGATAAGGACTAATCATCTTGTAAGCTGATTCGGGATTGCATCGTCCCTAAACATGGTGAGATGTCTTAAAGTGATAAGGACTAATCATCCTGTAAGCTGATTCGGGATTGCATCATCCCTAGACATGGTGAGGTGTCTTAAAATGATAAGGATTGATCATCCTGTAAGTTTATCTGGATTGCATCATCCATAGACATGAGAGATGTCTTAAATTGAGAGGGACTGATCATCCCATAAGTAGATTAGGATTGTATCATCCTTGGACCTATGTCCTAAAGTGAGAGGGATTGATCATCCCGTAATAGGATCTTGTGTGTTGCAGGGTATGCTGCTATTGTGTATACTTGTATTGATGAGGATACTTGTATTGATGATATGTATACTTGTATTGATGAGGATACTTGTATTGATGATGTGTATACTTGTATTGATGAGGATACTTGTATTGATGATATGTATACTTGTATTGATGAGGATACTTGTATTGATAATATGTATACTTGTATTGATGAGGATACTTGTATTGATAATATGTATACTTGTATTGATGATATGTATACTTGTATTGATGAGGATACTTGTATTGATGATATGTATACTTGTATTGATGAGGATATTTGTATTAATGATATTTATACTTGTATTGATGATGTTGTTGATCGTGATGATCTAGATGACGATGCTTCTGATCGTGATGATCTAGATGACGATGTTGATGATCATGTGATGACGATGTTGATGATCATGTGATGACGATGTTGATGATCGTGTGATGACGATGCTGATGATCGTGTGATGACGATGCTGATGATCGTGAGATGACGATGTTGATGATCGTGAGGATCTAGATGTTGATGTTGCTGTAGTTGTTCAATTGTTGCAGAATATGAAGACTCAGTACTGAATATGTTGATGTTCTAGTATTGAAGATGTTCAAGTAACTGCTTGAGTTACTGATGATGTTGAGAAAGCTTCCGATGATTTATAGATGTATCGTGTATGATGTTGATGACTCCTTTCTCGTGCAAATGTTGTTATAATATCCTTCTCGTTAAGGGGGAGTGTTCAAATATTGTAACTTCTAAGAATATTATATTTGTACTTTATTATTTCGGAGATGTTTCATTCCTCCGTGAAGATCTTATTGTATATCTGGAGATGTTTATTCCTCTGTCGGAATGTGGTAACTTGGGTTATTAGACTTCCCTAGTGGGGGTCGGCCCTGTATGTGTTATGTGGGTCAAAGGGTTGTTAGACCACCCTAGTGGGGTCAGCCCAGTCAGTTGTAGTGGGGTGTTTAACCCAGTGGTAAAGTTGGGGCCGACCTAGTTAATATAAAGTACATGTCGGAGATGTGTATAAATAGAGGAGGTGTGTTCCTCATTATACACACACTTCCCTCACTCAGAATGTAGCGCACTTGTGGAGGAGAGGTCTGCTATGGTGGAGGAGGAGAACATGTCTTTGGTTTGCATCTTTGTATATTGCTGGTCATCTACATTGAGGAAGCTTTGCTGGGTTTTCTACCCCATGAGGGTTTCCCAGGATAAAGCTGTGTCTCTTGTGTTCTTGATGTGCTTGTTGTTTCTTCAGTGATACTGTATATGCTATTATTATGAAATGGAATGTAATGCTGCTATTTTCTGTCTTAGCATATTAAATCTTAACAAGAAAAACATAATCCCAGGAATGGTCACCTTTACAAGGATAAACTCAAGACCATTGTTTTCCATCAATTAGATTCTCAATTCAAAATGCACAATCATAAGGCATGACATTCTCAAAAGAGTGTCAACTTAGAGTGAACTCAATACTAGGTGTATGACTATCATTGGATCACTATTAATGTGGAAAAATTATTAGTGAGTCTCATGTTTCCATATATCTGTGGCATGAACTCAATACTAGGTGGACTAATATCATTGCATCACTATTAATGTGGAAAAATTATTAATGAGTCTCATGTTTCCATATATCTGTGGCATAATACTCTAATGTTTTGATATCAATACCTCCTAACAAGGATTCCCTAAATACATAAGAATAATGTGTACACATGACGTTCATAAAACATGTTGTTTGGTGCATAATACAATGACTTTGTTGTTTTGAAAGGCCAGGGTTTTTTACAAGTTTTCTATGTAGTAGCTTTAGTTCTTTCTTATTATGTCTAAAGTAAATTTTAGTCTTGTCTGTAGTTATGCATGAGCATGGTTTATCATATTTAACTAATATATTGATCTATGAGCTCTGTCCATGTGGACAGAGTTCAACCAAAAAGGGAAACCTATACATAAAGCGAAAATACCATTTGCAAATAGAATTTCAAAACTACTTTTATTTTTCCTTCTTATCACATAAGAAAAATCAAAAGTTTAACAAGTTTAACCAACTCAATACTATTTATATTTCTCTTTTTGGTCATATAAGAAAAACTAATAGTTAAATAAGTTTAACTCGCTCAATAGTATTTATATTTAAATAAGTTTCAGCATACGATTTGGATCTAAAGGTTCATGATCAATACACCAGGTGGTTGGTTGTTGTTGGACATAAATGGGCATCTAAAGGTAATACGATAGGTAAAAGTAGTTAACCTAACATCGTACTCAGTCAGTACTAATATATTGGCCACAACTATAGTCTATGCCATAATATCATTGCTTGGAATAGAAAGTAAAGTGATTGCATTATTTGATAAATTATGAACTCATAATATCGTATGTAAACTAATTGCATAATTGGATCAATTATAAACTCGGAATACAACTATTTGAAATAGAAACTAATTAAAACCATGTACATCTGGATTCTGTTTTTTTCCTAATCTGAATAGAGGCTACTACAATTACTACTTTACTTTCTCTCCTATCCATGCAAGTGCTAAAATTAGTAACTGTCATTCGGTCCATAGAATTTAGCATATTTAGTACATTGTTTCTTAATTTTTCATGACTCAGAAATTACGGTTCCTATTGCTTAAGTATCTCAGCTCGTTTGATTAGGCTTTGCTCAAACTCTGATAAGTATTATTTGTGATAGGTAATCTAATTCCAACTAAGGGCTATGCTCTAAACGTTAGCTAGGCAGGCTAGGCAGGGCTTATTATGATCAAATCACCCATTAAATCACACTAAAAAAGGTACTAAATTAATAATTACCAACAGTTCTATGTTAAGGTCCTTCCTTCCCTTCCATTCAAGGTCTAAGTTAAGATAGGCTAGAGTTCATGAACTCTGTCCAATTTGGATAGAGTTCATGAACTCTGTCCACATGGACAGAGTTCATTAACTCATGTGCAGTACCCACTAATTTAGATTCTAATTTTGTTGGTTACTCCTTAATTCAATAATAGATAAATTACACAGACAAATTAGATATTGTTTTGGCATACCTGTTTTTCTTGTTTTACTGTTGAAAGCCAACCCCAAACCGAACTTGAGCGAATGAAATCGAATGACCCCGAGCACCGAAAAAGGAAACGACACCTACAACCAAACAAAGAAACACTGATATAAAATTTAACAAAAAGAAAAAAGAAAAATAAAAAACTGAAATAAAATTACCTACGCAGTCCACCCCACGACGAACAATCCACAACCACTCCAACGCGAACGTCCACCAACGACCACTCAACAGACGAACACTCCACCATGAACATCCACCAAATGAAGAACACTCCACCAACAAACAGACGCAGCAATGAACGTCCACCAACGAACAGACGCAGTAAGGTGGCGAAGTCCACTCCAAAAGGAACAGATGCAGCAAGGTGGCGAAGAAGGGGGACGAAAGGGTTGGCGTACCACTAATAGAAGCTGCAGGATGGCGAACAAGGTGGCGAGGACGAGTCCAATAGTGGCGACACTAGTGGCATGGACGGGTCCAGCCAGGAAGATGCAGGCGGGTGGCTCGAACAGTGGTGAGACGGGTTGCGCGGGAGGGTCCAGCAGTGGGTCTCAAAGTGGGGTCAAAAAATTCCTGCATAGAAAATGATAAAGACAGGCCGTGGCCGATCTTTTATGTAGAATAATTATTCGGCCGAATAAATAAAAAAATGTCGTGTATTTTTCCCGTCCAAATATACCTCGCACACAAATAGAGGTCTCTGTTATTTCTAACGGTGAACCATTAAATGTTATTCGATCGAATAATGTATAACTTATTCGGCCGAATAACGAAATTTATTCGGCCGAATAACTTCCGATATGTCTCTTTCGCACCCAATTCTCACGGAAGTGTTACCCAACTTCACGTTTTCACCCAAATGTCAACTCATAATATATTGAAATTGTACATGTTAATTCTACAAGCATAAAGACATATCTAATAAAGAACTACATACCAAATGTAAGGGTGTCTAAAGTAGTATAAGTGAGTTTTTTTTGTAAGTCCCTCTCCTAACTCTAACATAATTAATTAACTAAAATTCCTTACCATCACTACTATTGCAACGTAAAGATTTATTTAATAATCATTTCATAATCAAATATAAGTTATAACGCAGTTAATTGTAGTAGTATAGTAACCTTAAAAAAATTTCATCCATCAAATATGATTGAATTATACATCTCAATGAACAAACATCTCACAAAATATATATATATCCACTTATTATAAGATTTCTACTTTATATCTATGATAAAAAAATTTACACAAATGTCAACTCATAACATATTGAAGTTGTACATGTTAATTCTACAGACTCAAAGACATATCTCATAAAGAACTGGATACCGAATGTAGAGGTGCCTAAAGTAGTATAAGTCTTTTTTTTTTGTAAGTTCCTCTCCTAACTCTAGCAGCACTACTATTGCACCATAAAGATAACATTAATAATCATCTCATAATCAGATAAAAAGTATAATGTAGTTAATTGTAGTAGTATAGTAACCTTACACATTTTTCACCCATCACATATGATTCCATTATATATCTCAATAAACAAACATTCCTTAATATTTACAAAAAAAATAATTAAGGACTTACAACAGTATGACTTTTTAAGTCACTTTCTATATGTATAGAATCTTCAAACTCTGTTCAAGAACAGAGTTCAAGATCTCTGTTTAAGGGTATAAAGACTGACATCGTGAACATAAAATTAACTGTAAAAAAACTAAACAATCTAATTTTAAACCTCAATGCAAATATTTTTTTTAATTTTCTTCTAATGCCAACAACACTTCTTGTCAATACAAAAGATTGGGAAACGATAGATATCTGTAAACCAAACTCTGCTCAAGAGCAGAGTTCCCGAACTCTGCTCAAGAGCAGAGTTCCCGAACTCTGCTCAAGAGCAGAGTTCCGAACTCTGCTCAAGAGCTGAGTTCCAGAACTCCGCTCAAGAGCAGAATTCCGAACTCTACTCAAGAGCACAGTTCCAGAACTCTGCTCAAGAGCAGAGTTCCATAACTCTACTTTGAGCATAAAATTAAATGTAAAAAAAATAAACATTCTAATTTTAATCCTTAAGGCAACTATTTTTTTTAATTTTATTCAAATAACAACATTTTTTATCAATACAAAAGTTCAGGAAACGATACATACCTGTAATCCAAACACGCAGTGAAGAGATCGTCAATCCATGACACTGCAGCGGTTAAGACCACCAACTCGCCAAATGACAAATATTTCCTTCACACAACAGCAAATTATGTTAGGAACTAAAAACTATAAAAACTCGAAAACAAAACCAAAACGACACAACTCATCGTGAAAACATAACTTCAAATGACGAACTATCAACCCTGCGCAGAAAACCAAAACACCAACGACGCACCGATAACATCCCCAGCTCAACAAACGAACTAACCTGCACACACTAAAAATTTCAGCAAGAGATTAAAAGATGAAAAAGTGTGCATACATTAAACATACAATTCGAAAACCAAAAACAAATGATAAAAATTATTTACCCTCACAGCCGTTAACTCCACACCGTTACGCCAAGCAACAACCAAACACAAATTTTGAACTCGTGGATCCACCAGGCACCCTCGTCGACGAACACAGCCTCCAACTGCTGCAACAGGAACTAACGACAGAGCAGCGGATCGGCGAAGGGGTGCAGCAACAGCAGGGGATCGGTGAAGGGGTGGAGCAACAGCAGGGGATCGACGAAGGGGTGGAGCAACAGCAGACGAGCGTTGTCGACGCAATCTTCGCCGACTAGACCATGCAGGGTGGCGAGGAACAATAGCGGGCCCACTTGCGGGGTCCAAAATTTTCCAACAGCTATTGCCAAATGGCGGACGAGGCCGGGCTTTTATGCAGAAACATTGTTCGGTCGACCCATTATTCGGCCGAATACTTGTTCGGCCGAGTAATTATTCGGCCGAACCATTGTTCTGTTGAACAATTGTTCGGCCGAACAAGTATTCAGCCGAATAAACTACCATCCGAAAATTTTTCTCGTTCGGCAGTGCTTTGCACACATTTCAAGGATCCCCGTTAAACTAAACGGAGAACTGTTAGTAGGTATTCGGCCGAATAACTTCTACATTATTCGGCCGAATAATGACAATTATTTGGTCGAATAATATTTTTTATTCGACCGAATAATAAATATTAATCAGCCGAATAACCTCCGCTAAGACGATTTTGCACTAATTTCTCATGGAAGTGTTACCCACCTTCACGTTTTTATCCTTGTATTATGTCAGAAGTTATCCACAATCTTATGTAAAAGAGTAATACATTTATCCGATATACATTATGGTAAAGTATACTCTTGATATCCATCATTATATAAAGAGATGTTATTATGGAGAATTATATTATCCCACATGCAATATGTGAGAGTAATTCCTCCACATCTCTTAGTATATAATAGGGTAAAGGGAGTCACATCACAAGGAACTCAGATACAACAAGTGATAAAGTGGTATATGCTCATAGATAGTATTGACACATGGTTTTGTGATCTCAAGCTCTATTATTGTATTGGGGTTATTTATAGTTTCTTTCTTGTATTATTAAAGGATATTTCTAGAGATAATAGAAGACAACCTTCCTGTGGACGTAGCCCAATTGGGTGAAACACGTATATCTGGTGCACTCTTTTCCTTTTTCTCTTTCAGTTCTTATTTATTGTGATATGTTATCGATTGCTAAGATAGGTAAGCTAGTTTAGCTGATCTTAAGTTCAGACAAATAGCATGTAAATCCCTACTTACATATTCAACAATTGTCTCTTTAGTTTCGACTTCTTGCTCTTGTACTTGATTTTCAATATTCATTTCATCAACATTATGATGTAAATCTCTATTTACATCTTCAACATCCATCTCTTGTGTCTTTGCAAGCCTTTCTCTTTTGACATGATATCTGAGTCTTTCTCTTTCCCTTTGAGCCTCATCATCTCGTTTACGTGCACTTTTGCTTTAACGCTTTATTTTTATTGCCCATGATTGTTTAATATGTAGAGGTTAAATTAAAGAATCAACAATTTATAGCAAAAAAAATTAAGATAAAAAAACTGATTTTTTTTTTTTTTTTGAGTCTTTCAACCATTTATAAAACACATGAGCAGATATTTCCTTTGACACCATCACCTAAAAAAAAGTCTTTTAGAAAAAAATCACCTTAAAAAAATCTCTTAGCAGCGTTTGAGTCTTCGAACAACAAAACACCTTAAGAAAATGTCTTTGAGATTTTGACCTGAAATTTTTTTTTTACAACAAAAATCACCGTAAAAGGCCCCTTAGAGTCTTTGAGTTTTGATAAAAACACCTTAGAAGAATTTTTTTTTGAGTCTTTGACTCGAAAACAAAATTTGAAAAAAAATTCACCTTTCAAAAAGTCACTTAAATTCTTTGAACCTTTGAGAAAGCAATTTAAGAGAAGTTGCTTTTGAATCATTCACCTAAAAAAGAAGTCGTTGGAAAAAAATCATCTCAGAAAAAGCCTTTTAGATTTTTTTTAGCCTTCAAGAAAACACCCAAAAATAAATTTCATTTCAACCTTTGACAAAAAAAAGACCTATGAGAAAAATATCATCTTAAAAAAAGTTCTTAGAGTCTTAGAACACTAAGAAAACCAGTTTAAAAGAAACTGTCTTTCATTTTTTGACCTAAAAAATAATTAGAAAAAAATTCCCTTAAAAAAGTCTCTTAGAGTCTTTGAGAGAACACTATGAGAGAAATTGTCTTTGAGCCTTTAAGAAAAAGATCTTCTTAAATGATTCAAAAAAAAAATCCTTAAAGAAGTCCTTTAGAAAAACATCTTCTTAAATAAATCTCTTAGAAAAAAATCTCTTTAAAAAAGTTCCCTAAAAAAAATATCCTCAAAGAAATCCCATAGAAAAAATCTCCTTACCTTCAAGAAGTTTCTTATAAAAAAATCTTCTTAAGAAGTTCCCTAAGAAAAACTGAGAAAAAAGTCTCATTTGAAAAATACTCCTTGGAAAAAAATCTCCTTTGTTAAAACCCCTTAAAAAATAGTTTGTGAAGATGTCTATGGAAAGAGAGATGCGAATTAATGATTTCACTTAGTCTATATTTATATGTTTCGAAATAATTTAATTTTTAAAAGTGGGCCCCCACTTTCTGGCTGACGATTTTTTTTTTCCGTTTTATTTTTCAGTCGAATGATCAATGTTAAACTTAACGGTTTCATAATGGAAAACCGTATTCAACCGAATAATTATTCGGCCAAATAACCTTTCCTAGCTGAAAACTGCACTATTTTTAGGTTCCTGCATTTTTGGAAGGTAAAAACAATCTACAGTATTGCAAATCGATTATCAGAACTAATACCATTAGTTTAGTAATTGAATATACTTTCCGTAAGTATAGATTTTTTTGTGTTTAGGTGAGATTTCATAATTTTAATTATTTTCTTGTTAACATGTGTCTTTTTTTTTCATTGCTTTCGAAATGCAGTGAATTGAAAATTCCATAACTTCAAAAATACGCAAAAAAAATCCAAAAAATGTGAGATTCTTCGTTGGAGTGTTTCAAAAGGGTACTCTTAGATTTTTTAGTTTTAGTGTAAATTGAGAGAAATGTCCACTCAAAATAAATAGGTTGATATTCGACAAGTTTTCCAAATCGATCCAATTCAAAAAATTACAATAATTAGTATATTCACCCGTTGGTTACGAAATTATAGTCAAGATCTAGTACACTCTATATAGATTTTCGTAGCATATTTTGTTTTTGAAAAACACAAGTTTAACAATGAGTTCACGCGACTCAAAAAACATGACTATTTATTAGTCATTTCATTTTATAAGAACATACGGTCAAACATTTTATAAATTGACATATCAAATCTCAATAAAAAAGTTAGAAAAAATAATAAATAGAAAGCTAACAAAATTCTCTAAAAGTTTTATTTTTACTAGAAAGTGAAATTCTAAACACAAATATAACTTTTGTTCACGGGAAGTTGAAAAACATGAAAAAATAAGATTTATTTTCTCATAAGACCCCTCAAAATAGATACCCATATTCATGGATTCACCCACACCATGTACTCTATTTTTATATCTTCCTGAGTAATCCATCTAGGAATAGAGATCAAAATTATCTGAGAGAACATTTATTCGAATTACCTCTAGATCATAAATCAACCTTAGCAAATGAAGTCTAGATTTAAACATTCTTTTGATCACTCTTTTAACCCAAGATTTGAAATCATTTTCAGATCTTTATCATCTAAGTGTGTAGTGGTTGCATTTCTTTTATTCATTCGCATTTGCACTTATTTTTCATTTCATCATAGGAGTTCAATTTGTATACCTAAAACACAAAAAAGGTTTTGGTTTTCTATTTCATGTTAAACTCATTTCCATAGGAAACATATTTAGAATTTCTAATTAGTATTCATAAAAGACTTTGTTTAGTTTGTTTCATTTTCTTAGTTTCAATTATAGATCAATGCTATTATATGCACTTCAAACATGGATTACAAGGTAGATTCTAGCTTAATCCTGTAGAGTTGTAGGTAGCATCTTTTTTGAAGTTGATATTAGATTGAGCCATTAGTTTAAACTCCTTTTTTATTTAAATACTTAGATTTTGTACTCAATTAGTACCATGCTTGCCAATACTTGTTGATGTGGTTTCCCAATACCAAGAATAAAACAATATTTAAAACTCATTTCACTTAAGTATATAAATATATCACTGTGCAAAGAAATTATGTACTTAGGATACTTATAGGAAAGCTTTTACTAATCCTTATAACTTTTTCAATAATCATAGACATTGTTAAAACTCATTTCACTTAAGTACATACATATATCACTGTGCAAAGATATTGTGTACTCAAGATAATCATAGACATTGTTAAAACTCATTTCACTTAAGTACATACATATATCACTGTGCAAAGATATTGTGTACTCAAGATACTTATAGGAGAGCTTTTACTAATCCTTATAACTTTATAACTTTCTCAATAATCATAGACATTGTTCAAATAACTCTTGCTTATATTTCATAATCATTTCACTACACATGGTTTATTGGTTTAGTGATCTTTACATACTGTACATTCGGATAGATCTTACATTCTAAGTTTAATCCTTGATTGTTGAATACTCCATCTCTTATATCTATTGAATCCTTAACCTGGATTGGAATTTGCATTTCTTTTTTAACAATTATAAAAATACCCTTTTCTCAAATCGAAAGATTATACTACAAAGTATAAATTGTAATAATTTCATATATGGATTGAATACTCTAATTTGCAGAATCTAAGCATTGGTAAAGATAGATTTAAGAACATGATATTTAGATTAATTTTGTCAAAATACTTTCAAATTATGGTCTTGCATTAGGTTATCCTACATTTTCATGATTGAATAAATAGTTACTTTTTTGCACCTAGTGGTTTCATGTAAATATCATATTTTCAATACTATTTTTATAAGCTGGTTATTACATTTCTTTGATTGTATTTCCAAGTTTTTTTTCTTTGAGTTTGTAGGCATTATTAAGATTTTATATATTATTATTTTATGATAATAGATAAAAGTAGAAGTACTATGATCATAGGTTGAAATAGGGGATTGATTTTCAATAGATGGTATGCCTATATATATAGTCTTTACAACTCACAAGTTTATATATATTCACTTTTTATTGAACTTTTTATTTCTTCCATTGTAGAATTTTGAGATAATAATTAGTTCCTAATATCAAAGATATTAGGAAATAAAAAATATTAAGAAAGCTCATCTCCCATCTTAATAATATAACAAGTGCATTATTTTTTATAATTTAAAAAAAAAATCAATTAATCAAAATTAATTACCACTTTTATCATATATTATTTATTCCATTGTAAAATCTTAAGATATATTGAAGTCACTAAAGATATTGATGTTGACAAATACAAAATATTTTTTCTTATAATGTTGTTTATTTATACAAATTATTCAAAAATATCAAAAATATTAAGAAAGTTCATCTCCCATCTTAATAATATAACAAGTGAATTAATTTCAATATTTTTTTTTAAAATCAATTAATCAAAATTAATTACCACTTTTATTATATATTATTTAAAATTTTAATTTTTAATAAATGCATACTATACTATACTAGAATATACTCAATACTTCAACCAAGATTTATTTGGAAGATTTAATTTACTTAGTTCTTATCATGCTTATAATTATTCAATATCACTTAAATAAAGTTATTGTTGTGCTATAAATTTCATATTTTTATCTCAACCAAATAATGGAAGATTTAATTTACTATTTTTTTACTAAACTTATAATTATTCTATGTCATTTAAATAAAGTTATCATTAATATATACATTTTATATCTCTATCTCAACTAAATAACTACTATAACCAGATTTTATTTGGAAGATTTAATTTACTTTTATAATTATTTGATATTTACTTAAATAAAATTATCATTATCCCATAAATTTATTATCTCAATCTTAACCAAATAATGTGTACAATGTTCTATAAAAACTAACAAAATTTCATATAGCAACAAAATAATATGTACAATATTCAATAAAAACTAACCAGATATAAAATTATGCAACATCTTTAAATAAAACATTTATTTATATATAAAGAAAGGAAGATAACAAATATTTTTAAACTGTACCCATACTTGAAACACAATGGAGAAGAGCATATTACATATCTCTTAAACAGTACTACAACCATCAAACCAAAACCAGCCAAACAGCATACAAATCTCAGATTAAACTGGGATTTCAAATAACTATAAAAGCTTCATTGCTTATATTTTTCTCCCACTTCCTTTATTTTTCTATTTTGCACGATGACTAAAAGACGAGGGAAGGGGAAGGTCAAATGAGGAGGTAACCAACGGTAAAATTAGGGTTCGTGTATTTTGCAGGTCTCTGAATTTTGGTCGCAGTGTGTTATCTCGTGGTGATAATAGCTGCCAGTATAAGTCCCGCCCGTGGCCGCTGCCCAACTGGTGTGCACGGTGTGTGCGAGATCTACAACTCTTTGGCTGTTGAATCATTAAAAGGAAAACCCGTCAAATACTAAAAGTTCAATCGGCATTCATGTAAAAGCTGGATAAAAAACAAAACTGATAGTGTGAGAAAGCCTGTAAACCCATTCATTTAAACAAATAACTGTGGAGTGTGAGAATACCTGTAAGCCCATTCATTGTCATACCACGCGACCACTTTGATCATGTCATCTCCAATGACCGTGGTGAGTGTAGTATCTACGATGGCCGAAGCATTGGAATGGTAAAAGTCCATGGACACCAATTCGGCATTAGAGACTGCAAGAATGCCTTTCAGGGATCCATTTGCAGCATTCTTGAAGGCTGTCTTCACCTCCTCTATCGTGATTCCTGTTTTCCCTACGTTCACCACCAAGTCCACCACACAAACCTTGGGAGTGGGCACATGTAAAGCAATGCCCGTGAGCTTCTTCAGATTCAGCTTGGGAAGCACTAGAGATAATGTGTTCGATATATCCATGGTCGATGGAACTATGTTTAGCGCTGCCGCCCTTGATCTCCTCTTGTCACAGTGTAGTGCATCCACCAGACTCTGCATTATGTCACCGGACCTTTTTTAAATTAATGTGAAACGATTATGAAGTTGTATTTTCAGTGAACGTAGGTGTTTGGTTCCATTAGTTCAGTATTTACATGGATATGTGTTTATATCTTAGAATTTGGTTATGTTTTTCTTAAATTGAAGGAGGATGAAACATTCAAAACTCTAAATAAAAAACTCTTAGTTGGTAGTTGATGCATGGATAACTTTTACTCATGCTTAGATAAAAGGTAGTGATAAACAACCTATTTAACTAAACAAGGTAACAAGTAGCATCGTTTTTCAAGACACAAACAGTGATAGAATTTTTAGAATCTCAAATAACAGTATTAATCCTGCATAATTTGGATGCACTGGGGTTTTCCAGGGTGCTGAATTCATTTGGATGTTCAGAAAAATGATTTAATCAACACAAATAACAGGATTTTTAGATTTCATATTGCAGGATTCCGACCAAGTTTTGGCAGGAGAGAGGAAATCGTCGAACTTTTAGACGGCTTCTAAACAATAGGTGATTACAACTAAGCATAGAAGCATAGAGAACAAGTAGGCACTTAACTTGTGACCTATCCTTGTTCATTAACTACAAGTTAAGTAGCTATGCTAATATTAACCTACTTGAAATGTCACCAAAAAATATGAAAAACATTTATTCACTAAATTTTCTTTCAAAACATGCACAATCCAATCACCTGATCACTAGTGTACGAAAGTGTAGATGTCAAAGTTCCTTTCACTATGCCTGCAACAACATCATACTATTAGGTACTATCTTCACTTTCAGGTATTACAGGAAAAGTGGAATAAAATGAACTTGTTTCCACAGAAATTCAGTTCCCTCACCATATTAATTTGGGTACATTTTGAGCAGGACTGAACTCTGTGAAATATTTTCAATTAATTCTATTGTCTAATAGTGGGTTACAATTTGGGGGTGGAAAGGTCCTTTTCTTAAATTTCAGGAAGATAAGTCAAGTCAAGTATACAGTGATAAAGCAAGTGTACACAATCGTTAGAGCGAAAGTATCCTCTTCCTATATTGTAATGTACCCATAATAAGTCACTTCAACCTGTATCAATTGTACTGTACCCATAATAAGTCACTTCAAACTATATCAATTAGATACAAGTATAATCCCTCATTGAGATATTTGAAGCCATCATTAGTATCCGAAATCAAATACCATAAATCATGAAACAATAACTTACCGAACTCCCTGTCCAGGACACTGAGTATTGGAGCAACGCAATTTGTTACGCCGGAGCCATTACTGCAAAGCGAAATTGTTTCAAATCAAATCACACAATATTTATTAAAAGGATTGGTATTACTGTTCTTCATCCTTTGAAAGATCGATAAAGAATAAGATATTTTACTAGAATTTATTAGTTTGTTAAACACTAAGCCCACCTGCAGATCTTTCTCCGTTTTTCCCTTGTGAATCTCAATGCTTAAACATATAATATACTATACTATCAGACATGACTTTGCACTGGATGGTTTTTTACCTAATGATCTGGTGATTCTCGTGAGAGTACTCGGTGTGATTGATTCCCCAAACAAACATGGGGATACCATCGCCCTTGGGAGGTGCTGTAATGATCACCTTCTTTGCCCCGGCATCAATATGCCCATGAGCTTTGGATTTCTCTATAAAACTTCCAGTTCCCTGCATCATTGTATTGCAGCAATCCAGGCTCTTGTAACTAACTCCCCATATCTACAACTATAGTTAATACGTCTTCCGCATAAATACATAACATAGCGTTCGAGAGCCCCTACCTCTATGACAAGGTCGATATCGAGCTTCTTCCATGGCAACTTGGCTGGGTTTTTCTCAGCAAGAACTGAGATGTGTTTCCCACCCACGGTCATGAATCTTCCTGCTGCACTCTCTTCAATAACGGCCGTCGCGCCCTCAGCAGCAACTGCTTTCTCTTTATATACGCCCTCCACATCAACTTCAAATCTACCCATCAATGAGTCATACTGTAGAAGATGGGGGGCCTACACTCACAATACAACATAAAACTAAGCATTAAATCAAACTTGTAAGTGTAAATGGGTGTACAGTTACACAGACATTCTGCAAAATGAACAACCTCCCTCTCCTGTTATAACATACATGTTCAACATTATTAATGTCATTGATAGCAACGATTTCAAGAGGCGAATTCTTGCGGCCATGTAAGGAACGCATAAAATTGCGGCCAATGCGTCCGAATCCATTTATGGCCACTCTCAACTTTGCCACGGTTTCTCCTCTCACGGCTCCCGAGTTTGCAGCCTGATTTCGATTACAAAACTAAAAGTAATCAGATTTCGATTACAAAACTAAAAGTAATCAACAAATATTGGTATTGACTCAAGCGACGTAATCTTTGATGAATGAATTGGAATCACGAACAGTTTTTTACTAGAATTGACCTACCTTAGTTATAACGTGCGACTCAATCGCATCAAAGAGGCTGAGACTGTTCTCCCGTGCTTGTCTGCCATATGTGATGCAACCAGATGTTGATTTCAACCCCGCAAACTCTGATATTTCAGCCCTCTGCAGTGCCCACAAGATTGTAATTGATTGGAAATGGGACTTGTATTTGTATCAAAAAGAGAAAAAAACATAACAAAATGAATGCGAAACAAACAAAACCTTGAAGACAGAGGGACGCGATTGAGTCAAAGTTGAGGATCTGGCTGATGCGGACGGACGCGCAGGAGCGGCTGCTGCTATGATGGCAGCTTGTGCGGATGAAGCTACAGCCATTCTTCTCGTACTGGCCTTGGCTTGGCTTAGCTAGGCAAGAATCAGGGATTGATGGCAGCAATGATACCTTGCAATTGGGCTGGTGAATGATGTATATATAGTCACCCACGTATCTTTCTTACACAGAAATCAATG
The DNA here is from genome assembly GCA_027924585.1 of Larix kaempferi. Classification (NCBI taxonomy): domain Eukaryota; kingdom Viridiplantae; phylum Streptophyta; class Pinopsida; order Pinales; family Pinaceae; genus Larix; species Larix kaempferi. Next base: position 9,934,874 of record BSBM01000742.1, read on the forward strand.
ATTACTTGACGATATTGTGAGCAACTTGTGCACATGATAAATTGTACGATCTCTACGTGAGTAATTGCGCCCTTGAAAATATTCGAGGTTCTTTATCTAGGAAATCGAAAATATTTGAGCTGATTTTCCCGTGGGCCTGCCTTCTGTTACTTCATTGCCCCGCACAGACGGGACCTCATGACGTCGCTGCATCACTCTATATCGGAGCATTTCTCTGTTTTTTCCACGTGGACGTTTTGATTAGATATTAAAGTAACTGTTCTATTATCCTTCAACCTTTGAAGAAAAAATAATTTCTTTGCAAGAAGGCAACTGATGATATTCTCATATTCTCTCTGATCTTTGATATTTCCAACTTACGTTGTAACAGGGACATGACATTAAAGCAAAAGTGTCCTATTATCTTTCCACGGTTTCGAAGAGAAACAATCTGGCAAGAATGTACTCGATGATATTTTATGATTTTTATTAGGTAACGTCTATGCGTTTATGACTGCGATATTAAATAAAGGTGTGGAGCATAACATTTTCTCTCTCGGTAAGAAAAAAAAGACAGTATGGCAATTGATAACATTTTCTCTCTTGGTTAAGAAAAAAATTGAGTTCATGGATCTTTCTATATATCAATTTAGAAAGCTCTCTAAGACTCATCTTAATTAGAGTAGCTAAGAGGGATGTGTAAGGGTTTTACAAAGCTTTATCCTAACAAGGACAATGGATTTGATTTTCAATTTAGGTGAGGCTGTGATATATAGAAAGCTCTTTAAGACTCATTTTAACTAGAGTAGCTAAGAGGGATGTGTAAGGGTTTTACAAAGCTTTATTACAACAAGGACAATGGATTTGATTTTCAATTTAGGTGAGGCTAAGGTCGAAGATGCTTAAGGGGCATAAGGGTGTTTTGAAGAAAAAAATATTTTTGCAATGATGGTAATTATAATATTTAGATTTATTTTATATTTTATGTGAGTTTTTATGTGATCTTTTGTGATTAGTACAATAATTTGGTAATTAGGTGTAGTTAGAGTGTTTGTGAGGAAAAGTTGTTTCCTTCCCCACTTGGATTCAAATTCACTTTGTGTCATGTTTGGTTTTAGAAATAATGAGATATCTTAATTCTCACAATGGTGGAGAACTCTTAAATCTCTCTAAAAATGTACATAAAAGTTTTGAAGGCTCATCTTAATTTACAAAGTTATTAATGATATATTTTATATAATTGAAATAAGGAATTCACAAGGTTTTTGAGGGTTTGGCTCACGCCGAGGCAATATATGATATAAATGCGCTAGGATCTAGGTCCTCCATGCACTCAAGGAAATTATTACATTAGATTGGAGCATTGCTTGTGAAGTGTAGAGAAAAAAGGGTTTTTAAGGTTAAATTACAAAGATTTATTTAAATGGTGGCTAGGGGTAATGGATTTGACTGGAGATTTTTCAAGGAAAAGGCCATTCAGGATGTGAAATGTAGGTGGCCAGGGGAAATGGATTTGACTGCGGATTTTGTAAGGACAAGGTGATTGAGGATGTGGAGGTCCTAGAATCGAGGCCATTCATGAACCCTAGAAGGTTCTACAATTTGATGGAAGTTCATATATATTTATCTTCTTCTGAGCATCTACCAAGCTCTTTGAAATTACTTGAAGAGTCACAATGACAACCTTCTATATGCGTGTCCATAGTCTAATGATTAATTGCTTAATAAGTATGCTAGGTGGCAAAGTAATGAGGTTTTTCAGCAAGTGTTTAACAAAATATTTACACAAATTATGGTCTTAAGGACAATATTTATTGTAGCATATTGGATATTGGATGATTTTGGGTAGGATAAGCACCATCCCGCTCCCTTATCAACACTAGTTTTGAGCGAGATTAGTTTTTTGGAAACTTTTTCTTAACATGTTTTCTCAATACCAAAGTATTGAGGCTTCACAACAAATGTTTGAAAAAATGCCTAAACAAATTGTGGATGTCTTTTATATATTGTTGTAATCATATGAGGGAAATACCATCATATTGTAGTTTCAATCATTGCACATGCTTTTTTGTAAGCTACTACCCATGGGGATTTGAACTTGTGACCTTCCATTTACAACTTTCTCATCTCATTTCCTCATTACCAATTTTTCTCTACCCCTATGGGCTCACTACAAGATTTGAACCCAAAATCCGACGAGAAAATCCGACGACCTCCTACGAAAAAGACCGTGTTGTTGGATTTCACCTTAAAAATTACAAAATTTGATGTTTTTTTTTTTAAATTGATAGAAGGCACCGTCGGATATCCGACGTCTCTGTGGATATCCGACGAGGCCCCTAGAATAGTTACCAATGTTGTCAGATATCTGACCGAATATTAATCCCGAGGATGTCGGATATCTGACCTCATATTAAGCTCTAGGATGTTGGATATCCAACTCCAAGCGATACCCGAGGATGTCGGATATCCGATTGCTTATGATGCACTAGCTCGTTAGTGATCCGACACAAACTCTCCAATGGTAACTAAATTCAAGGCGTCGGATATCCGACGGAGGGATGACTTTTAAAACCTATAAATATCGAAACATTCTGACATGTTTGCTATACAAGCGACGGTTTGCAGAATTTTTTTTTATTTAGTGGACTATTTTTCATTATTTCAATTGTTTTTGTGATTCAAGCGAGCGAAGTGTGCAGCTTCATTTTCTAAGATCGATAATATTCATTCAAGATATTTACGAGAAAATGTCAACTTGCAATATTTATGATCCAGATGAACAAAATCGACAATTGCTTGCTAGATTGTGGGAAGGAGTTGAAACAAGGGGTGATGGGAAATGCTATTGTCCATGTAGTCTATGCAGGGGCTTTAAGAGGAGAAGAATTTTGATCTCAATAGCCAGAAAACATTGTAGGGAGCATGGGCACGCTGAGGGGGGACATGAATACCATCCATTTGTAAGTTTTGCATTATATATGTTTTTATTTTGATTGCTTTTGTAAATGTATGTATTATTTTAATATTTATTTTATTAACTTATATCTATTGATCGTGGTTTCAATAGTTGGGGACTAACATGGACAATAAATATTATTTTAATATTTAATATTTATTATAATATTTTTTTCTTTTGTGCATGTTGAATCTAGGGTATAGTAGAATAACTCATTTAATTGTTCGTTAGTGAGACTAGCCCACTCACCAAGGAAAGCACTTAACTCTCTAGATTTGTGACACTTTCCATCATGATAATAGAAATAATGACTATATTGGCATGTTGTAATTTCTTTTATATTTTCTCTATAGAAACCATAGCATCGTTTATCTTACCTTAGTGGACAGTATGAGAAATTTTGAGTTATATTTGAGTAGCTTTGCTCAGTAATTGGGTCAATTATTATGTCTCTTGGATAGTTTGAATGCACCTATTTGACTAACAGTACAATTGGCCGTTGTTCTTTTCATCCCAACAGTACAAAATTTGTTACATTTTAAATGCATCACATAAATATTTACATTTTGCGTTTGAATTTCTTATATTAACTTTTATCTATTGTTGGTTTCATGTAATTATAAAGGAAAGACATCCTATTGAATTTCTGTCTAATGCAATAAACCCAAGTTTTTCTAGTTACATCATCAATAAATGTAACATAATAATGAGAGCCACCAAGAGATTGTACCTGAGCTGGTCCCCATACATCAGTATGCACAAGCTCTAACTCCTCATTCTTCTTCTATTTCCCAACCCTGAGAAATCTGACTCTCTTCTATTTTCAATAAACACAGTTTTCACAGAATTCCAAACTTACTTGCTTCAAATCTAGCAGCAACTTCCTTGAGTGGAGAATCTCCATCCCCTTCTCTCTCATGTGGCCAAGCCTATGATGCCATGATGCTATATCTATTCCTGTGGAAGCTAAAGAGATAGAATGGTAAGTATTATGAGGACATAAATACAACGTACCTACCCTGTCTCCTTTTTCTATCACCATTGATCATTTAATGATATTCCACCACTTTTCTCCAAATGTAGATAGACAATCGCCATCTCCCAACTACCCTATTGAGATCAGATTTCTTTTCATAGAAGGAATATGCCTTACATCTTTCAACAAGCAATCAGTTCCATTCTTAACTTTTATCCATACCTTACCCATTCCAACAATTTTACATGGGTCATCATCACCCAATAAAACATGTCCAAAATTGCCTGGAACATAATCATGAAGATATTTCCTATGGGGTGTAGCATGACATGAAGCCCCTGAATCTACTACCCAATAATCACTAGTATTATCTAATGCAAGAATCAAAGAATCTTGTAACACATCACCTACTACATTTGATTCCTCGGTAGTTTTTTGCTGTGCATCTCCTTTCTTCTTTAGAGATCTGCAGTCTTTCTTTAGATTCCCTTTCTTTCCACAGTTCTAGCACTCTATTTTTCCCAGTTTGGACTTGGATCTACCCATTTTAGGCTTGCCATGATTACCTTGGTTCTTTCCTCTCTCCTTTTGTCTTCCCCTACTCTCCATGGTCAACGCATTACCTGATGTCTCACCTGGACTTTCTCTTCGCATTTCCTTGCTAAGAATAACACTAATAACATCATCAAATTTCAAGGTGTTTGAACCAGAGACAGAGTTACTTATAGCCATGACCAAGCTATTCTAGCTTTCTGGCAATGAACACAAGATTAGAAGATCCCTAACCTCATCATCAAAGTTCACACTTACAGAACTTAGTTGATTTGTAACCATATTAAACTCATTTAAATGATCAGTAGCAAATCCACCTTCAGACATCTTCATATTAAATAAACACTTCATTAGAAACACCTTGTTGGAGGCTGAGGGTTTTTCACACATCTTACCCAGTGCGCTCATCAAACCCTCCGTTATCATTTCTTTTGAGATATTGAAAGCCATCGACGAAGCCAGGCTCAGCCGTATTGTTCCTAAACCTTTTGTTAAATTTTGAGCATTAATTCATAATACTCTAGGATCTTCACTCAGAGAATAACATATACATTATATCAATGCATAACAATCACAATAAGCATGACAAGTATCACAAGAATCAAAAGCACGAGGGACAAGAGACACAGAGTTTCCGTGGGGAAAACCCTAAGGTGAAAAACCCCACAACTTCCTCAGACATAGAGAGAGCAATGGCTCAACCAAAGTACAACCAAAATACACTGAGATAGTCTCCTAGTAGTAGATGATCCTCCTCCTCACTAGTGCACCACTTTTTGAGTGAGAGAGATATGACTTTCTGAATGATCTAAATAGAGATCTCCTGATCTCTATTTATACTAACCTGTTTTCCCAGTGATCTTATGGGGCCGACTTGTCTAGCTAGGTATATCCACAATATAATATATATTTCAGGGCCGACCCCACACATGGTGGTCTAATAACCCATCGGCAAGTACACACACTTGCGACACTTGTCAATCCACATGACAACACTTCCTTATAGAGGAATAACACATCTCTAATAAGGGTACAATAAATATATATGAAATACATAGATGAAATACATTCCAAAGTTACATATACATCAACACTCCCTCTTAACTAGGAAGGTATTTCTCGACACAAATCTGCTAGACCAGTCTTCTTCTCGGGATCATCGTCATCATCATCGTCACTGCTGCAGCTATCTCAACCAATCTCTGACTCTACTCATCATAGGAAGTTCTACAGAGCCAGTCCTTTTTCATACTGGATGCAGGCCCACCACCTGTAGGTCTTCATCATCACTGGCCATACTGTGGAAATCTCAGGACTTATTACATGCATCACAAAACCTTAAAAGAGTCTCTTGACTAGCAAGAACCCTAAAGAGCATCTGAGGCCTTTTTCATCCTGTCCAGATATCCAGGACTTATTACATGTGACCCCACCACAAAACCTCGAAAGAGAATCCCAGGACTGATTACAAGCACAAGGCTCAACCTATCGGATCTCCCAGGGCACAAATTACATGTGGTCACCACAAAACCTCGAAAGATCATCCCTGGACTGATTACGAGCATAAGGCTCAACCTATCGGATCTCCAAGGGCACAAATTACATGTGGTCATGGAAAAACCTCGAAGGATCATCCCAAGACTGATTACGAGCACACGGCTCAACCTATCGGATCTCCTAGGGCACAAATTACATGCCATAAGACAAAACCTCGAAAGAGAATCTGCCAGATATCCCGGGGCACAAATTACATGCCATAGGAAAAACCTCGAAAGACTATCTGCAGATCTCCCTGGGTACAAATTATATGTCCTCCCAAGCAAAACCTCGAAAGAGCATTTGCCAGATATCCTAGGGTACAAATTACATGCCATATGCAAAACCTCGAAAGACTATCTGCAAATCTCCCAAGGCACAAATTACATGCTTATCTGCACAACCTGTTCCACGGCCACAGAGTATCAACCTGATACTCACCATACATCATCCTGATGTACACATGATCATCCTGATCATCATCACTGCAACATCCTACTACATGTCATCTGGAGCAACATCCTGAAGCTCGTCATCCATGATCATCCTGATCATAAAATGCATCTACCTGATGCATACCAAGTATCTACTGATACATATCATCATACATGATCGACCTGATCACACAATGTATCCACCTGATACAAATATAAGTACATGATACATATCAACATACATGATCTACCTGATCATACAATGTATCCACCTGATACATATATAGATACATGGTCCAAGCATCCAACATGATGCATATACAAAATACATACACATGATCCAACCGATCATATCCAGCATCCAACATGATGCATACATACATATAAATGATCCAACTGATCATATCCAGCATCCAACATGATGCATACATACATATAAATGATCCAACTGATCATATCCAGCATCCAACATGATGCATACATACATATACATATAAATGATCCAATTGATCATACAAATCAGAAACCAGAACATCATCCTGATGCTCATCATCCAGCGCTTACATCCACAGCCATGTGAAGGATCCTCCTTCCAACATGCTTGGAATGGCTTCAGCAAATGTGTACATCACTTCTTCCTCGAAGTGTCATCAATCTGAAGAACACCAAGCCTCTCCCTGAAGTACTCGAACTTCACCCTGGCTAGTGGCTTCATCAGCACATCTGCAATCTGCTCATCCGTCGCAATATACAGGAGCTTCATAGCTCCTCTCTGCACCATATCCCTGATATAGTGATATTTGATCTCTATGTGTTTCGACCTGTCATGAAACACTGGGTTCTCAGATAGCTTCACACAACTCTGGTTATCGCAAAATATACCAGTAGCCTCTAATGGGAGATCAAATAACTCAGGCAGTAGCTTTTGTAGCCATACTGCCTCACAACTAGTTGAACAGGCTGCAACATACTCTGCCACAACTGTACTCAGTACTACGCAGGACTGCTTCCTGCTAAACCAAGAGATCACACCTGATCCCATACTGAAGCAACACCCAGATGTGCTCTTCCTATCTGCAGCACTGCCAGCCCAATTTGAATCAACATAACCATGCAGGTTAAACTTTTGATTCGCTTCATACTTAAGCCCATAATCCACTATACCCTTCAGGTACCTCAGAACATGCTTTACAGCAACCAGATGAACACTCCTCAGATCTGTCAGGAATTGACTCAATGTGTTCAGTGCAAAGAAAATATCTGGTCTTGTGTTCGTTAGGTACATCAAGGACCCAATCATCTGATGATACATAGAGACATCAACTGGCTCAGATGAAGCATCACATAGAAGCTTCAGATTCGATGCCATAGGTGTGGCCATGGCCTTGCAATCCATCATCCCGAATCTCTTCAGGATTTCTATTGTGTACTTCCCTTGACCAAGGAAGATCCCACCTGTATTCTGCCACACCTCCATACCTAGGAAATAATATATCATTCCCAAATCTTTCATATCGAACTTAGCAGTAAGAATCCTCTTAGTATCTGCAATCAATCTGTCATCTCCTGTTACAAATAAGTCATCCACATACAGGAGTATAATCACAGGATTCCCTTCCTCAACCTTGTAATAAAGGTTGGAATCCACTTTACTCTTGGTAAACCCCAAACTAGATAGGAAACTTTCCATCCTACCATACCAAGTTCTGGGAGCTTGCTTCAAGCCATACAAGGCTGTCTTCAATCTGCACACATATGACTCCCTGTCATGTATTTCAAAACCGAGTGGCTGCTCCACATATAGTTCCTCTTCAACTACACCATTCAAGAAAGCAGTCTTGACATCCATCTGGTGTATTTTCCATTTCATTGCTGCATCCAGGGCAAGTACTGTTCTGATGGAATTATACCTAGCTACATGTGCAAAAGTTTCTTCATAATCTATTCCCTCTTTCTGAGAGAAGCCACGAGCTATGAATCTTTCTTTGTATTTTTCTACACTGCCATCTACAGCATGCTTGATTTTGTAGATCCATTTGGAAGTCAAAACAGACTTCTCTTTAGGTCTTGGGACATCATCCCAAACATCATTCTTCATTATTGATTGGTATTCCTCAACCATGGCATCCTTCCATTCTTTCTTTTCCGCTGCTTCTTCATAACTCGAAGGTTCTTTGTTCATAATGTCACATAGTAAAGCAACATAGCTGGTATGTGATATGGTTCTCTTCTTTGCTCTGTGTTCTTCTTCTGGAATGCCAAATCTTTCTGCATCTTGAATGAGCTCTCTAGCCCATGCAGGTTTCCTCTTGTGAGAGTTATCCTCACGGGGTGGATCTACAGGTTCTTGTGGATCTTCAAACTCATGAACAACTTCTGGAACTGCTTCAGTCATGGTAGTGTCTTGAAATATAGTTTCCTTAGGTTCTTCATAAATTTCGATAGGTGCCTTCCTTGATTTGATGAATGTTGAGTTTTCATCAAATGTTACATCCCTGCTGACATCAATCTTCTTGAACCCTGGAAAGTATATTCTGTAAGCCTTCGAGGTTTCAATGTAACCCACAAAGATACCCTTCTTTCCTGAAGGATCTAGTTTAGTCCTCTTTTCCTTTGGGACATGAGTGTATACTAGACAACCAAATATTCTGAGATGGCTGACTTCAGGTTTCTTACCAGAAAAGACCTCTTCTGGTGTCTTGTTGTCCAATATCTTGTGGGGTGTTCTGTTCTACACATATACAGTTGTTCTAGCTGCTTCTGCCCATAGATGCATAGATAGATCCTAGTCATGCAGCATTTCCCTTGCTGCTTCCATGATTGTTCTGTTCTTCCTTTCTGCAACTCCATTTTGTTGAGGATTATAAGGAGCAGTCAACTCCCTCTTAATCCCCGAATCACTACAAAGCTTCTTGAAGTCACCTGAGGTGAATTCTCCACCATTGTCAGATCTGAATGTTTTGATTTTCTTGTCAGTTTGATTCTCCATCAAGGTTTTGAATTCCTTGAACTTATCAAACACCTCATCTTTGTTCTTCAAGAAGTATACCCAAGTCTTCCTGGAGAAGTCATCAATAAATGAGACATAGTAAACATACCCACTCAGAGAACTGGATGACATAGGACCACATACATCTAAGTGGATGATTTCCAGGATGTCTTTTGCCTTGATTTCATTGCTCGGGAAATCCTTCTTAATGTTCTTACCTTTTGCATATCCTTTGCAAACACCTTCATGTTTGGTCTTAGTTTCAGGAAGACCCTCTACAGCCTTGCTTGCAATTGGAAGTGCCCTATAGTGCATATGAACAAGTCTTCTATGCCAAAGTTCACTTGGATCCATGGATTCATGTACCATGGCATGTTCAGGTTGCCCCTTTAGTTTATACAAACCTCCCTCTTACTCTCCAATCAGTACTGCATCATCTATGTTCTTTCCCTTTGGCCACATTAGGACTTGACCATCCACAAATGCAACCCTCATACCTTTTGCATCCAATGCAGAGATGGAGAGTAAGTTCTTCTTGAGCCCAAGTACATAAAGGACTTCTTTCATCTTCAAAGATTTTCCAGAATCTAGGTTGTAGGAGGCTTCACCACTTCCTTTGATTGGGTATTGATAATCATCCCCAAGTTTCACCTTATGGGGTGATTCATGTTCAGATAGATTCACAAAAGATTCCTTAAACCCAGTCATGTGTTTGGAAGCCCCACTGTCAATCAACCAATCATTACAACCATGGGAGATAGTACCTATGAGAGCAGAAATTTGAACATATTCTTTTTCACTTGATGAGTCATCATCACTATCACTTTCTGCTCTATCCTTCTTCTTTGGGGGTTCATCATCTTCGGCAGCATGAGCATGATATCTTCTTTTGTTATTCTTCTTGTTGTTGTTGAAGTTGTTGTTGTTGTCTTTCTTCTTCTTGTGACAATCTGAAGCAAAGTGTCCCTTCTCATTGCAATTGAAGCATCTGAGATCTTTCTCATCTTTATGATAATGGTGGTGTGAGAATCTCTTGTTATGAGATGATTCCTTCTTGGACTTGCCTTTCCTGGCATGTGCTGTGAGAGCTTGATCTTCATTTCCCATTTTTTCTTCTCAGACCACAAGCCTAGCTTCTTCTTGAGAGCATTCTTCCCGTAATCTGTTGAAGGAGATCAACTTCTTCCTTGCACAAATTCCTTGAATAAAGGAATCCCATGACCTAGGTAGGCCATTTAGAGTGGTCATCACCACTTCACCATTCTCCACCATTTCATCCACTGCTTCTAGTTGTTCCCTGATCTGGGAGACCCTTGAAAAATAAGATTGAATGGTTTCTTCATTCTGAAACTTTACTCCTTTTAATTGGTTCCGCAGGGTCATCTTCCGATTTATGTTCTTCCCTTCAAATAGATTGGTCAAAGAGTCAAACATCTCCTTGGGTGTCTTTAGAGAAGACACATGGGGTATGAGATGGTCTTTGATAGAATCAGCAATGATTCACTTTGCCTTGACCAAGTTTTTCTTATGCAATACCTTAGCCTCTTCATCCTCTGGGATAGGGATGTCTTCTTTTACATATGAGTCCAACTCATTCTCTTCTAGGATTAACCCAATCCTATACTTCCAAGCTCGGAAGTTATCCGATCCTTCAAGCTTATCCTCAAGCTTGGTGTGGTGATACATCTTAAAGAGTACTTCAAATGGAAATAGAAAAGATTTAGGTCTTACCACTTGAAATGCTAAAAACTGGATCTGGTCCCGGATTAGGGTTTGTCGAAAAAACCCTAAAAATTCAAAATGTGAATTTCAATTTTCTGAAAGGATAGAAAGATGCACCTTAATGAGTTGATCAGCCTGGTGTATTCAAAATTTGAGATTAGCAAAGCTTTACCCTTCAGATTTGCCTTTTTGTCCTCTCAGGTTCACTAGGGAGAGCCCTGAATTAGGGTTTGAGTTTCCCGAAGATCTACCCAGCCAAAAATCTCAATCCAAATCTCTAAACTTCGATTTTTGCAAGGAGCTTCCAGCTATGTCTTCAGAGTTCAGAAATTCCTATTTTTGTGGAAACCCTAATTTTTAGGGCCAAATCTGAAAATGCTCAGAATTGAATTCTGATTGGACAGATAGATTCTCCTTGATGAGTAGAGTCAATCTACTATACTGCTTTTCCAAAATCTATGGAGAGAAACCCAATAAATAAGAAACTTAAGTTTTCGTCATTGCAAAATGTCTTCTTCTCAGGTTAGCTCTGATACCATGTTAAATTTTGAGCATTAATTCACAATACTCTAGGATCGTCACTGAGAGAATAACATATACAATATATCAATGCATAACAATCACAATAAGCATGAGAGACAAGAGACATAGAGTTTCCGTGGGGAAAACCCTAAGGTGAAAAACCCCACAACTTCCTTAGAGATAGAGAGAGCAGTGGCTCAACCAAAGTACAACCAAAATACACTGAGATAGTCTCCTAGTAGCATATGATCCTCCTCCTCACTAGTGCGCCACTTTTTGAGTGAGAGAGATATGACTTTCTGAATGATCTAAATAGAGATCTCCTGATCTCTATTTATACTAACCTGTTTTCCCAATGATCTTATGGGGCCGACTTGTCTAGCTAGGTACATCCACAATATAATATATATTTCAGGGCCGACCCCACACATGGTGGTCTAATAACCCATTGGCAAGTACACACACTTGCGACACTTGTCAATCCACATGACGACACTTCCTTATAGAGGAATAACACATCTCTAATAAGGGTACAATAAATATATATGAAATACATTCTGAAGTTACATATACATCAACACCTTTCTGTCATGAACCTCCCATTCTTTGTCCTTCATGGCCGCTGGCTGCTTTACTCTTCCTCCCAATGGTAGGAATCGATCCTTTTGGTACAGATAGTCCTCCATTTGCATCTTCCATAACTTGAATTTTTGGCCGTTAAACTTCTCGACCTTAAACTTTCCTTCTTTTGCCATTGCTCCCACTCGAACCAGAAACCCAAGCTTCCTGCGGGTTTATCTGCCAAATAAACCTTTGGCTCTGATACCAATTGTTGGAAAAAACAGGATCACGGAGCAATAACAATAAACATAAATGCAAATATAATCACACAAACACATTACAGGAGAGACACAGATATATCGTGGTTCACCCAACTTGGGCTACATCCACACTAAAGTTGCCAGTCCTTATTATTATACCGTCTAGCAAAGTGAACGGATACAACCTACAACACAACCGTTATACTTCCTCTTCACTGTCTCACAGTCTCTCTTTCGATCTCAGAGATATTTACAATCCAGAATACCTAATACATCAACCCTAGCCATGTTACAATGTAATTCTTTTATAAGGGAAATACAATGGGAAAATACCATGGGCTACCCAAAACTATGGGCCCGAAAACTGTTGGCGAATGAGTGTACAGTAGTCTAGGTGCACGGCTAAGACAATATCATCTATGAGCCTAGAAGATGTGGCTCCACAACCAACACGTTGCATCATTAGGAGCTTGATCATTGCCACGTGTCAGGGGATAGTTTGCAAGTGTCCTTTCCCCTATTTCTCCATGTGGTTCTTCATCCACGTGGTGTATGGTTTCCGCTCGAGGATTGAGATAGACGACTACAATCTCCACACAGTGTCGACGAGCCACATGATCGCACACCTTGGCAAGGGATCCAGCTTTGAAGGGAAAACGGGCCACCACCCCCATGTTGTCCATCTCATCATCCAACTTATTTCCTTTACGCCGAACGTGTATAAACTTGATGGACGGAGAAGTTAGCAGGAGCTGTTGGAGCTGGTTTAACCTGCATTCCCATCTCCAGCTGAGCAAGACCTTAGAAACCGCCACCCCCCTCTGGATGCGACCCGCCATTGTTATTAGAATGCTAGAGTCACCTTCCACTTCCATAGGTAACCACCTATTCATTAGCTATCACGTCCCCACCCATCATACCAGTGCAATGGGGAGGATCGTGAGGCTAAAACCGGGCATCCAGCCCATAAACTTATTTCATAAGCATTCACATACTAAAATGGAGATATGAAGATTCATAAAGATTTTAAAAACACAGCAGAAGTAATTTCAATACAAACCCATCATACATTCAAGATGTTCATGCCATTCATCAATTTAAGCAATATCAAATTAGCAAATGAGAATACTTATCTTAAACCAAGTAATCCCTGAGCAACCAGCTACGCTTCTGCAACGTTCCACCCAACCGTAGGCCAGTGTGCTCCTTAATCTCTCAGCACCACTTCCACCCCCGAGCTGAGCATGATCTCCACAAGGAAATAGGGAATAACAGGGTCTCACATAACCATAGATACACCAGAATCAGCCATACCAACCAGCAGTTGGGTTTCTGAGGCTGCTAGGAGAGGAATGCATATAACAACAAAAGTGTAAGTTGTGGGCATGAGAAAAACGTTTCAATAGTGGAATGCACGAGATGGGGTTTCTTGAGCTTCAGAAAAACGTGGGTAGACTCAAAACGAGTTGGCAAACTGGGTAAATTCGACTGGGAGAGCAACCCATTCCAGAAAAACGCCCCAAGGGCAAAAACGACCTCTCCCTCAGCCCAAAATCGCGTCCCTCCTTTCCCAGCTACTGCACAATACCAAAAACGAGTTCTTGGACATGGAAAAACGCAGGGTTATGGTGAAAAACGTGAGGATCAACTCCAGTAAGCTCAGTCTGCGTGAGAGGAAGAATGCCATGGGTGAAGAATGGCTTTGGGCCAATTTCGTGGGGGTTTTCTTTCCCAGCCAACCCAAAACTTGATTTCCTAGGTTGTTGTCTTGCCCATACACGAAATTGACAGCCATACCTCTCCCATCCCAAGGCATTAATTGTCTCAACCAATTCTTGGAAGAATTAAATGATTGGGTGCATGAGGCCAAATGGGTAGTTGAGAGTTCATGGGTTTCCTCAATGAAATGGCTTAACACCATGGCTCAAGGGTTGGTTATTTTCCCTCCCTATTCCTTGTAAAGATCATGCCCCCATCTCTTTGTTGCATTGCGTAGCTGGTTGTGGGTTTTTCATTAAAAGTTGCACATTTACATGATGTCTGATTTTACATTGTGCACCGCTAGCACAAGAACTCTATGCATCTATTCTAATTGCCGATACATAGAACGATAATCAATGGCGGGGCCTTGGCCTTGAGCTCCTCACCATGACTAAATAACAATATTTACATCATTTACAATATTAATGCAATAGGGTCAAGCTGGGGACATTACATTAGTGCCCATCTGATACCATTTACAAGACCTTCTAATTTTGCTATGTTATTGGTTGTTTCTCCCAGGTTGCCCCAGAAAACGCCCAGCACAGAGCCAGAACTATTTCTTACCACTCCCCCAAATCCAGCCAGGCTCGGATTACCTTTTGCAGCTCCATTGAAATTAAGTTTCAGAGTGCTAGCCGGAGTAGTTTTCCATGAGTCAGGACTCTGAGGTTTTTCTCTTCTATCATGCCATTCATTAGGTCCTCGAGGTAAGCTGAAAATACCCCATGCATTCAGTATAAGTGTTTCAGTAGGATCAACTTGTCCCATTTTCGGGGGTAATTTTATGATGTATAAGGTTTCCTTTATATGCATTTCAATTGTTAGCGAAATGGCCTCCATATTTTTGTGCTTATTGTCGAAGATTCCTAGGTTACGTTCCTTCCAGGTTTCCCAAACCACGAACCCAAGGAACAAATCCCAGATCCGGTTTAGAAGTTCACTTTTGAACGGATGCGCCTAACAATTTGCCAGGGAGAAATCCGGCGGCCACATATTTTGGCTGTCTTTCTAAATCTTTCTCCCCCCCTGCAGCAGAGAGACGAGGCCAGCGGGCATTCATCCAGCAAATGATTGATAGATTCGCTATCAAGCAAGCATAAGCAGCATCGTGAGGGCCCTGAAAAACCTTTTTTCCGTAAGTTTTCCCACGTTAGAATGCAACAGTGAAGCAACAACCATCCAAAGGTGGCAATTTTAGGCCAGTGATTTAGCCATACCTTTTTCCATTTTTCATCTCGAGGCATTCTATTGTAACCCTCCAACAGGGTGACCGCTTTCACACTGTTAAAGTTCCCCGTATTGGAGTAACCCCACCTAATTTTGTAGGGGCCTGTGGCCACAGGGATTTGGCAATTGAGCAATTCCGCATAAAAATTGTCCAGATTTTCTTCCGAGGTCAGATTCTACCACCATTGAATCGGTTTCCACTGTCTAACTTGATGTTCCTCAGGACCCGTTTCCTAGAAGTCGAGAATTTTCTCCTACGGGATGCTCTGTAAATACTGGACTAACTCCTGGTTATCCTACATTCCATCTATTTTAGGGACTTGCTACCATACATCATGCAAAAAGGAGGCAGAAGCTCCATCTCTTATCTCCCAAAAACTATGCCGCTGGACTAACTCACTATTGAGATGAGCCAACATCCATATGCACGAACCAGGCTGTTCCTCCCTGAATCGAATAAGGTCCTGCTTGGGCCATATAGAGCATATTTCTTGTGCCACAACTTCGCCCAGGGTTCCTCCCTATATGTGATCCACCTCCACCAAATGTTGGCCCCTAATACTTTATTAGTACACAAAGGGTCCCTCAGACCAAGGCTACCTGCTCGTTTTGGAGTGCATACAGTTTCCCATTTCACCAAGGCCCACTTGCTTGGATCATGGGTACCACCCCACAAGAAATTCCTTTGAATATTACGAATTTTTTTTCAGAACAACTTTGGGTGTAGCCAACACCAAGAATAAGTACATCGGCATCGCTTGGACAATTGATTTAACCAAAATGAGATGGCTAGGGAATTTCAGGGCATGGTGTGTCCACAGTTCCAATTTGTTCTTGAGTTTGTCAAGCAGGTCTTTCCAGGATATTTGTCTAATTATAGATTCTGTCAGGGGTGCCCCCAGGTATTTAGATGGAAGCTGTCCTTCAGAGAATTCCAAAATTCTTAAAATATTCCTGTGATTAATTCTGGGAGTATTGAAGAAATAAGCCTTAGATTTTTCTTTATTAATCTCCAAGCCATTGCCTCTAAGGAAGGTATTTAGTATATCCTTGATGTTTTTAGCTTCTTGAATCGAGGAAGGTCCCATTAGGATTGCGTCATCAAAAAATTGCTGGTGGGTTTGGGGAATCAACCCATCACATAGATCAAGACCACGGATAGCATTACTGTTCTAGGCATCCCGCAACATTCTTCCCATTCCTTTGGCGATGATAATGAAGAGAAATAGAGATAACGGATCCCACTGCCTGATTAACCAAGATGGAGAAGAAGGGGGATGAGACTAAGCTCATAACCCATTCGATCCACATATTACTAAAACCAAAGGCTTTTAACATCCCTGCAAGGAAAGTCTAGTTTAACTTATCATAAGATTTCGATAAATCCAGTTTGAGGAGCATACCTGGGATTGTCTCCTTCTTCACAGAATGTATGGTTTCATGTACTAGAATTATTCCATCCAAAATTTGACGTCTTTCCACGAATCCAGCCTATTCCAGAGAAATGATCAAGGGAAGCAGTGGACACTGCTGGTTAGCTATAACCTTAGTTATGATTTTATAAATGACATTGCAGAGGGCTATAGGTCAAAATTTTCCAGGGTCCTCCATTCCCGTCTCCTTGGGAATGAGCATAAGAAAGGTAGCATTAAGGGCTTTCAGGATTCTCCTGGTCTTTCTAGAATCTTTGACAATGGCCAAAACCTTCGATTTCAACC
Organism: Larix kaempferi; assembly: GCA_027924585.1. Taxonomy (NCBI): domain Eukaryota; kingdom Viridiplantae; phylum Streptophyta; class Pinopsida; order Pinales; family Pinaceae; genus Larix; species Larix kaempferi. The sequence goes on from BSBM01000742.1 coordinate 9,952,073, forward strand.
AGTCCCAACAAGAGTGAAAAAAGTTGGTAGTGAAACCATTCGATCCAGGGGCTTTATCATCCGCCATCTGTTTAACAGCTTCATCGAGCTCTTCCATTCTGATAATCTCCATGAGAAGCTTATTATGTTCTTCTATGACTAGACTCAGGATATGCCTGAGAACCTTCTCCCTTTCCATTCTTCTATTAATATTGGGTTCCTCAAGTAGGTCTTAAAAGTGGTCATTCAGGGTCTGCTCCAACTCAGGTTGAGTTTCCACCACGCTGCCATTTTCGTTTTTGAGCCTAACCACCCTATTCCCATGACGATGTTGAATGGTCGCTTTGTGAAAGAACTTTGTGTTCCTCTCCCCATCTTTCAACTAGCGGCTCCTGGATTTTTGCTTCCAAAGGAGTTCCTCTTGATGATCTTTAAGGTTGAGTTCTTGCAGAATGTTTTGTTCTTGTTCTTTCAGCTCTGCTGAATAACCATGCATCATAGCCGCCTTTTGTACCTCTTGAAGTTTAAGATCAAGCAGCTTCTTAGCTTGGAAAATGTTCGTGAATGTTTCTTTATTCCACTTCTTGATTTTTCCTTTAAGGTATTTTAGCTTTTGTTGGAATTGGTACATCCTAGTTCCTGTGACAGGGGGGTAGGGTTGCCACCACTGTCTCATTTGGTTAGGAAAATTGGGGTGAAGGAGCTAGAATTGTTCAAATCTAAACGACCTTCGAAGGTGTTCCCCTAATCTCTTCCATTCCAGGCTTATCCGCCAATGGTCTGACCCAGTAGAAGGGAGTACCACGGCTATCAGCTCCGCACCTCCTATAATAATGGATTCAGACACCATAAATCTGTCTAACCTAGATGCTATGCTTCTTTCCCCTGCTCTTTTATTGTTCCAGGTATACAAGCCATTAGAATTTTTGACACCGATCAGTTCCAGAGTTTCAATGACCTCTAAAAATTCCTCGCTGCTGGGGTGCAAACAACGAAGTCCCCCCTCTTCTCAGCCAAATTTCGAATCAAGTTGAAGTCGCCTCCTATAATCCAAGGCCGGGTACCAATCTCTCTTTTGAGGCTCCGCAGGGAATTCAAGAAAGAGTTCTTAACGTTTACCGTTGATGGTCCAAACACATTAGACAAGAAACCTCTGACACTGGTTCCTAAAAAATGAAAATATGCAGATAAGATGAATCTTGAGGCCATCAAGTCCGTCAGAGTAACCTCTTTTGGATTCCAAAGGATGTCGATTCCTCCAGCCGCTCCAATGGCATCAATCGCTATGGTTTCACAATGTTTCTAGACTTTCTTCCCAATGGATTTCAGGTCCGCTTCAGAACATTTAGTTTCCTGTAGGAAGACTATTGCGGGCTTCTATAATTCAATCTTCCATCTTATGAGACGGGTCTTCAAGAGGCTCTTACAACCTCTGATATTCCAAGATGTGATCCGCATCTTATAACCTGTTTGGGGTAGAGGAAGCAAGGGTCGCATCAATAGTAGGATACTGGCCCGAGGCCACCAGATTCCTCCTTATCATTTGGATTCTCTGGATATTGTTACGTCTCCCCCTTTTTTCGTCCCTGCTTAACTTTTTTCCATCAGATTCCTTGAGAGGATCGGAAGTTCTACCCAGATATTTGTTATTCTTGGTTTTGATGATAGCTTTCTCTAGTAGAGAGACCTGTTGCGGAGTAATTGAAGTTGTATTCTCCACTATACATGCCACCTCCTGGCCCTCCATATCCAGGTCTCCCAACTTCATTTCATCTCTGCCTTCCTCTGGCGATGAGCTTTCTTCCCCCATTTTGTCCATCGCCAGATCCTTGACACTAATCTCTGTCACCTTAGTGGTGGGTGCGAGATCGAGACCACACTTCTGACACACAGGAAAGACCAGGACAATTCTTGAGAAGGTGATCACCCTTGCAAAGTTTGCAAGGGAACTTTGGCTTATGAGGTGTTCTCATAGAATGAGTGCCATCAGAGGCAGATGGTTGACACTTGGTCTCTTTCTTATCTTTCTTCTTATTAATCTTCCCTTTCTTCTTCTTCACACTAGCCTTCTTACTAACATCATATTTTTCAGTAGAAGAGGAAGAGATGGAAGCCGATTCAACTTTCGATGGAGAAGGAGAAGGGTCATCATGATATTGATGCTCAAGTGGTGATGGACCTCAGTCCGACACGATTGGTGCACTTGGAATAACTGGATTGGAGAATAACCATACTAGTAATCCTATTGTCAATCCAGGAAGACTCAATGTAGCCATAAAGGGAGGACCAAAAGTTCCGCAAGGGGGAATAACAAATGGCATACCTTGGAAAGGTGCCTCTTGGTTGGTAGTCCCGGAAGAATATTCCATATCTAAACTTCCTAAGAGTCTCTAAAGTACCACACAAATCAAACACTACTCAAGTCTAAAAGCAACAAGCAAACTGTGTGAATAGGAGTGGATTCAAAGTCTGGAACCTCACAGGATTATCAAGGCATCGCAAACTGCTATATACTGCAGGGTCCAACAATATGACGTGACAAGGAGGATTGGGACCGTACCCTTGCCTGCATAACCGATTACCTAAGCAGTACGTGCGTGTTAATCTCCCCGAGTGCTATTCTCGGTGTATTGCTTTGCCAAGACGGCGAAATGGTTAACTCAGTTGGTTTCAGGAATCCTAATGGTGTCTCCCGATATACTCAAGGTACGTGGGAGTTCAAATCCGTAGTGGTGCTGTCTAATGCACAACCGTTGGCACAAGACCTTCTGATATACGTGTCGAGTACGTGATACACCCTTCGATATACGCCAAGTACAGATTATGGTACTTGGTGGGTACGTGAAGGAGCTCGATATACCGATGTACGTGGAAGACTACAATACTCCAGGACTACAGTGCTGGCAAATAACGACAACTGCCACGCTTAACGACGTTGGAACACGTCTCTAACTTACACATAGTTACTAAATGATTTTAACCTAAGCTAGCATTAATTTTATCTTGTACGGTTAGGTGAATGCATGAGGTGAGTACATAAATGTAAACATAATGCAATCCTCAACTACATGATAATGCACATTTCCTTTCCTTTTCAATGAAAACTACTTAAGGTAGGGAGAGATTTTTCTTTCTTTCGAACCAAAATTACTTAAGTAGTAGCGAAAATAAGAATTCCTTCCTATAGTGCAATAACTCTAACTTTCTTCAATATTCAGCTAAAGAGCGCAAAGAAAATGAAAGATGCAACTAATCTTAACAATGTGTAAGACAAAATGATGAAGCACTTTTCAATTTTCAAATGCATGTACCTAAAATGAAATTTGATAACTCAACGCTTTTCATATCTATATACAAAAAGTGAGAAGATATCTACAGCACTCTAATCTTTCAAAAATTCCCAAAGAAAAATGGTAAGCACCCAAACAACTCAAAGGCACTCAAGAGAGGCTCAAAATCTACCAAATGCAATAATTATAACTCATTTCCTATCTTTTTACACTTGAAAAAGACACATCTAAGCTACGGAAAGAAAAATCCTATACATGTTTCCAATCAAATGTAAGACAAAGATAAGCACTTAACAATCTCATCTAACTCAAATGCACACAAATCTGAAACAAGCCTTTCTTCTTCTTATGATGATAAGAGCAAGAATATCACATGATCAAAATAAAGTAAGAAGAATATTTACGTTTTCCAAATTTGTGAATATAGCAAAAGAAGGACAAAATCAAGCTTTTCTTTGAACTAAAGTGGAGACAAAGAATCAATCTTTCCCAAAAATGATTAAATAGCTCAGCATGTAAGGGAAACAAGATGCATAACCCAAGAAAGAGAGGCTAAAAAAGACATGGATATCCCACACTTTTCAAGTCCTTAAAACAAGTCAATCAAACCAAACCAGAAAATGATCTCAAAACCTGAGATGGGTCAAAATGACTGAAGAATGCACGATTCATGCCCCCCCCCGGCCATGAGGGGGAATTTTTTTTCAAAAATAGAACCCATTTCGCTTAAAAATGCAAGAAAAACACTAATTTTTACTCAAAGGGCCAAACATGAATCCAAATCTCCAAAGACCCAAAAACCAATACAAACAAGCCAAATAACATGTGCAAAAAGAAGTTTGGGATCATATCTAGTGCAAAGATCAGATTAGGTGAGGAGAGGAGGGAAAACAAGGTCAAGTGGATGAAGGTGGGGAAACCAAAGTATCCACCACTACCAAACTGAAACTTGTTAAAATGGGACCCAATACAAATCCACACAAAATACCAAACACTTTCAACACACAAAATCAAATAATGGGGTCTTTGATTGGATCGTACAAAAAAGAGGGATTTCATACATCAAAACAAGGCTCAGACTGTCAAACAAGAGGATGGATGCCTGTATGCTAAGTCTTGAAAGATCGGTGCACTCTGTCTTTGCAGACAGTGCGACGTTTCAGGTCACCTATACGAGAGGTGCGACGATGTCGCAGTTTACTAATGTACAGGCCGCGACAAGCAAGCATCAGACAAAGAACAGAGGCTTAGGAAAACACAGTGTCACTCTGTTTTCACTGCCCAGGTGCGACAGGCGAGTTCTAGATTAAAAAATGAATCAGATCTCTCAAAAATGAACCAAAAACAGGCTTGAAACTGAGTTGTACAAACTCAAAGGAAGAAGATCAGGATCTTCAACGTGAAGATATGACAATGGAATGAATCCTAAGAAGGAAAATGGAAAAAATGACAACAAGGCTTGTGACAAGTAATCAACTGAAAATGACTCAGATTAACGATCACTAAACAAGAATAGTCCCCAGTATGGTCGCCATATTTGTTACCGGACAATCCACTCGACCGGAGGCGAGCCGGATCTCCCTAGCTCAATGCGAGTCTAGAACAAATAGAACAGACTACAAACACATTTACTAGATCTACTTAAGGATCAAGTACTAGATATCTTACCTCTTTGATTCGCTATCCTTTCTCCTGAATGTTGCTCCACGTCCCGAGGTCGTCAGATCCAAGTTGCAAGACCTGTTAAGACACAGAAAAGAGAAACGAGTAAAGAGCATCTATACAATAAGAGATCTATGTAAAAAGTTAAGCAGGTAAAAAACACAACATCATTACACATCAAGAACGATATTGGTGGAAAGCATTTGTATTATTGCAAATAGAGTAGTACATGATAGAGATATAGAACTACAACCAATGACTTAACATAGCAGCCCTTATCCACACAAGCCAATTTCCAAGCCCTTCCAAGGAAGCATGAGAGTCTCCAAGAGGTGAGGGAAAGTGTCCAAGAGAGATTTCACCGGCATGTAGATACCATAGTCTTCCCCCCTTGGTATGGGAGTGAGCCTCGTATATATAGGACTAAGTGGATGAGGTTATGGATAGGATAAGATGGGAGATGGTAGGAGAGAGATAGGGGATCTTCCCAATAAGCTAGGAGTCGAGTACCAGCTCAACAAGAGATCAGGGATAAGCCCCCAAATGAGAAAGCTTCGAGAAAGATCTTGAAATGGCTATTTTTTCCCATTAACAGACCTCGTCACACCTTGCTATGGAGCAACCTGTGACGTCGCATGTTGCTAGTGTGAAACCTGCGATGACCTCTCAAAAGGTTGTACAAACTGAGTACAAATCCTCCCAAATGAATACTTGGTCCAGATGACTTCAGGAATGTATACACAATGGTCAAGATGATGACATTATCACAACGGTCATGATGACAACACTTGGTCATAATGACGGTACTTGCAATGGTCATGATGATGACACTAGTCATGACGATGACACTTGCAACACTTGCGACACTTGCACAAGGGTGACGACATTTTGGTGTAACAGCTCCTCGATGTAGTATCAGACTCAATAGGCAGTAAACTTGTTATCACCACTAGAATAACCCCGGGGTGCCCAACTAGAATGTCCGTAGCCCCTGAACCATGGCTCGGTTCATGAATCTGTCGATTCTGGTGGGTCCAAAACACTGGGTTTCAACTAGGGGACCCCCCACAACGTGCCTTGAAGGCCCGAAAGCAGTGCCAATGGGCCATCTCCGGAACTAGGATTTTGCTCAGTGATGGACATTCCAAATTTGCTAACATTTCTTGTCCGGAGGCCCCCGGGCGTGCGTGGCCACCGTGGAAAGGTCCATAATGGCCACGTGGACCTATGGGGGCCAAAAAAATCCAAGTCTGCTTGCCAGTTTGGGTTTCGTGGCCTCGGAGAAAATCCCCAAAGTGTCCCTAAATGGCCCTACGGTGCTCGACTAGAATGCCCGTAGCACCTGAACCGTGGCTCGATTCGCGAATTCGTTGATTTCAGTGGGTTTTGGATGCTGGGTTTCAGCTAGGGGACCCCCCCACAGCATCCCTTGAAGAATTGAAAGCAGTGCTTATGGGCCATCTCCAGAGCTAGGGTTTTGCTCAGTGATGGCCATTCCAAATTCGCTAAAGGGATGCATTTCTCGTTCGAAGGCCCCCGGGCGTGTGTGGCCACTGCGAAAAGGTCCACAATGGCCACATGGACCTATGGGAGCCAATGGAATCCAATTATGATTGTTGGTTTGGGTTCTGTGGCCCCAGAGCAAATCCCCAAAGTGTCCCTAAATGGCCCCGAGGTGCCCGACTAGAATGCCCGTAGCATCCGAACCGTGGCTCGGTTCGCAAATCCGTCAATTCTGTTGGGTCTGGGACGCTGGGTTTCAGCTAGGGGATCCCCCACAGCATGCCTTTAAGTTCCGTAAGCAATGCCAATGGGCCATCTCTAGAGCTAGGGTTTTGCTCAGTGATGGCCATTCAGGGACACTTTGGGGGTTTTCTTTGGGGCCTCGAAACCCAAACAGGAGATCAGACTTGGATTTTGTCAGCTCCCATAGGTCCACGTGGCCATTGTGGACCTGTCCATGGTGGCCACGCACGCCCGGGGACCTCCGGATGAGAAATGCACCCATTTAGCAAATTTGGAATGGTCATCATTAAGAAAAACCCTAGCTCCGGAGATGGCCCATTGGCACCGCTTTCGAGTCTTCAAGGGACGCTGTGGGGGGTCCACTAGATGAAACTCGGTGTCCTGGACCCAGTTGAATCGATGGATTCACGAACCGAGCCACGGTTCGGGCACTACGGGCATTCTAGTCGGGCATCCTGGGGCCATTCAGGGAAACTTTGGGGATTTGCTCCGGGGCCACGGAACCCAAATCGGCAAGCGGACTTAGATTCCGTCAGCTCCCATAGGTCCACATGGCCATTGTGGACTTGTCCACGGTGGTCACACACGCCTAGGGGCCTCCAGACGAGAAATGCACCCCTTTAGCGAATTTGGAATGGCCATCACTGAGCAAAACCCTAGCTTTGAAGATGGCCAATTGGCACCGCTTTCGGGCCTTCAAGGTATGCTATGTGTTAAGTTTAAACCAAATAGACTAGCAAGATCACTGAAAGAAACATAATCACAAGATAGACACAGAATTTACCCTGGGAAACCCTCATGGGGTAGAAAACCCAGCAAAGCTTTCCTCAATAAGATGATCAACCAAACTACAAGATGTGCTCCCTCCTTCTCTACCTCCTTAGAAGACCTCTCAGACAAGTGCGCTATTTTTCTGAGTTGTACAAGTGTGTCTAATGAGGATCTCACCTCCTCTATTTATATTAGTTCCCGACTGACTAAAAACCCTAATGGGGCCGACCTCTCCTGGAGAAGTCTAATAACCCCTAAAATATAAGATCAGGGCCGACCCCCACATGGTGGGTCTAATAACCCTAGTTACCACAACCCATCGGAAGAATAATCATCTCCGGATACATAATAGGGTTACCTCGGAGGGATGAAACATCTTCGGAATAATAATGTACAAATATAATATTCTTAGAAGTTACAATATTCAACACCCCCCCTTAACGAGAAGGATATTATAACAAGGTCTGTAGGAGCAAGGAGTCATCGACTACATCTTACATGATACATCAATAAATCATCGGAAGCTTTCTTCAATTCATCATCATCAGTAACTTAACCAGTTACTGGAACATCAATGTCATCAGCATCGTCATCACACGATCATCAGTATCATCATCACACGATCATCAGCATCGTCATCACACTATCATCAGTATCATCATCACATGATCATCAGCATCGTCATCACACGATCATCAGCATCGTCATCACACGATCATCAGCATTATCATCACACGATCATCAGCATCGTCATCACATGATGCAGTCCTCATACGTACCTTTAAGACAAGTCTCATGTCTAGGGATGATGCAATCCCGATCAAGTTCCAGGATGATCAGTCCTTATCACTTTAAGATAAGTCTCATGTCTAGGGACGATGCAATCCCGATCAAGTTCTAGGATGATCAGTCCTTATCACTTTAAGACAAGTCTCATGTCTAGGGACGATGAAATCCCATGACGTACATTTTGAACCCAGTTCATGGACGATGCAGTCCTCACACGTACCTTTAAGAAAAGTCTCATGTCTAGGGATGATGCAATTTCGATCAAGTTCCAGGATGATCAGTCCTTATCACTTTAAGACAAGTCTCATGTCTAGGGACGATGCAATCCCATCACGTACATTTTGAACCCAGTTCATGGATGATGCAGTCCTCACATGTACCTTTAAGACAAGCCTCATGTCTAGGGATGATGCAATCCCGATCAAGTTCCATGATGATCAGTCCTTATCACTTTAAGACAAGTCTCATGTCTAAGGACGATGCAATCCCGATCAAGTTCCAGGATGATCAATCCTTATCACTTTAAGACAAGTCTCATGTCTAGGGACGATGCAATCCCAGTCAAGTTCCAGGATGATCAGTCCTTATCACTTTAAGACAAGTCTCATGTCTAGGGATGATGCAATCCCATCACGTACATTTTGAACCTATTTCAAGGACGATGCAGTCCTATCTTCAATTCTCGGAGACATCATGTCTACGGCTCTCTTTAGGACTGAAGTCCATGGATGATCCAATCCTCTTTCTTTCTCGGAGACACCTATCTACAGCTCACTTTAGAACTTGAGTTCAAGGATGATGCAATCCTTTCATGTCCACCAAGGACTTCATTCTCGGAGACATCATGTCTACAGCTCTCTTTAGAACTTGAGTTCAAGGATGATGCAATCCTTACATGTATTCTCATCAATACATCTATCATCAAAAGCATGTATTCTCACCAATACATTTATCATCAAAAGCATGTATTCTCACCAATACATCTATCATCAAAAGCATGTATTCTTACTAATACATCATTAAAAGCATGTATTCTCACTAATACATCTATCATCAAAAGCATGTATTCTCACCAATACATTTATCATCAAAAGCATGTATTCTCACCAATACATCTAAGATCAAAAGCATGTATTCTCACTAATACATCTAAGATCAAAAGCATGTATTCTCACTAATACATCTAATATCAAAAGCATGTATTCTCACTAATACATCTAATCTCAAAAGCATGTATTCTCACTAATACATCTAACATCAAAAGCATGTATTCTCACTAATACATCTAACATCAAAAGCATGTATTCTCACTAATACATCTAACATCAAAAGCATGTATTCCCACTAATACATCTAATATAAAAAGCATGTATTCTCACTAATACATCTAACATCAAAAGCATGTATTGTTACTAATACATCTAATATCAAAAGCATGTATCTATCATCAAAAGTATGTATAAGTAAAAACTAAGTATTCTAAGCATAAGAGTCCTGAATCTAAATATTTCTAAGTATCTAGGTGTAGTGAACAGGTAACCTTATCATCGACCTTGTTGTTCGATGAGACAATCTCATCATCAGTGACTATACTACTCCCCCTTTCGAAGAGGGTCCTTTTGAACTACACCAAGCTTGTCTCGGAAGTATTCAAATTTCACTCGAGACAGAGGTTTGGTCAAGATATCAGCAATTTGAACCTTAGTGTTCACATACTCGAGCTTGATAGCTCCTCCCAGCAACATATCTCGTATATAAAAGTATCGGATCTCTATGTGTTTTGACTTATCGTGGAATACAGGATTTTCTGTCATCTTAATGCAGCTTTGATTGTCACACATAATCACAGTGGGATCCATTTCTAAGCCAAACACTCTAGATAATAACTTCCGAATCCACATTGCTTCACAGCTGGCAGAGCAGGAAACTATATATTATGCTTCAGCAGTACTGAGGGCCACACTAGATTGTTTCTTGCTGAACCATGAGATCATGGCAAATCCGAGACCATAACATCCACCTGAAGTACTCTTTCTGTCTGAGACACTACCCGCCCAATGAGAATTTGAGTAACCATGTAATAGGAGTTCATGACCTCCAAGATAATATAGACCAAAATCTAATGTACCTTTTAGGTACCTCATCACATGCTTTGCAGCTATTAAGTGAACCTTTCTAGGCTCTACTAAATACTGACTCAGGGTATTTACAACAAAGCATATATCTGGCCTAGTATTTGTTAAATACATCAATGACCCAATGATTTGTCTATATAGAGTTAGGTCTAGTAATTCCGATGAGTCATTAACTAATAACTTCAAGTTGGAGTCCATGGGAATGGCCATGGCTTTACACTCCAACATATCAAATCTTTTTAGAATCTCCACAGCATACTTACCTTGATTTAAAAAGATTCCTTTTGGTTCTTGCCATACTTCTAGACCCAAGAAGTAGTGCATTAATCCGAGATCTTTCATCTCGAATTCTGAAGAAAGCTTCTTCTTGCTTTCAATAATTAGTTTCTCATTTCCGGTTAGAAATAGATCATCTACATATAACAACAGTATAACTGGTTCATCATCCATCACTTTAAGATAAATATTGGGATCAACTTTACTCTTGGTAAAGCCCATGTTTGTTAATAAATTGCCAATCCTTCCGTACCAAGTCCTGGGAGCTTGCTTCAAACCATATAATGCCTTTTTCAGTTTTCCTACATGAGTCCTCCTGTCTTTAACCTCAAACCCTTGTGGTTGCTCTATGTATACTTCTTCTTCAATTACACCATTCAGAAAAGCTGTCTTAACATCCATTTGGTGTATTTTCCACTTCATCATAGATGCAAGTGCCATGATAGTTCTAATTGAAGTATACCTAGCAACTAGTGCAAATGTTTCTTCATAGTCAATTCCCTCCTTCTGAGAGAATCCTCTGGATACAAATCTTGCCTTGTATTTTTCAATGCTACCATCTACAACATGTTTTATCTTGAAAATCCATTTGGAAGAAACCGCACTTTTATCTTTTGGTTTGGGAACTACATCCCAAACATCATTTTTCATTATTGACTGATATTCTTCTATCATTGCTTCTACCCATTCTTTTTTCTAGGCTGCTTCTTCATAGCTAGTAGGTTGTTGATCTACAAGATCACACATCAAGGCCATATAGTTGGACACTATCTTAGGTTTCTTTCTTTCTCTAGTGGAGCCTTTAGGAGCTCCATATCTTTCAGCTCCTTGAATAATATCTCTATCCCATGCTGGCCTTCTTTTTCTTAGATGAATCTGTGATAGAAGGCTCTTGTGGTTCCAACATGTCATGATCTTCTGGTGAATCATCTTCAGGGATGTGCACAGCCTCTGTGATTCTAGGAGGTGTATCTTCTTCATAGATTTCTTCAAGTTGACACTTCCTAGATTTCTTGAGAGCTGCTTCTTCATCAAATGTTACATCTCTACTAATTTCTATATGATGAAAACCTGGAATGTAGATTCTGAAGGCTTTGGATGATTCACAATATCCGACAAATATTCCCTTCTTACCAGAAGGATCCAACTTGGTTCTCTTTTCTTTTGGAATGTGGATGTACACAGGACACCCAAATATTTTGAGATGACTTACCTCAGGCTTCTTTCCTGTAAACACTTCTTCTGGAGTTTTGAATTCAAGAGCACTATGGGATAGTCTATTTTGCACATAGACTGCTGTCCTAGTTGCTTCAGCCCATAGATACATGGGTAGATCTTGATCATGTATCATAGTCTTTACAGCTTCCATGATGGTTCTATTTTTCCTCTCAGCAACCCCATTTTGTTGGGGATTGTAGGGAGTGGTTAGTTCCCTCTTAATTCCGGATTCTTTACAAAAGTATTCAAAGTCCTTTGACGTATATTCTTCGCCATTATCTGTTCTGAGAATCTTGATTTTCTTTTCTGAGAGATTTTCTATTAGGGCCTTGAATTCTTTGAATTTTCCAAAGACTTCATTCTTACCTTTTAGAAAGTATATCCAAGTATTCCTTGAATAGTCATCAATGAATGAGAGATAATACTCAAATCCACTTAGGGAAGTAGTGGGCATTGGTCCACATACATCTGAGTGTATTAGCTCCAGAATGTTCTTAGTCTTTGTTTCACTCTTTGGAAAAGGGTTCTTGACATTATTCCCTTTCTTACAACCTTTACATGAGCCATTATGATCACCCTTCAGATCTGGTAATCCTATGACCACCTTGCTTACATAGGGTAAGGCTTTGTAGTTAATGTGAGCTAGTCTTCTATGCCATAGCTCACTGGGGCTAGAGGTTTCATGAGCAAGGGAAACTTCTGGATGACCCTTGAGCTTATAGAGACCTCCTTCTTCTTCACCAATGATAGCTGCATCTTTAATTGATTTTCCTTTGGACCACATGAGTACTTGTCCATCTACGAAAGCCACTCTAAAACCTTTCTTATCTAGTGATGAGATAGAGAGTAGGTTCTTCTTTAAACCTGGAACATATAAAACTTCTTTCATTTTCAAGGGTGTTCCAGAATCAAGCTTGTAGCTTGCTTCACCAATTCCCTTGATGGGATATTGATAATCATCTCCTAGAGATACCTTTTGAGGTGAAGACTTTTCTTCAAGTCTTGAGAGAGATTTCTTTTAACCTGTCATGTGATTTGAAGCGCCACTATCAATGAGCCATGTATCTTCTCCAAGAGACACAGATCCAGAGAGTGCAGAAAATAGGACATATTCTTGTGGATCTTCTCTATTTACTTTAGATCTTTTCCTTTGAGGCCTTTCCTCTTCTTCTTCTTCTTCTTCTTCCCCTACTTCTTCTTCACTATCATCTTCTGCCATATGTGCATGATGTCTTTTGTGAACAAACTTCTTCTTCTTCTTTGGAGAAGAACAGTCTTTAGCATAGTGTCCTAGTTTAAGACAATTATAACATTGGACTGTGGAGAGGTCTCTTTCTGAGTTTGAACCTCCTTTCCTTTTGAATTTATGAGAGGGTTGAGACCTTTTGTAGTTCACTTTCTTGAAGTGGCCTCTCTTTCCTCTTTAGTGTGGGTGGCCAAAGCTTGGTAATCCTCTTTGAGAAGAGATTCTCTGTTTGCTACCCTAGCCTCTTCTTGAACACAATCCTTCCATACTAGATCAAACTTCATGCTTTCTTTTCTGGCACACATAGTTTGTATGAATGATTCCCAAGGTCTAGTGAGACCATTTAGGGCAGTCATCACAAGTTCATCTTCATCAAGAGTATCACCAATGGCATCTAGTTGCTCCTTGATTTGGGAGACCCTTGAGAAGTAGTCTTGAATGGATTCTCATTTGTGCATCTTGGTACTTTTCAACTGAGTCCTTAGGTCCATCTTCCTATTGATGTTCTTTCCTTCATACATTCTTCCCAGGGCATCATACATTTCCTTTGGAGTCTTCTTGGAGGCCACTTGGGAATCAAGTGGTATTTAATAGAATCAGCTATGATTCTCTTTTCCCTAATCAAATCCTTCCTATGCTTCTCTTTGGCTTCATCTCCTTCCGGTTCTGCAACTTCATCCTTGACATAATGAGCAAGATCATTCTCTTCAAGAATGAGACCAATTCTATATTTCCATGCTCGAAAATTCTCTATACCTTCTAGCTTGTCTTCAAGCTTAGTGTTTGGAGCCATCTTCTCTTTGGGGAGTCCAAGAGATAAGCTACATAGTAGTGCTTACCCGGAAATATTACCTTTTAACTTTTCTGGATCCTGGGACAGAATTTCTGGTTTATCGCACTTTTGGTAAAACTAGGGTTTGACTTTCCCGGAGTTCTACCCAACCAAAAAGTTCGATCTAGGGCTCAAAAGATTGGTTTTGAGAAGGGCTATCCAGCCATGTAATCAGAATTTAACAATACCAACTTTTTGCTGAAACCAATTTCTGGTTTATCACACTTTTGGTAAAACTAGGGTTTGACTTTCTCGAAGTTCTACCCAACCAAAAAGTTCGATCGAGGGCTCAAAAGATTGGTTTTGAGAAGGGCTATCCAGCCATGTAATAAGAATTTAACAATACCAACTTTTTGTTGAAACCCTAATTTTCACCGGAGAGAGAGAGAGAGATATTCTTACCTTATGAAAGATGTCCTATTCAGTCTAGCTCTGATACCATGTTAAGTTTAAACCAAATAGACTAGCAAGATCACTAAAAGAAACATAATCACAAGATAGAACATAATTTACCCTGGGAAACCCTCATGGGGTAGAAAACCCAGCAAAGCTTTCCTCAATAAGATGATCAACCAAAATACAAGATGTGCTCCCTCCTTCTCTACCTCCTTAGCAGACCTCTCAGACAAGTGCACTACTTTTTTGATTTGTACAAGTGTGTCTAATGAGGAGCTCACCTCCTCTATTTATATTAGTTCCTGACTGACTAAAAACCCTAATGGGGCTGACCTCTCGTGGAGAAGTCTAATAACCCCTAAAATATAAGATTAGGGCCAACCCCCACATGGTGGGTCTAATAACCCTAGTTACCACAACCCATCGGAAGAATAATCATCTCCAGATACATAATAGGGTTACCTCGGAGGGATGAAACATCTCTGGAATAATAATGTACAAATATAATATTCTTATAAGTTACAATATTCAACACTGTGGGGGGTCCCCTAGCTAAAACCCGACATTTTGAACCCAACGAAATTGATGAATTCATGAACTGAGCCATGGTTTGGGCGCTACGGGCATTCTAGTCGGGAACCCCAGGGCCATTCAGGGACACTTTGGGGATTTGCCCCGAGGCCACGAAACCCAAACCGACAAGCGGGAAAGGATTCCGTCAGCTCCCACAGGTCCACATGGCCATTTTGGACCTATCCACGGTGGCCACACACGCCCAGGGGCCTCCACACGAGAAATGCACCCCTTTAGCAACTTTGGAATGGCCACCACTAAGCAAAACCCTAGCTCTAGAGATGGATCATTGGCACCGCTTCCAGGCCTTCAAGGCACGTTGGGCCTTCAGGACGTCGAGATATTGCTAGGGGTGCCCCTTCCCTCCAATCTGGTGGCTCCAGTTTCATCTTCTACGTCTATCTTGGAAACTAAGGTTTTTCTCAGTGAGGGAGTGTGCAATTTTTGCACACAGGGGTCAACTTTGGAAAATCATCCACCGGGCACTTGTGCCTAGCGTTCCCGGCCAAAACCCACCTAGACACACTTGCGTGACTTCCCGAAACCTGGTTTTGTTGCACGGTTGGATTTCTATGCCCCCGGTAGGTATCCAGCAGGTGTCCCTGAAGACCTTTTGGATGCGAGACAGAACGAGCCATAGAATGAAGACCGTGGCTCGGATCGACGAACCGTCGAATCCGTTGGATTCGGGATGCCGAGATAGTGCTAGGGTCGCCCCTCCCCTCTGGTCCAGTGGCCCTGGTGTCATCTTGTACTTCCATCTTGGAAACTAGGGTTTTGCTCAGTGAGGGAGTGTGCAATTTTTGCACACAGGGGTCAACTTTGGAAAATCATCCACCGGGCACTTGTGCTGGTGATGATGATGAAGGCATTGATAATGATGGCGATGGTGATGAATATGATGACAATGATGAATTAGATGGTGATGATGATGGACACAGTGATGAGGGACCTACAGATGATAGTGATGATGAAGATGGTGATGATGATGGTGATGGTGGTGAGGTTGATGGTGATGATGGAGATGGTGATGGTGATGAAGATGGTGATGATGATGAAGATGGTGACGTTCATGATGATGGTGATGGTGGTGAAGTTGATGGTCATGGTGTTGGTGATGATGAAGATGGTGATGGTTCCGTCTCGCATCCAAAAGATGGAGATGGTGATGATGATGAATATGGTGATGATGATGATGATGACGGTGACGTTGATGATGATGGTAATGGTTGTGAAGTTGATGGTCATGGTGATGGTGATGATGATGAAGATGGTGATCATGATGAAGGCATTGATGATGATGGCGATGGTGATGAAGATGATTACAATGATGATGAAGATGGTGATGATGATGGACATGGTGATGAGGGACCTTCAGATGATAGTGATGATGAAGATGGTGATGGTGGTGAGGTTGATGGTGATGGTGATGGTGTTGATGAAGATGGTGATGGTTCCGTCTCACATCCAAAAGATGGAGATGGTGATGGTGATGGTGATGAAGATGGTGATGATGATGAATATGGTGACGTTAATGATGATGGTGTTGGTGGTGAAGTTGATGGTCATGGTGATGGTGTGTTATAGGCCAAAATTGCACCTCTCCGTCCGTGATCACCCTGAGCTGCTGATCACACAAAAGGACAATTTGGATGGAGGAGCATGTTGACCTTGGACCATATGACAACTCATCCTATTTCCTGAAAATACTGGAAAACATACAAAAATATCATTTTGAGGTATGAGCGCTACTCCACTTAAAGAGACTAGCGCCCATACGTGACTCCAGTGTATAATAGTAGCGCCCATATCAATATATACGCTACTCCTTCTTAGCAAAGTAGCGCTCGACATTTAAAACTGAATGAGCGCTAGTTGTTAAACAATAGGGTAGCGCCCTATACGCTACTCCACTGAGTAATAGTCGCGTATATCTTAAAAGATGATTAAAAAATATATTAATTCATCGAGGAGGATTAGTTGATGGCAGTTTCCTAACTCCCCCAAATTCCTCCATAACTACATCTCGACCTGAACTGCTTCTTTGAACCTATAAATACCAAGAAGGTTAAAGGAGAGGGATTAGAAATTGGAGTTAGTGAGATTGATTAATGGAAAAACTTTGAAGAAGCTTGCATTGGAGAAGTTGTTGCAGAAGATATCCAAGCCAGAAGAAAGCCAGAGCCCAGAATCTAGTTGCATGAGCCTACTTCATTGTCAGGTATATTTGTATTGCATTCTACTTTTGACAAATAAAGGTTGAAGTGTTTTCTTGTTCCAATTTGAATGTTTTATCAAATGGCATCTTAAGTTGGATTTATTTTGGTCAATACTGAATGTTAAACATAACTTGTGTTTCTTTCAAGCTTTATTTATTGCCCAAAATGTTTTGAGAAAGGTATCGTTGTTGCAGGTTAGCATAAGGAAAGGTAGATTTGGAAGTGGAACACAGGACTAGGTCAAGGCAAGGATCAGACTTCGTTTAAAGGTATGTTCCCTACATCTACAGCTTTTTTCTTTTTGTAAATGCTTCTGTAACAGCATTAATACACTTACCTATCACCCCAACCAAGTTGATAGTTTAATTTCCTGGCTATAGGGTAGAAATATCCGCCAACAGACTGGCGACTCCACTGGGGAAATAGAGTTTTTGGCTTTAGGAAACCTTGTTTTTGGGTGTCTTTTAGTTTGTTTTAACTTCTTTGATGTGTCAAGAACCTTTTTAGGTATCCCTTGCATTGTTCTTGCCTGCTTTCATCAGTTTTCTATACCTTCCAAAGTCAATTTTTAAGCCTTTGAAATATGAGCGCTACTCTGGTATATGTACAGTAGCACCCATACGCTACTGTCCTGTATATACAGTAGCGCCCGTTTCTGTTTGGGCGCGAGTTGCTCTACTACACAGTAGAGTACATTTCCTGAAGCAGTCAATTTTTTGGTTTGCTTGTGTTTTAGCCCTGTGGTGATTTGCTGATTTTGTTGTGGGATCCTTTGGACTGTTGCATGAGGTTTTAACTGTTACTTAAGCCATAGAACCTTCTCTTGAAGTTTTTTCCATCTTTTAAACCATTTGTTGACCTTTGGAATTTTTGGAACTTTTTATTGACTTTTTGAAGACTAGGAAGTGTTTTGGTGTTGAGCATTTCCATATTTTCAGACCCTGACTGCTTGTTGCCCGTTTACAAACCTGCACACTCCTGTGTCTGTTGTTTGTGGTGAAGTTTTCTGCTCTCCACTACCCCTATCCTTGGTTTAGGGTTTGGTCTTTGGTAGAGCTTCTAGGGTGTCTTCTTTTAGGTCAAGTTTCTATCTTCCAGGACTTCTTGTCTTCTGCTGGTCACAAGTGCTTTTTAAACAGCTGTAGGCTAGTTTCACCTCCCAGTTTCTTTGTGTTAGTAGGGCAGCTTGCTTGTCTACTTGTACATGGCTTTGTGGTCTTGCTAGGGCTAGACACTTTAGGTCAGTCCTTTAGTGTTTCTCTCCTTTGTTTTCTCCCACTTGGTGTCCAAGTTTATAGGCTTTTTCTTAGTAAAAAACCTGTAGATCAAGTCTTTCTCGAGCTAGGGTTTCGATAGCTATAGGCCTAAGAACGTTTATCCATACTTACACACTCTGCATTTAAAGTTTTATTTGGCTTTCCATCTTTGCATAGTTCTTTTTCGGTTTTTGAAAAAGCAAAAAAAATTTGGTACTTTAAGTTAAAATAGAACTTGTCTTCGTCATTGCAAAATAGCTTAGTATATTTTGTATAATTTAAAAAGAAAACAATTTTTTTTTAAAGAAAGTTTGCTTAGATTTTCAGTTTTGAAAAAGAAGTAGTTAAAAAAATGAAAAAAATTTGTTGTAGGAAAGATTGAATTATATTTGCATTTTTTGTTTTCTTGTTATAACTGTTGGGGCCAAGGTCGCAGCTATAGTAAAAGCTGCGAATTTTGGGAAAAAGCACGAGTATGGAAGGAAAGTGCTAATTTTGGGACAAGCACTAAGTTTTGGGTAAGAAGGAGACGGTGCGCAGTACGGTGCCAGATGGATGATCTCAGCGCAGATCACGGACCGGAAATTGTGGAGCCCGCGCGCACGTCATCGAAGAATGAAGGTGGCTCAGCTACCATAATAAATAAGGCGATGGAGTAGAGGGCTCAGCTACCCTCATTTAAAGGCTCAGTACAGAAGTTATGGTTGCTCGGATCAAGGAGGAGCAACGGACCAGAGCATTGAAGGCGAAGGACGATCGCCCATACCCACAATCTGCGCCGGAATTCATGGAGCCTGCAGGAAGCGGCGACGTGACTGCAAGCGGCGCCTACAGTACACCTAGCCATGTGCGTGGTTAGGTTTTTTGGGAATCACTGTTGGGAAAGGCCCACAGTTTTGTAAAGGTGTGACCGTCATGGCCACCTATATATATGAATAATTGTAATGGGTAGACGGTTGGAGAGTTAGAGAGAGTTAGACAGTACTCAGTTAGAGAGTTAGATGTTAGACTGTTAGATAGCCAGTCTAAAGGATAGATCATGTGTTGATTATCCTTCACTGTATTTTCTACCCAGTGTGTAGACTTAGAGAGGAAATCGGATAGCCGAGGAGCTAATCCCTGAGTTGCCAGACAGTCTGAGTCGACGTCTGTGCCTTTGTAATCTCCATAGAGAGGAGACTAGATTGAGAGAAGGGCTCCCAGCTGTGTGCGTGGAGTTTCCTGGAAAGATCTAAGGCTGCAGCTGTGTGCGCAGCATATTGTATAACTCTATCATTTTCTGGTTAATATAACACTCCCGTGGACGTGGTTTTCCTCGAGGAGATGAGCTTCACATATATCTTCTTGTTATAATGTTTGCGTGAATGATAACTGTTTAAGATCATTACCTGTGTGTACATCTTTTGCATCATCTTTGCGACTGTTTGAGTGAGTGTAGGAAGGTCCTTTATTGTTATAATCGCCAAGTATAGAAGTAGTGGTGGAACGCTGTCGCTGCAGCGACCGAGCTTCGCGTGACTGCGATGAGTGCGCAGGACGAGGAGGTATTTTAGCGCATCGACGCAAGGAATAGGCGCCTTCCGCGCCCGGAGGACGAGACTGCGCAGTGGGTCTGCAGGAAGGAAGGCATCCGCGCAGTGGCGTCGCGAGGCCTGCGGGAAAGTCCGACCGCCGATATTTGAGGAAGAAGGAAGATATATAGAACAATCTCAGCGTCACCACGGTTAAGGAAAGCTGATTACTTAACCCCCCATAGCCACTTCGGGTGAGACCTCGAGCTGTCGCACAGCTCGTTGCCGAGAGGGCCAGTGCGCCAAGGGGTTTTGTTGCTGCGCATCATTAAAACCCGGGTCTGCCCAGAAAAGCAGCCAACAAATGGTTCCAGGCAAGTTTTGCGTGCATTGGTTAGGCCCTTTTCAGGTAATAAAAATAACAGATGGAGGCGCAGTTCAGCTTGCGAAGCTAGATGGAGAATTACTACCTACAATGATAAACGGGAGTCGGCTTAAGCTTTATTGCGACGGCCACTCCGCCCTGTCGACATAATATATTGCTCAGGAGTGCAGATGTCCGTTGTAGTTGAAAGAGACATCGCATTCAGTCTACACGGAAGCTGCAACACACCCTCAGTTTCCAGCTTCCTGCGCAGTTCCTTGAAATATCCGCGCATCCTGAATAAAAATTGCTTGAAGAGAGCTTATCGGTGCGCTCTGGCGAAGTTTTGTTTTTGGACCGTTGAACTATCGCTCTTGCGGAGTTCCCTTTGATAAATTGCCACTTGAAAAAGTTTTGTTGTGGACCCATAGAGGCACAGTTTCCTAAGTTGAAATGACCCGCCGGAAATTTTGAATTACAACAGTTATGTAGCCGCGTTTGAATAAATGAAGGATAAGGCCGCTATTTAAGTCTAGCCGTTCTGACGGATTCGGCTTAATCTCCGAAAGATTTGCATTTAACTCAGGCGCCGAAAGCATTAGCTTCTCCCGGAAGGCTGTCAGAACCCATCAATCACACTAAATGCACCGCTACGGCAAGGAGGATAGCGTGTTGTCAACTCATCTGTAGCCGCCTATAGCTACGTTACCCCACTTGGTCGCATTTACTATCCCCGCTGGCTATAAATACCTCACACTTGTATCATTTTCGGGTTACTGTCTCGAGTTGCATAGTTGTGTTTGAAGATCTAAATTATTGTTTTCAGAGCCGAGTGTGCAGAGTATTTTCCCTTGTTTTCAGCATCCATACCCTACGCAGGTCCGCCATTTGCTATCCAGAGTTTTGTTATCTACATTGGTTCACGACGGAGAATTTATCGACTGAAGAAGTTGTTCGTCAATTTCTGCGCCGAGGCTTAGATTTCGGCATGGCTACTCCGGTGACGGCTTCGACCTATGTACACCCTGGTGCTACTGATCCGAGAACATCTCCAGGCACAAGAGCATCTCAGCAGCAGCCGGAGGAACCTGTTCCAGAGCCGCTCGCGTCTATGGTGAACTATATTCCGCCGCATCCAGATGATGTGCCGGATGTACAGATTCCGAAGAATGCAAAGTATCCAATTCCGCTACCGCCACTACCGGCTAGTGTGCGGGTAGAAGGCCAACTATAGGGAAACATTCCATTGGTTAAATTCTCTGATTTTAACCTTGGAGACTATAAGACATATCCTCAGTTCCAGTTGGACCGATATCTGGATATAGTGCATAATCCCACCAGAAAAGTTGACGAGTTTATCCCGAAGGGATTTGCAGCAAACCTTGAGCGCCCTGGACTCTTGAATTTGTTGAAGCTACCGCACTTTGGGCGTAGCAATGAAGTGAACGCGGTCGTTAAAACACTGCTATCCTGCATTCATGGAGGTTACCTTTGGCTCGGGAGGCCAATTGATCTAAATGTTGATTTGATACACCGCATCACCGGTCTATCTAAGGTTGGTAAGGATCCCAATATCCATTTTGTGGGAAAGGACAAGGACCGAAAAGTGGCTGCAAAGCTGGTCCAGAAATATAACTTGACAAGAGGAGGTCGGGCTTATGACCTCACGACAGTAGAAGATGAGGCACTTCGCTTCACAGGAAGTCTGCTTGCAGGCAGACTTCTCACAAAGTGCCGACCAAAAGAAGTTACTGGAGCTGTCGTGGAGCTCGCTATCGCAGCTGCGGAGGGAGAACAGTACAACTGGTCTCTCTTCCTGCTGAATTCTTTTTTGGCTGATTTCCTGAATGTGCAGGACAATGCAGCCCAATCATTCCATTTTTCGTGGCTTCTAATTTTATGCGCTCTCGTCGGGTGGAAGGAGCCCCCGAATACTCAGTTCCTTCCGCGCCGCGTAGGAGAGGTTGTCGGCATGCGCTACATCAACCTCTGGGATTCCCCTAATCCCGCGAAGCGCAAGATGAATCGTGCTGTCTTTTGTGAGTACTACTATCCCCTCCGAAATACCATACAAGATATGCCAAGGCTGAGCGAGGAGACAGCCACATTGTATGAAGGGAGGTTGGCTTTTACTGCCGACATCCATCAACTTTACCTTCGGCCTTGCGACATTCCAGGTGACTGGGCGCTAGTTCTTTACAGGATGACCACAGAAGATGTCGAAGAAACCATTAAGTCGTGGTCGGACGAATGGAGAGCAGCAGCCGACATCGCACCTGCGATGCCACCCGCCGCTGCGCAAGAGAAGGATAAGGGCAAGGAAGCCCCTGAGCAAAGAAGCGATGAAGGCTCAACAGAACCAGCCACCAAGAAGCAGAAAGTGTCGCATCCCACTGAGGCCATTCCCTCGGGGATCGACAAATACTTGAAAGAGCAATTTCGTGAGATGAGGAACACGCATGCTCACATCCGAAGTGCTCTAGACTTACAATTTGTAGAATTGAAAGGTCTCGCAGGAAGGATTGCGCAGACCCATGCGCCAGCATCTACTTCGCAGGCGCCACAAGAAATTCCAAGTGATGAGCGAGTTGAAGAACTCACAGAAAGGCACACTGTCGTGCATATTCCGCCTACCAGCATGACACTTCC
This sequence comes from Larix kaempferi, assembly GCA_027924585.1. NCBI lineage: Eukaryota > Viridiplantae > Streptophyta > Pinopsida > Pinales > Pinaceae > Larix > Larix kaempferi. The sequence continues at coordinate 9,974,985 of BSBM01000742.1, forward strand.
ACATCCTCTAGCTGAAATACAGGTAAGCACAGTTGGACCTGTAGAAATTAATTTGTCTCTAATTCCTATAGAGACTCTACAGCTTGTACAGGAGAAAGTTTCTCTTGAGTTGAGAGCTAGAGAGCTCTCTACTTTCCAGGCAAACCAACGACTGCAATCGCAGGAAATAGAGCTGAAAGAAAGCCATAAGAATATCTCTGCGAAGCTTGCACTCTATGAGGCGCAAGACACCGGCATCAGAAACGCAATAGAAGAGATTGCCCAGGAACTGCCGGCTTGCGAGATTCAACCAGACCTCCCTCTGGTTGCAAAAGTTCAAATTATTGGCGAAAGGGCGAAAACCCTGGAGCAAGAAATAGTTGCTATGGCAGAAGGCCATAGAACCCAGATTGCTGAGCTAGAAGCTCGCGTTGCTGCGCATCTTACGGATGATGCGCAGGTACAATTTGAAGCACTGAGCAGAGCTTCCACACGGATGAAACATCGAGTACAGGAAGCCAAGAACCTGATGAACCAGGCTATGGAAGCTTGGACAGAGCTTGTGAACCTCCCTTTTAAAGTGGGACTGTCAGAACAGGTGCAAGCTGCAGAACAGTCTCTCACTGTTCTCAATGAAGAAGCTAAGGCCCTAACAGGCCTACCAAAAATGAAGAAGATGGGCGAAGTGCGCAAAATGCAGCAGCAACTGCACAAGCTCAGAACTGAAGATGAGAAGCTCACCAACAGCATTCAGCCATTCATGGATGAGTATGCTGAAATCGTTGGCCAGGTTGAGACAAAAATCAAAGAGATTGCCGAGTCTCAGGAGATCATTGATACACTCACTAAAGACGAAGCGACCGCAGAAACGGTGCAAACAGCTGATGAGTGTATTGAGGAATTGGACTCCGCTATTGCGAAGTGGCAGAAAACATTCGCGGATATTCAAGCAAAAGCAGATGCGCAAATCAAACGACCACGCGCTAGTGCGAGTGGCTCGAGGGCGAGCCACAAGTGAGTGTTGGGGGCCTGTTGGGGCCAAGGTCGCAGCTATAGTAAAAGCTGCGAATTTTGGGAAAAAGCACGAGTATGGAAGGAAAGTGCTAATTTTGGGACAAGCACTAAGTTTTGGGTAAGAAGGAGACGGTGCGCAGTACGGTGCCAGATGGATGATCTCAGCGCAGATCACGGACCGGAAATTGTGGAGCCCGCGCGCACGTCATCGAAGAATGAAGGTGGCTCAGCTACCATAATAAATAAGGCGATGGAGTAGAGGGCTCAGCTACCCTCATTTAAAGGCTCAGTACAGAAGTTATGGTTGCTCGGATCAAGGAGGAGCAACGGACCAGAGCATTGAAGGCGAAGGACGATCGCCCATACCCACAATCTGTGCCGGAATTCATGGATCCTGCAGGAAGCGGCGACGTGACTGCAAGCGGCGCCTACAGTACACCTAGCCATGTGCGTGGTTAGGGTTTTTGGGAATCACTATTGGGAAAGGCCCACAGTTTTGTAAAGGTGTGACCGTCATGGCCACCTATATATATGAATAATTGTAATGGGTAGACGGTTGGAGAGTTAGAGAGAGTTAGACAGTACTCAGTTAGAGAGTTAGATGTTAGACTGTTAGATAGCCAGTCTAAGGGATAGATCATGTGTTGATTATCCTTCACTGTATTTTCTACCCAGTGTGTAGACTTAGAGAGGAAATCGGATAGCCGAGGAGCTAATCCCTGAGTTGCCAGATAGTCTGAGTCGACGTCTGTGCCTTTTTAATCTCCATAGAGAGGAGACTAGATTGAGAGAAGGGCTCCCAGCTGTGTGCGTGGAGTTTCCTGGAAAGATCTAAGGCTGCAGCTGTGTGCGCAGCATATTGTATAACTCTATCATTTTCTGGTTAATATAACACTCCCGTGGACGTGGTTTTCCTCGAGGAGATGAGCTTCACATATATCTTCTTGTTATAATGTTTGCGTGAATGATAACTGTTTAAGATCATTACCTGTGTGTACATCTTTTGCATCATCTTTGCGACTGTTTGAGTGAGTGTAGGAAGGTCCTTTATTGTTATAATCGCCAAGTATAGAAGTAGTGGTGGAACGCTGTCGCTGCAGCGACCGAGCTTCGCGTGACTGCGATGAGTGCGCAGGACGAGGAGGTATTTTAGCGCATCGACGCAAGGAATAGGCGCCTTCCGCGCCCGGAGGACGAGACTGCGCAGTGGGTCTGCAGGAAGGAAGGCATCCGCGCAGTGGCGTCGCGAGGCCTGCGGGAAAGTCCGACCGCCGATATTTGAGGAAGAAGGAAGATATATAGAACAATCTCAGCGTCACCACGGTTAAGGAAAGCTGATTCCTTAACCCCCCATAGCCACTTCGGGTGAGACCTCGAGCTGCCGCGCAGCTCGTTGCCGAGAGGGCCAGTGCGCCAAGGGGTTTTGTTGCTGCGCATCATTAAAACCCGGGTCTGCCCAGAAAAGCAGCCAACAATAACCACACTCACACACCCACTATCCTTTTTGTGTAATAAAAGCCCCTAAAATTTGTTAATAAAATGAACTAGAAACTTTTTCTTTTTAGGGTACACTACACCAACTAGTTTTGGTTAGGGTCTTGGGTTTAAATCACCTTAAACCACCCAAGATCACACATTGCGCAACAATCGTAGTGAGACTATCATAGGTAAACCCACCTCACTCAAAATTTTCCTGGGAGCATATGCAGTAGGTCATTGCGAGATCAGTTTGTGGGAATACTCCTCCTACTTGCTGTTCGAGCATACGCCAGGATCGGATTGCGTATTGGGGACTCTTTCGAGTTTCGGGCTTAGCTACCCTGCCCACGCTTTCTGATTCGACCGGTGACTGTTCCCCCAGGAATTTTTGGTGTTGTGGTATCCATAGTATCAGACTTCTAGGTTCTTACACAGGTGACATCAGAGGGTATATCTGCTGTACCTAAGACAGACGTGGGAGGAAACCCCGTGCAGGTCTTTGGGAGGGCGGTTGGGTGATTCCAGCGCTTGCACCCTTAGTCATTGTATTGTGGACCCCGAGTAACTGTCTTTCTTCCTTCGTTGATCTGTTCTGGGCCCTCATCATCCCAGACTCTTCTCCGGAAGGCACCTTTGTTTGACTGGTTTGTATACTTAGGAATATTTTAGTTGGTGTGCTGTTTGCCCCTTAGTCTTAGTGGCCACTAGGTTCTAGGCTATTATTTTATATTTATAATCACGGAGAATCAACAACTCCGTAGATCGAGAAGGATTCAAAACCTTCCACCTGTTAGAACAGAACCTATACAACCAGCCAGATGACAGCGGGTAAACCCCGGTATTTCTTCAGAAATTACCTCTGAATTAGAATTGCTTGAAGAAATCCTTGTAACAGAAAACCTTGAAATTGAGGTTCCTGAGGAACCACTACCAGGTATCACAGATCAGCAACACTTTAGTACTGTTGAGGTGGAAGATCTTACTTCCGCGGAGTATAGCACTCCTTTCAATCCTCCCTTAACCAATACTAGAATTCCGCTTCTGTCACCTGTTGGTTTCCAGTAGCCCCTTTTCAGTGCAGATCTTTTGTTTCCCAATCATCTGATGTCTAACACAGGAGGTGAACCAGGGGGTCCCCAAACTCCCACTTTAGGTATGAATACCAGCACAGTTAACCCTTCTTTTACTGCTACATCTAGTCAGGCACAAACCACGTCTGTGCCTACTCCATCTTTCAGTTTCAACACTAGTACATTAGGAATGCCTAGTTTTACAACAATGGCATCTATTTCTACGTCTACTGTTGGACCTAGTAGTATGGCTAACTGTGCAACACCTTCTACTTCGCAACCGTTATATCAGATCCCTAGTACTTGGGTTTCCACACCTATGGTAGGACCAAGTGCTTCTGCAAACATGCCAGTCATGGGTACCATGACTGCACCGTCCACATCAGCTTCTACTGGTTTCAACACCTTTGCAGGACCTAACTTGAATCAAGGTAACATGCCTGCAAGTAACATCCCTTTTTCCTTATTCTCAGGGGGAGGGGGTAATATCTTTAACCAGCAATATGGTGGGGCTAACACCCAGCCACAGTGGACGAACCCGCAAAGCACTAATCCACTCTCGTATGGATGGGGAAATTTTAATAATTCTTTCTCACAACAACAACAGCTGGCAGGGGGCAACCCCTACCAACAAATACCTGGGGGTAACCCCTACCAACAGTTAACTGGGGGTAACCCCTATCAACAGTTGGTAGGTGGCAACTCCTATCAGCACATGGCCGGGGGCAACCCTTATCACCAAATGGCTGGGGGAAACCCCTACCAAATATTCATGGGACAAACGATGGGTGGTTTCCCTTATCAAGCTTCATCTTACTGACCTCGTCTACCTTTTCTGGCAACTTTGAATTTGCCAGACCTTTCGAAACTGACAAATGATCCTGTTGTTCATAACGCCACGTGGCCATGAGTTCCCACCAAATTACCTTCGGATATTCCAAAATTCGAAGGCAAAGCTGGTGAAGACCCTGGTGACCATGTCACTACCTTTCACTTGTGGTGTTCTTCAAATTCGTTGAATGAGGATTCCATCAGATTGAGATTGTTTCAAAGGACCTTAACTGGTCCCGCAGCCAAAGGGTACATTGAGTTACCTGCGGCTACTTTCTCTAGTTTTGGGGATCTAGAAACAGTCTTTTTGAACCATTTCCAGCTTCCTGTTCGGTATGATTCCGGAACAGAACTTCTGTCTACTTTTAGACAAAACAAAGCCACTCACCTATCTGACCACATTCAGGAGTGGCAAAGACGGAAGAGGCTCATAAAGGCCAACATCCCTCCAGAGTTCCTGCTTGAGTGTTACTTGAAATCACTCCTCCCTTATATTTCTAAGGAAGTAGCGACATCTGGAGTTTCCAATGAAGAAGAAGCCATCTTAAGGACTCAACAGTTAGACCTTGTATATGCACAATCTGGTTTACTGTACGAGATTATACCTGACGCACCGAGATCAAACACTGATCTGAGTAGACCCAAACCTGGACCACATGCTGACGGCATAGTGGGTTCAGTTAACTCTACAGCCTTCGAAGCACTGACCAAACAGGTCCAAGCCTTAACTGTCAAACATTCGACTGCAGACATTGCTTCCGTCACAACCTCTCCTTCTACTTCTGAATCTGTTAATCAGGTTCAAAACAATCAAAAGGGCCCTCGGCAGCCCAACAACAAAAAGAAGGGCAAGAAAGGAGAGGGGAACCAACAAAAGCCCAAAAAAGACAATGCCAAAGAGGGTAACAAGGAGGAAAAGAAGGCTAGGTTCCCTTGTAAACTTTGCAAGCAGAACCACCTTACTCATCAATGCCCTCTACTAGAAGAAGCCCAGAAGCTCTTAAGAGAGAAGAAGCCTGCCGTCTTGAAAGATCCATTTCCTAAAGGGCAAGGCTCAACTTCTGGCACCTCCAAAACTGGGGGCACTTCGCACGCTTCGGTTGATCAAACATTCATAAACATGGTTAACTCGGATGCACTTTTGCAAACTAGAGCCAAGAACTATACCCCGAAAATGAAGAGAAAGGATAAGGAGGTTCCTGAATCCTCCACTCCACTCCACATACCTGTGGACCCAATGCCCAAGATTCCGAAAGGTGTCTTGAAGAGGGCATCGCACAATCCCAACACACGGGCTGCTTCCAACTACAATGTGGTTGAAGATCTAGCCCAAACCCCTTGTGCCATGTCTACTCTAGAAGTCTTGCAGAGTTGTCCATTGCAACGAAATGCACTTCTGGCAGCTATTGGGAGTATGGAGTCCTCTAACATGTCTGCGCGATTTGACATGACTGATGTCAAATACCAGTTGCCCTATCATGTTTCCCTCCAGATTGAGGTCGTTCATGGTCCAATGACCATTAGACGAGCTGTAGTAGATGAGGGAGCGTCAACTTGCGTAATGTCTATTTCCTGTTGGAAAGCTCTAGGTTCTCTTGAGTTAGTCCCTTCCAACACAATGCTTACTGCATTTGATGGCAGAACTTTCCGTCCACATGGAGTTTTGCCATCATTTAATGTCACTTTGGCCGGTAAGACAGTTGTTGTTGAGATAGAGGTTCTGGACGCTCCGCTCAATTACAACATGTTATTGGGCAGGAGTTGGACTTATGCCATGCAAGCTATAGCATCAGCAGTTTTTCGAGTGGTCATGTTCCCATTTGAAGGTAAGATCGTTACATTCGATCAACTTTCTTTCACTCAAGGAAAACACCAGACTTCTACGGAAACCACGATTCCTTTGGTTGATCAAACTGCCCCCGTTAAGGAGAGTTTAGGAGCAGGGTTGTATGGTTCGTTAATAGGCACTTTCGACATCCCCTCCCCTGTTCTTTTTATGCGTTCTGATGTGGGTACCATTACTGAAACATTTACGGTCGGTTTAAGAACTGATCCTTGGATCCTTCCTACCACGTCAGATCCTTTTGTGCCTCCCTCCATTGCAGAAGTGGCCTATATGGAAACTCAACACACTGCAATGGAACATATCATGACTCCACCAGTCTCCGTCGAGTCAGATATGGACTATGCTTCGGCATGGTCACTGAATTCTACTCACTCGTTCGATTGTTTAGATACGGTTTTGCCATCTGATGAAGCCATCTTAGAAGTTATGATGGGCCTCGACCAACCTTGGGAACATATGCATCATAGGTCCTACATACTTCCAGATCTAGACAGAATTGAGAGAGGAGAATTCCCTATGAGACCCGGTGGATTGGTTGATTTGTCATCTTCTCCTTATACTTCAAAAGTTGTTTATGCTGAAGGGAACATGGCTAATATTTCAAGAACAATTCCAATCAACATTTCCACCAAACCCGGGGTCGTGGAAAATATTTTTATTGGTGCAGACTGTTCTCCAGAAGAGATAGCTCTGTATACAAAACTGTTTAAAGAATTTCGCGACGTTTTTTCCTGGTCATATGAGGCGATACCAGGTATTGACCCAACCATTGTGGAGCATGTCATCACGACATACCCTAACACAAAACTTGTGAGACAAAAGCTCTGTCCCGTAAACCCTAGAAAAGCAACCGCCATCAAGGTGGAGGTTGAAAAGTTGCTCAAAGCCGGTTTCATTTATCCAATCGATATGACGGAATGGGTTTCAAACCCCATTCCGGTTGATAAAAAGCAAGGCACTATTAGAGTTTGTACTGACTTTCAGGATTTGAACAAAGCTTGTCCGAAAGACAACTATCCCACACCATTTATTGATCAAATCATAGATGCGTGTGCAGGACATGAGATGTTCTCTTTTATGGATGGTTTTTCGGGATACAATCAAATAGAGATCAAACCTGAAGATCAGCATAAAACAGCTTTCATTTGCCCGTGGGGCACCTTTGCTTATTGGAAAATGCCATTTGGTTTGAAGAATGCTGGAGCTACTTTCCAGCGAGCAATGAATTTTTCTTTTCATGACATCAAACACATTGTAGAACCTTACTTGGACGATCTCTCGGCGCGATCTCGAAAGAGACGGGACCATCCGAATCACCTTAGACAAGTGTTTGAAAGATGTAAAAAATATAAGATTCATTTGAATCCGAACAAATGTGTATTCTGTGTCGAATCGGGACATTTACTAGGTTTCATTGTCTCTAATCGTGGTATAATGGTTGACCCACTTAAAGTTGAGGCGATTGTAAATCTGCCTCCTCCTCGCACCTTGCGACAACTTCAAAGTCTGCAAGGCATGTCTAATTTCTTACGGTGATTTATAATAAACTATGCCAAAATTACCAAAGGTTTTATGAGGCTACTCAAACAAGATTCCACTTTGTGTGGGACGAAGCTGCACAAGCATCCTTTGAAGCTTTAAAAAAGGCACTCCTTTCAGCACCCTTGTTGAGCTCGCCAGATTAGTCAAAAGATTTTCTTTTATACCTGGCAGCGTCTCTTACTACAATTGGTATAGTTTTGGTTCAGGAAGACGATATGTTCCAAGAACATGTTGTCTACTATCTTTCTCACGCATTGATAGCCCCTGAGGTTAAATACTCACACGTTGAGAAGTTAGCACTTGCTGCGGTCTATGCGGTACAGAGGATTCGTCACTATATACTTTTACGAACTACTACAGTGATAGCAGAATTCAATCCTTTCCAGTACGTTCTCACCCGACGAATCATCGGTGGGAAATACAATAAATGGATTGTGATTCTACAGGAATTCGATTTGGTATTCCAATCAGCCAAATCGACAAAATCACTAGTGTTCGCTGAATTAATCTCAGAATTTCCAAGTGACCTAGAACGCGTTGAGGAAGAAACATCATTCCCTGACGAACATATCTTTCTCATCGCCTCCTCTGACCCATGGTATGGAGATATTTTAATATATCTCCAGACTTTGAGGTGTCCTACCACTTTTTCCCGAGAAGAGCGACGCAAGCTTAAAAGCCATGCGAAAAACTACCTTATTATCTCAGATACTTTATATCGACGTGGGGTAGATTCCATTTTATAACGTTGCTTAAATCGGGAAGAAGCTGAAGCAGTATTAAATGATGCCCACAGTGGAGCTTGTGGGGGACATCTTTCCGGGTTGGCAACAACTCAGAAGATACTGCGTGCCAGATATTTTTGGCCCACGATCTTTAAAGATTGTGTGGAAGCAGTGAAACACTGTCGACCATGTCAGTTTTTCACTAAGAAAATGAGGGCACACCCAGCTCCTCTTCATCCTGTAATTACAGCATGTCCCTTCACAAAATGGGGGGTTGATTTCATGACATGCAATCCAGTTTCAGCTGGAGGATATCATTACATCATCGTTGCCATTGACTACTTTACTAAGTGGCCAGAGGCAATGCCTACTATTAAGGCAGATGGAGAAACTGCCGCTTATTTCGTATTTAATCAGATCATAGCACGGTTTGGCATACCTAAAGAGATAGTGACTGATCATGGTAGTCATTTCCAAAATAGCATGATGACTGAGTTATATACAATGCTTGGTTTTCGACAAGAACATTCATCTTCATACTATCCTCAGGGGAATGGACAAGTTGAAGCAGTCAACAAAACTTTAAAGGTTATATTACAACGAACTGTTAATGACAGTTGGAATAACTGGCACATCATGTTATACCCGGCTCTTTGGGCTTACCGAGCCAACGTTAAGACTGCTACTGGTTTCTCTCCCTTCCAACTTGTGCATGGGATAGAAGCAGTTGTGCTGATTGAATGCGAGATTCCTTTGCTAAAACTAGCAGTTCAGTTACTACCCGATACTTCAATACTCGAGGAACATTTTTTACGCTTAGAACATCTAGATGAACAGCGTCAAGATGCGCTTACAACAAACAAGGTTCACAAAAAATGAGTTAAAGGACAGTACGACAAATCCGTTAAACCTAGAGTTTTGATTGAAGGAGATTTGGTCCTACTTTGGGATCAAGACAAAGAACCTTTAGGACCCGGTAAATTCAAATCCAGGTGGCTCGGACCTTATATAATTTCTAAAGTATTGAAGAAAGGTGCCTACGAACTAGTAGATTACGAAGGTAATAAGTTGGACGAGCCTAGAAATGGGCTCTACCTGAAGAAGTACTACGCCTAGGCTGAAATACTTTTTCTTGTAACATAGCTGTATATTTTTGTAAAGCTAGTTTTGTTATGCTTGTTAGGTAATCTTATGTGTGTGTTTCGTTTCGTGTACCAGATGTCAACCGCACATTTCCTAGGATTTGCTGATGGCGCCAGTCGCCACACCTGCCAGTTGGCTGCAACAGCTTGGGTCATTTACTCACCCGCTGACCAACTTGTTTCTTCGGGGGGGGTTTGTTTGGGACCTACCATGAATAATGTGGCTGAATACAGTGCAGTTATAGAACTTCTCCGAGATGCCCTCAGTCATGGCATTTCATACCTGGAGGTAAGGCTTGACTCACAACTAATTGTATTTCAGTTAACAGGTGTCTATCGGATCAGAGATCCAGGATTGCTACGTCAGTTTCTACGAGTTAGACTATTGGAAAGACAATTTCATTCTATCAGATATGAACACATTCCAAGAAATTTAAACACTTTAGCTGATTCATTAGCAAATTATGTGTTAGACTGGCATTTGCATCATACATTGTAAACAACATTCCACAAATAATTTTTAAATGCATACACATGTAAATAACCAATACTGTATATATAACTGGTACCGTATCAAAAAATATGAGTTTTTGAGTCATGAGTCTCTCAAGTCAAGTCATAAAAGTACAAAAGCTGGGCATAGTAGACTCAAAAATATATACATATAATGTTTTTCTTCTCCTACGGAGAAGGAGGAACCTCCTCATCATCTACCGCATTGCGATATCATATCACTAGTCTAGCAATCCGTCCCAGTACCCTAAGCCATGCTGGGGGCACCCCAACAACATCTTCCTGCATGTCTACAGGTATCTGGTCCATGCGGCATGCAGGAATCTCATGAGTCAACCGACTCATCTTCCTCTCTAGGGTTCCCAACATAGCATCTGCTGCGGTGATATCTGCTTGCCTCACATAGATGGTAGGATGGCCCTCAGGACGAACAGGCCCAACATCTGCATTTGACACTTGATTAGAACTTCGAAACTCATTCATAAAAAATCAAATACTTGAAAAGTTTGAAAAAAAATTAAATAAATTCTCAAAATTTAAACATACCAATATCTCCCCACGCTCCACCTGGCGGAAGCACCAGCTCTGGATCGTGACGGAAATCCAATCCAGCATAGGGAAACTGCTCAAACGCAGGTACTTGCCTCTCCCACCACCCCCAGAAGTCATCAGTGTGGTAACAATAGTGACTTTCCCCACCACCCTGGCGGAGAAAAATGTCACCCCAACGGCCTAGTCTGGGCTCACGGGGGTTAATTTGTGGAAGAGGCATCCCCAAACTAATAGCAGGCATCCTCTCGAAGAAGAAAGTACACAAGATACTTCTGTACCCAAAATTCTTCATGGAACCGGATTTGCAACTTGTCATTTGATACTTCATGTTTGCTAACAAACTGGTACACCAATCATAAACATGGCCGTGCAAGCACTATACACCAATATGCATCGAATGCCTGGAAGCTAAGTGTTGTGATGCACTACTGGATATCCGGTTGATCATGCTCACTATCACTTTCAGTGGGAGACCCTCAATAGTTGAAATTAGGACTTGGCGTCCCGATTTTTCTGCTCCGGCAACACAGTATGTATTTACATATTCTTGCACTGATCGTGCACCCAAACGAGATGTCCCTTTCAGATTGATTACGTCTCCTCTCCTTGAGAGACCAGTAATAAAGTATATGTCCTCAACGGTAAGCTCAAGAGTTTGTCCCCGGATGATGAAGGTATTCGTATCAACATCCCAATACTGAATCAATCTCCGAAACAACTTGTTTAGTGCCAGCATGTTTACGGTTCGATAAAATTCCAACAAACCGCATCTACGGAGCGCATGGAGGGTAGCCGGGTCTTGCATGGCTAGCCTATCCATGTCTTCATGCTCCCTTTACCTCCATTGTAATACCATCCTGCACAAAAACCCCAAGAATTTTGAGTCTCGGCGCTTGAAAGTGGCTTTGCAAATATGTACGCTACTGTGTATACTACACAGTAGTGTGTAGGCGCTACTCTGTTTGAACAAAGTAGCGCCCATTGCCTTCGTACGCTACTCTTGTGTATACACAGTAGCGCCCGCGCATGAAACCTTATGAACATCACGTTACAAGCCATTTTTTGCTCAAAATTTTAAAAATAAACCATTGAAATGCAAGATAGGGAGATTTCTACTTACTTGGTGGAGGAAGTTTGGTGGTTGGATGCCCGATTTGATCGCAATGGAGATTGGAAATTTGCAAAAGTTGCCCCAATTTTTGCCCTACAACACAAAATGAAAATTGATTTTTTAACAATTAAATTATATATAAAATTGGATTTTGATTTTTACCCATAATTTTTAATTTTCCATAGTTTCAAAAAACTTTAAAAAACCCTAATTAATCAATTGAAACATAAAATAAGGTATAACACTGATCCAAGTTCAATTTTCACTCAATTGTTGTCGGATTCATCTCCTAATCTCAAATTTCTTGATGATAGACCTTGTCAGTTAGCTAAACATTCCAAATTCATATATCATTTAAGATTTTTGCGGCATCGACTAATATTTTGTTGAAGACCTAGTTTTGGTAGGGCATGAAGCTACGATCCCAGAAGCTGATCTTTAAGTCATTTTAAGCTCTTGTTTGGACTATTTAAACCTAAACAAGATTGCCGAGCAAACTTGTCCTCTTCGATCTCGTTAAAGTATCCAAAGGCTCATCCACTCAGGTATAGAATTATCCCTTTTCCGGGCCTCAGTGGATTAACTACGGAAAAGGTATACTCTAGGTATACTCCTGTATGCGCTAGAAGAGTTCTCCTTTCATTATTTTATACTTTTTCGGGGGAGGAGACTAATTGTACGAAAAAGGACCTTTTGGAGTCTCTCTTTAGGGTTTTCAGACTCTCTAAATATGAAAATACCAAGCGAGCATTCACCTACTCGGGCTCGATGTGAAATCCACGAGAGGGTAAGTAGAGGACTGTTTAAGTTTTTCAACTCTATAAACAAGAAAACACCGTCGAGCACAGACCAATCCGAACTCGATATAAAATCCACGGATAGGTGAAAAGAGGATTGTTTAAGTTTTTCAGACTCTATAAACAGGAAAACACCGGCGAGCATTAATCTGCTTGGGCTCGATATTAAAATCCACGAGCAGATATATGGAGTTATTGTTTAAGTTTTTCAGACTCCTTAAAATTGAAAACACTGGCAAGCAAGAACAGATCTCGGCTCGATATTAAAATCCAGAGATCAGTACATATAGAGTAATCTTCTATCTCTTATTCGAACTCTTTAAATTATGAAGAAGGTACTGAGTATTCCTCCCATGGGCTCGTTAAATTATTTACATGGTTGGACCTATTGAGTTTTCATTCTTTCTTGGACTCATTAAATCCACAAGAAGGGTATTCTTTTATCTAAAAAGAATAAGGAACGGGAAAACATATCATATCTTCATTATCAAAGGCAGTTTTCGTCAAGTTCTATCCTTGAACACAACACCTACTTGAGTCTATCTTGTTGGTTGGGTTTAGTTTTTGGCCTCAGGGTGAACCTTTCCTCCGAGTTATTTACTCCCCCGGTTGGTTATTCTTCCAACCATATGGAGGGTCTGTTAATGTCTCTTACATTTCAGACTTATTTACCCCATTATGTCAGAAACTGCCTAAGTCACTTTGTGTCGTGCTCACTGTTCAAGGATATACCCTGTGTCGGCCATTCTACAGTTTACCTTGACCTCATGTGTCAGCCTTCCTAGTGTCAGTATTGTCGCATATTATTCCATATCAGCTCTTACCAGTTGAGTGTTCCTCGAGTTGGATGATGGAGGATGCCTTAAGGCCTCCCTTCCAACGGACTTCTTCCCATCGACACCAAATCATTATTCTGGGATTGAAGTTTAGAGTTTCGATTAGTACCTTGGAGATTGCAGTCACCAGTGGCAATTTTCCTCGCTGTTGAATGATGAGAATACATCAATGTCTCTTCTTCGACAGGATTCCCAAGTGTTCAACTCCAAGTCCATCTATTCACATTTGGTGAATCGTACTTAGTACCTTGGACCCCATCATCATTATCAGTGGAAGTCCTCATGTTTGTTAACGGTATACATCAATGACTGGTAATCAAACGATGCCCTCCATGTTCGACTATCAGCTCATCTATTCACATGGTTCGGGTTTGTACCTAGGGTTATTGTCGGATGAAGACCTTGGGATTTTTTGATGACACAACTTCATTTTGTTATCACCCAAGTTGCGCATGACTGAGCCTCACTTATATTCGGCTCTCCATGAGACATAGATCCAGTTTGTTGTTATGGCTATGATCTCTCAGTTTGACATGGATCCACGCTTGTATTTCAAGTGGCCATGCTTTTATATACATCTCCTTGTTATGTATCGGAGATCATGTTGTATCTCACTACACATCTATAAGATGTCAACAATGTAATTGCTCGCTGACCTTGATCTTTGTTGCAAGTTTCTTGCGACTTCTTCTGTGGTTCTGTGCTCCTCCTCTGGCTTTGGATTGTAATGTATTTCGGCCATCGTTTCCCTCTGACCTCACACATTAGGGGGAATCTGTTATAGGCCAAAATTGCACCTCTCCGTCCGTGATCACCCTGAGCTGCTGATCACACAAAAGGACAATTTGGATGGAGGAGCATGTTGACCTTGGACCATATGACAACTCATCCTATTTCCTGAAAATACTGGAAAACATACAAAAATATCATTTTGAGGTATGAGCGCTACTCCACTTAAAGAGACTAGCGCCCATACGCGACTCCAGTGTATAATAGTATCACCCATCTCAATATATACGCTACTCCTTCTTAGCAAAGTAGCGCTTGACATTTAAAACTGAATGAGCGCTAGTTGTTAAACAATAGGGTAGCGCCCTATACGCTACTCCACTGAGTAATAGTCACGTATATCTTAAAAGATGATTAAAAAATATATTAATTCATCGAGGAGGATTAGTTGATGGCAGTTTCCTAACTCCCCCAAATTCCTCCATAACTACATCTCGACCTGAACTGCTTCTTTGAACCTATAAATACCAAGAAGGTTAAAGGAGAGGGGTTAGAAATTGGAGTTAGTGAGATTGATTAATGGAAAAAATTTGAAGAAGCTTGCATTGGAGAAGTTGTTGCAGAAGATATCCAAGCCAGAAGAAAGCCAGAGCCCAGAATCTAGTTGCATGAGCCTGCTTCATTGTCAGGTATATTTGTACTGCATTCTACTTTTGACAAATAAAGGTTGAAGTGTTTTCTTGTTCCAATTTGAATGTTTTATCAAATGGAATCTTAAGTTGGATTTATTTTGGTCGATACTGAATATTAAAGATAACTTGTGTTTCTTTCAAGCTTTATTTATTGCCCAAATTTTTTTGAGAAAGGTATCGTTGTTGCAGGTTTGCAGAAGGAAAGGTAGATTTGGAAGTGGAACACAGGACTAAGTCAAGGCAAGGATCAGACTTCGTTTAAAGGTATGTTCCCTACATCTACAGCTTTTTTCTTTTTGTAAATGCTTCTGTAACAGCATTAATACACTTACCTGTCACCCCAACCAAGTTGATAGTTTAGTTTCCTGGCTATAGGGTAGAAATATCTGCCAACATGGTGATGGTTCCATTTTGCATCCAAAAGATGGAGATGGTGATGATGATGAAGATGGTGATGATGATGAAGACGGTGACGTTGATGATGGTGGTGAAGTTGATGGTGATGGTGATGGTGATGATGATGAAGATGGTGATGATGATGAAGGCATTGATGATGATGGCGATGGTGATGAAGATGATGACAATGATGATGAAGATGGTGATGATGATGGACACGCTGACGAGGGACATGCCCTCAAGATTCCCTCAACCCCAAAACATGCCCTTTCAAAGAATTTTTTATCTTTGAGTGTGGTATGGGTGCCAACATGAGGTTTTGTCTACTAAGGATGGATATGAACACCTATGGCAACCTTCTCAATGGATGGAAAACCTAATATTATCATAACATTAGTAAAGCTTACTCCAACATGTAGTAATACCCCTCTATCCCTTCCAGACAAAATTCGACAACATTTTGGGTATTGGGGTAACAAGTTGGTGTGTTGAGGTGGATATAGCCTAAAAAATACACCTCATAGTAGTCATTTATTGTAATGTCAACTATACATGTGTTTAAGTCAACGTGTCTACATAAAATTAGATCGCTATCACATAATGATAAATTAAGGAAGTCCTAATTGTAAATGGTAGTGGATGTGATCATCAAATCAAAGGTGGCTATATCCGTGAGTGAGAATTAATGAGCTAGCTATACATCGTGCTCAAGGTTGTCCTATTTGTATGGTGACAATTGATTAAGAAATGATTCCATAACTTGGTTATTAATTTGTTGCATGATCTTAAGTGGACAAAATTGTCAAAATATATACTAGTGACGACATTTCATTATGTAGAGTATGGACATTTTGCATCTCATTATGTAGAGCTATTAAAAATCATGTTGGATCTCATTTTAACCTTTTGATGACAATGGACATTTTCTATTTTTAAGTATTCTTTTCCTAGTACTCAAGTTCCCAATATATATCTTATGTGCCATTAGGTGTGATTTGTCCATCCATTTATTCCGTTTGTTTTTAGATTAATTCTCACACATGATTTTGTTTGAGTTAGCCTATGTTTACAATGTTTTCTTAACATAGATACCATTAGAAGCTTTTACATGTGGAAAGATAAACCAAGATGAACTATGATATCCAACTTCTCTTCTAAGATCTAGGTAAAACCCAAATTTACACAACATCATATCATGATACACACAACATTAGACAACGAGATATATAAATCACATAACTGAAAATCCATGTACATCGAGGCTACAAAAACTAATCCAAACATATACAATTTCTGGCGAATAGTGGAACATGGTTCCCAATGTACGTACAATGGCAACTCGTGCCCTACATAAAATGCGACAACTCATGCCGTAGATACAAAATACATGGCAACTCGTGCCATAGATACAAAGTACATCAAAAATGGTGCACAAAAGTGCCACATCGTGGCTAATGTACATAACACATGGTGTGTCAAGCATTGTGACCACTGCCATCACTCCCAGGCATAGATCCAAAGTCAATCTTCCTACTCTTCGAGCTACCGGTGCCTAAGGTATTGCTCCATCTAGGAGTAAACCGTCTCTCCGAGCTATTGAACAAATGATATAAGATACCGTCATTTTCAATCATTTGCAACATTTACCACATTTATAAAACAAATGTAGAATTCGAATCTTAAATAAATCACCTCTGACATGAGTGGGAAACATTGGATAGGTGTCATGGATCTGCAGAGCCTCTCAACGATTCCAGCCTACAACATTTACAACAATCATTTCATTGAAAAGTCATAATTGCTTAAATTAATTTTTGTTAATGCATCAAAATATTTCATAAATTAGATTGATTCTCACCGTGAACACCTCCAACGATGGACATGGCTGGGCTTCTGGGCGAGCAGGTGGAACAGATAGCCAGACAACTAGCTCTGATGCAGTGATGGGGGGGGTGCAGATGTAGTGGCACCCACTACAGGTGCAACCACTGGAGATACTAATGAGGATATTGGAAGAGTAAATGCCACAATAGTGGCGGGAAGTGGGGATGATATGGCGGGAGAAGACACGGTGGTATCGGGTGGAGGAGGACCATGTGGATGATGAACCCTTGCCGGTTGTAGGATAGAGGGTATCAAACGAAAAGGGCTCTATGGGATGTTGAGGGATGGTGCATGGGAGGGAAGTCCTACATGGAGGGAGGACGATGGACAAATGGGAGGTTGTGGATGAAGAGGGGAAGATGGAAGGAAGGGGGGGCATGGAAAAATGAGGGAGGATGGATAGACATGGTGGCATGGATAAATTGGAGAGGATGTATGGATGTGGGGAGGGGGGGGGGCGAGTGGGGGAGGATGGATGGAAGGGGGAGTATGGCCGGAGAGGGGGGGCTGGATGGAAGGAAGAGGGTGGACGTAGGGAGGGGTCTAGTGGAAGCGAGGGAGGGGATTCATGGGAGAGGGTGGACGTAGGGAGGGGTCTAGATGGAAGCGAGGGAGCGCATTCATGGGAGAGGTGTTGATGTATATGTAACTTCGGAATGTATTTAATTTATATATTTATTGTACTCCTATAGAGATGTATTATTCCTCTATACGAAAGTGTCGTCATTTGTAGTAACAAGTGTTGCAAGTGTGTTAACTTTCCGATGGGTTATTAGAACACCTTGTAATGGGTCGGCCCGATATAATGTAATATGAAGTTATTGTACCTAGCTAGACAAGTTGGCCCCATAAGGTTATTGGGCAAACAGGACAAGTATAAATAGAAATCAGGAGATCTCTATTTGGATCACTCAGAAATCATTCTTCCTTCACTTGGAAAGTGGCGCACATTTGAGGAGGAGGATCATATTCTAGTAAAGACTATCTCTGTGTATTTGGTTGTACTTTGGTTGAGCTATTTTCTCTATCTATCTCTAAGGAAGTTGTGGGGCTTTTCACCTTAGGGTTTTCCCCATGGAAACTCTGTGTGTCTATTGTCTCTCATGATTTTGCTTCTTGTGATGATTGACATGCTTGTTATGATTGATATGCATTGATATACTGTACATGTTATTCTCTCAGTAAAGATCCTAGAGTATTGTGAATTAATGCTCAAAATTTAACATGGTATCAGAGCTAACCTGAGAAGAAGACATTGTGCAGTGACAAAAAACTATGGTTTCTTGTTTATTGGGTTTCTCTCCACAGATTTTGGAAACGCAGTATAGTAGATTGAATCCACTCATCAAGGAGGATCTATCTGTCCAATCAGAATTCAATTCTTAGCATTTTCAGATTTGGCCCTAAAAATTAGGGTTTCCACAAAAATAGGAATTTCTAAAATCTGAAGACATAGCTGGAAGCTCCTTGGAAAAATCAAAGTTTAGAGCTTTGGATCGAGATTTTTTGCTGGGTAAATCTCTGGGAAACTCAAACCCTAATTCTGGGTCCTCCCTAGTGAATCCGGGAACGCAAAAAGGTAATTATGAAGGGTGAAGCTTTGCAGATCTCAAATTATGAATACAAAAAGCTAATCAGATCATGAAGGCACATATTTCTATCCTTTCATAAAGTTGAAATTCACTTTTTGATTTTTTAGGGTTTTTCCAACAAACCCTAATCCGAGACCAGATCCAGTTTTCAGCAAAGCAAGTGGTAAGACCTAAATCTCTCCTATTTGCATTTAAAGTACTCTTTAAGATGTCTCACCACACTAAGCTTTAGGATAAGCTTGAAGGGGTTGATAACTTCTGAGCCTAGAAGTATAGGACTGGGTTAATCTTGGAAGAAAATGAATTGGAATCCTACATCAGCTCTGAGGTCCCTATCCCAGAGGATGAAGAGGCTAAGGTATTGCACAAGAAGAACTTGGTCAAGGAAAAGAGAATCATTTCTGATTCTATCAAAGACCATCTCATACCACATGTGTCATCTCTAAAGACACCCAAGGAGATGTTTGACTCCCTGACCAAGTTATTTGAAGGGAAGAACATAAATCGGAAGATGACTCTGCGGAATCAATTGAAAGGGGTCAAGATGTTGAATGGAGAGACCATTCAATCTTACTTCTCCAAGGTCTCTTAGATCAAGGAAAAACTTGAAGCTGTGGATGAAGTAGTGGACAATGGTGAAGTTGTTATGACCACACTAAATGGCCTACCTAGGTCATGGGATTCCTTTATCCAAGGAATCTGTGCAAGAAATAAGTTGGTCTCTTTCAGTAGAATGTGGGAGGAATGCTCTCAAGAAGAAGCAAGGCTTGTGGCTCGAGAAGAAAAGATGGGGAATGAAGATCAAGCTCTCACAACTCACACCAAAGGAAGCAAGTTTAAGAGGGAGAGATCTCATAACAAGAAACATTCTCACCCTCATCACAAGAAGAAAGACATATCTCATGTTCAGTGTTTTGAATGTAATGCGAAGGGACACTTTGCTTCAAACTGTCCCAAGAAGAAGAAAGACAACAACAACAACTTCAATAAGAAGAAGAAGAATAACAAACTAAGATATCATGCCCATGCTGCTGAGGATGATGAACCTCCCAGGAAGAAAGCTAGAGCAGAAAGTGATGATGATGACTCATCAAGTGAAGAAGAGTATGTTCTAATCTCTGCTCTCACAGGTACTATCTCTCATGGTTGTAATGATTGGTTAATTGACAGTGGGGCTTCCAAACACATGACTGGGTTTAAAGAATCTTTTATAAATCTATCTAAACATGAATCACCCCATAAAGTGAAAATTGGGGATGACTATCAATACCCTATCAAAGGAAGTGGTGAAGCCTCCTACAATCTAGATTCTGGAAAGTACTTGAAGATGAAAGAAGTTCTCTATGTACCTGGTCTCAGAAGAATCTACTCTCCATTTATTCGTTATATGCAAAAGGTATGAGGGTTGCATTTGTAGATGGCCAAGTCCTAATGTGGCAAAAGGGTAAAACTATTGATGATGTAGTGGTGATTGGAGAGCAAGAGGGAGGATTGTATAAATTGAAAGGACAACCTGAACATGCCATGGTGCATGATTCCATGGAGCCAAGTGAACTATGGCATAGAAGACTTGCACACATGCACTACAGAACATTACCAATTGCAAGTAAAGTTATAGAAGGTCTTCCTGAAATCAAGACCAAGCATGAAGGTGTTTGCAAAGGATGTGCAAAAGGAAAGAACATCGAGAAGGCATTTCCAAGCAGTGAAAGCAAGGCAAAAGATATCTTGGAAATTATCCACTCCGATGTATATGGTACGATGTCATCCAGTTCTCTGAGTGGGTATATTTACTATGTCTCTTTCATTGATGACTTCTCCAGAAAGACTTGGGTTTACTTCTTGAATAAAAAAGATGAAGTGTTGGATAAGTTCAAGGAATTCAAAACCTTGATGGAGAACCAAACTGATAAGAAGATCAAAATATTCAGATCTGACAATGGTGGAGAATTCACTTCAAGTGACTTCAAGAAGCTATGCAGTGATTCAGGGATTAAGAGGGAGTTGACTGCTCCTTACAATCCACAGCAAATTGGAGTTGCAGAAAGAAAGAATAGAACAATCATGGAAGTAGAAAGGGCTATGCTGCATGAACAGGATCTACCTATGCATCTATGGGAAGAAGCAGCTAGGAGTGCTGTATATGTGCAGAACAGAACACCCCACAAGATATTGGACAACAAGACACCAGAAGAGGTCTTCTCTGGTAAGAAACCTGAAGTCAGCCATCTCAGAATATTTGGTTGTCCAGTATACACTCATGTCCCAAAGGAAAAGAGGACCAAGCTAGATCCTTAAGGAAAGAAGGGTATCTTTGTGGGTTGCATTGAAAGCTTGAAGGCTTACAGAATATACTTTCCAGGGTTCAAGAAGATTGATGTCAATAGGGATGTGACATTTGATGAAAACTTAGCATTCATCAAATCAAGGAAGACACCTGTTGAAGATTATAAAGAACCTAAAGAAACTAGATTTCAAGACACTACCATGACTGAAGCAATGCCAGATGCATTTCGTGAAATTGAAGATCCACAAGAACCTGTAGATCCACCCCGTGAGAATAACTCTCACAAGAGGAAACCTGGATGGGCTAGAGAGCTCATTCAAGATGCAGAAATATATGTCATTCCAGAAGAAGAACACAAAGAAAAGAAGAGAACTAGATCTCATACTAGCTATGTTGCTTTACTCCGTGACATCATAAACAAAGAACCTTCTCGCTATGAAGAAGAAGCAGAAAAGAAAGAATGGAAGGATGCCATGGTCGAAGAATACCAATCAATAATGAAGAATGATGTTTGGGATGTTGTCTCAAGACCTGAAGGGAAGTCTGTTGTGACTTCCAAATGGATCTACAAGATCAAGCATGCTACAGATGGCAACATAGAGAAATACAAGGCAAGATTTGTAGCTCGTGGCTTCTCTCAGAAAGAGGTAATAGATTATGAAGAAACTTTTTCTCCTGTAGCCAGGTACACTTCCATCAGATCAGTACTTGCTCTGGCTGCAGTGATGAAATGGAAGATACACCAGATGGATGTCAAGACTGCTTTCTTGAATGGTGTAGTTGAAGAGGAAGTATATGTGGAGCAGCCACTCGGTTTTGAAACACATGATAGGGAGTCATATGTATGCAGATTGAAGAAATCCTTGTATGGCTTAAAACAAGCTCCGAGGGCTTGGTATGGTAGGATGGATAGTTTTCTATCTAGTTTGGGCTTTACCAAGAGTAAAGCGGATTCCAACCTTTACTACAAGGTTGAGGAAGGGAATCCTATGATTCTACTCCTGTATGTGGATGACCTATTTGTAATAGGAGATGACAAATTAATTACCGATACAAAGAGGAAGCTTGCTACCGAGTTCGATATGAAGGACTTGGGGATGATGCACTATTTTCCAGGTATGGAGGTGTGGTAGAGTGCAGACGGGATCTTCCTTGGACAAGGGAAGTACACAGTAGATATCCTGAAGAGGTTGGGATGATGGATTGCAAGGCCATGGCCACATCTATGGCATCGAACCTGAAGCTTCTGTGTGATGCTTCATTTGAGCCGGTTGATGTCTCTATGTATCGTCAGATGATTAGGTCCTTGATGTACCTGATGAACAAGGGACCATATATTTGCTTTGCGGTGAACACATTGAGCCAGTTCCTGACAGATCTGAGGAGTGTTATCTGATATATTTGTTTAGCAAGAAGCAGTCCTGCATAGCACTAAGTACAGCCTAGGCAGAGTATGTTGCAGATTGTTCGGCTAGTTGTGAGGCAGTATAGCTTCGGAAGCTACTGTCTTAGTTATTTGATCTCCCGCTGGAAGCTACTGGTATCTTTTGTGACAACCAGAGTTGTGTGAAGTTGTCTGAGAACCCCATGTTCCACGACAGGTCGAAACACATAGAGATCAAATATCACTATTTCAGGGATATGGTGCAGAGTGGAGCATTGAAGCTCCTGTATGTTGCGACGGATGAGCAGATTGTATATGTACTGACGAAGCCACTAGCTAGAGTGAAGTTCGAGTACTTGAGAGAGGGGCTTGGTGTTCTTCATATTGACAACACTTCAAGAAAGAACTGATGGACACATTTGCTGAAGCCATTCCAAGCATGTTGGAAGGAGGATCCTTCACATGGCTGTGGATGTAAGCACTAGATGATGAGAATCAGGACGATGCTCCAGTTACTACTCTGTATGGATCATGTTGGATGATGGATATCATCAGTTGGATCATTTTAATGTATGTATGTATGCATCATATTGGATGCTAGATATGATCAGTTGGATCATTTATTTGTATGTATGTACGCATCATGTTGATGCTAGATATGATCAGGTAGATCATGTATTTATATATGTATCAGGTGGATACTTGTATGATCAGTGTGATCATGTACTTATGTATGTATTAGGTATGATCAGTGTGATCATGTACTTATGTATGTATCAGGTGGATGCATTATGTATATCAGATGGATGCATTGTATGATCAGGTAGATCATGTATGATATGTATTAGGTAGATATTGTGTATACATCAGATGGATATATTGTTTTATCAAGGTGATCACAGATGATGAGCTTCAGGATGTTGTTCCAGATGATATGCATCAAGTTGATGCTATGATGATTGGGATGATCACAGATGACGAGCTTCAGGATGTCACTCCAGATGACACGCATCAGGTTGATGCTATGATGATGATCAGGTTGAGCATGTGATGATGTACATCAAGATGATGTATGGTGAGTATCAGTTTGATACTCTGTGGCCGTGGACAGGTTGTGCAGGTAGCATAGAGAAGATCCTGGGACATCCTATACTCTGCGTTAGGATGCTCTTTCGAGGTTTTGCTACATGTAGCATAGAAAAGATCCTTTAAAAACCGGACAGGTAGAGTAGTGTGCTCATAACATCCTGGGTTGCTCTATCGAGATCCTATACTCTACACTAGGATGC
Source organism: Larix kaempferi (assembly GCA_027924585.1). Taxonomy (NCBI): domain Eukaryota; kingdom Viridiplantae; phylum Streptophyta; class Pinopsida; order Pinales; family Pinaceae; genus Larix; species Larix kaempferi. The sequence goes on from BSBM01000742.1 coordinate 9,998,675, forward strand.
TCTAAGTAGGTTTTGCTACAGTTTCGCATAAAAAAGATCCTTTAAAAACTAGACAGGTAGAGCAGTGTGCTCGTAACATCCTCGGTTGCTCTATCGAGATCCTATAGTCTGCGCTAGAATGCTCTGAGTAGGTTTTGTGAAAGTTCACATAGAAAAGATCCTTTAAAATCCAGACAAGTAGAGTAGCGTGCTTGTAACATCTTGGGATGCTCTATTGAGATCTAGATAGGTAGAGCGGTGTGCTCGTAACATCCTGGGATGCTCTGAGTAGGTTTTGTGAAGGTCAACATGTAAAAGAACCTATAGTTTGCGCTAGGTTTTGTTGACGCACGTAATCAGTTTTGGGATCCACAGTATGGCCATTGATGATGAAGACCTGTAGGTGGTGGGCCTACATCCAGTATGAAAAAGGATTGGCTCTAAAGAACTTCCTATGACGAGTAGATTTAGAGATTGGTTGAGATAGTAGCAGCAGTGACGATGACGATGATTCATGCATCGATGACGATGATCCAGGGAAGAAGACTTGTGCTAGTAGATCTATGTCGAGAAATACCTTCCTAGTTAAGAGGGAGTGTTGATGTCTATGTAACTTCAGAATGTATTTCATTTATATATTTATTGTACTCCTATAGAGATGTATTATTCCTCTATATGGAAGTGTCATCATTTGTATTGACAAGTGTTGCAAGTGTGTTAACTTGCCAATGGGTTATTATACCACCTTGTAATGGGTCGGCCCAATATAATGTAATATGAATTTATTGTACCTAGCTAGACAAGTCGGCCCCATAAGGTTATTGGGAAAACATGACAAGTATAAATAGAGATCGGGAGATCTCTATTTGGATCACTCAGAAATCATTCTTCCTTCACTTGGAAAGTGGCGCACACGTGAGGAGGAGGATCATCTGCTAGTAGAAGACTATATCTATGTATTTGGTTGTACTTTGGTTGAGATATTTGCTCTATCTATCTTTGAGGAAGTTGTGGGGTTTTTCACCTTAGGGTTTTCCCCACGGAAACTCTGTGTGTCTATTATCTCTCATGCTTTTGCTTCTTGTGATGATTGACATGCTTGTTATGATTGATATGCATTGATATACTATACATGTTATTCTCCTAGTAAAGATCCTAGAGTATTGTGAATTAATGCTCAAAATTTAACAAGAGGGTGGATACATAGGACTAAAATGGGGAGACACAGCTGTTGGTGGCACCTACATATACATTTGTAATATAATAATTTAGTAAACAAACAATAAATTACAACATAGTAAGTTGTAACAAATCAAATTAAAAGCATGTTTATAACTACACATTGTACCTGTGTATATGGTGATGTGCCAATCCCTGGCGGGGGTGGTTGATCACCGTAGTCTTGGAACACCTATGGACAACAAAATGCATGCATGTTATGGACATGTTAAACAAGTCATTATCTAGGAAATCAAGATATTCAAAAACATTGTACGAACTATCAACGTGTATGCCATAAATATAAATACTTGAGTAATATAAATGACATAAGTAATAACAAAAATGTGTCAAGTACTGAAAATACCTCCCTGTGGGGTGCAACAATTTCAATTGTAGCTGCCACTGCTGCATCCAGGTTGGGAGATTCTACGTTCTCCCATCTTGGTGTATCAGCTCTGAATAATTGTACATTGAAATAATAGTTTAAGTCAAACAAAGCTACTTTACAAGTTATCAAGTGATGATTGAAAACACATTAAAAAAATAGCTAACCTGATGCATATAAAAGCCCTCGATCGGGCCATGGCAAGTGTGCCCACAATGGGGACAAAGATGTGGCATTGTCCTCATCGAACTGGAATGCCCAGCATGGCTACCATCAGTCATGGGTCTATCCTGGCCCTGTTGTGAAGGCCCTACACCTGGATCTCTATCAAGGTCACCCGACCTCTCCACTGTAGTCGCTGCTACAAATGAGGTGTGTTTGAGGAGTCCACGAGCAACATTCCTCATTGCCACCTCGATTTGATCAAGCTTGTGGGGAAACTGAGGTGGTCGGGGAGAGGGGTTGGGTTCGTGCCTCGGAGCTAGTGGCCCTCTTAGTGGGTTCCTCCTGGAAGTAGGTCGATCTTGGGCAGAGCCATGCACAACACCCTGGAACTTAGTTATGTCAAAATAGTTGACATGTAAACCGAGGCAAAACTCAGCCCACAGTTGATGAAGGAAGTACTGTGGAACCTCCCTATTATTACAGGGAGGTTTATCATACACCATGAACCACCTCTGCATCCAATTGTCCCTCCACGGTTGGTAATAACACCAATCCATGTAGACACGTGGCTTTGTAATGTTCGGTGGTTGCTTTGTTTCTGGTTCGGTGAACATACTATATAATTGGGCTTTTGTAATGTTCAAATCTTTTATTGCTTCCTTGGAGATGCCCGTGGAGTAGTACTCCCGCATCCTAGCTCTAAATTGAGTCATGTCGGTCAATCGAGTTCTCAATTGACGTGGCAAGAGACAATCGAGATGTTTCCCCGGAGTTTCTAAGTTCGTGAGTGTGCACTCGCATTTCATTTTCATAATGGTTAAGGTCATCTTGTTCAAAATTGGGTTGGGGGTTTTGGTTTTGTTCGGAATTTGGATTGTGTTCATGGTTTTCTTCGACATTGGGTCCAAGGTTTGGGTTTTCTTATGTTCCACCGGACTCCAGGTTAACATTTTGTTCATTCATTGTCTCAGTTTGCAAAATGCAATAGAAAATTGGTTCGTTGTTTTCAAAATTTGGCAATTATTTACAATAAAATAAACAAAAAAAATCAAAAGATTGACACAAATAATGAATAAAATGAAAAAAAATGTGATATTTACCTATTAATCGAAGTGTTGATGAGTTTGTGGGTGTTTTTGGGTGGTTTGGAGTCAATTTGGCCTCCTTTGGTGGTTGAATCAATGCGCACGTGGAGGAGGAGGACGCGCTCGGCCAAATGGAACAATGGGAAATTGTGCTCTGTTTTTTCTTTTTTAACAGAGGAACGTGCACGCCACTGTTGCGCGCGTGCGCCAGCCACGCGCACGTGCATCGGTTCGGTAGTGAACCTAGCGGCGCGTGCGCACTGCCTTAGGTGCATACGTGCCATTTTTATTTTTCGCTAGCGTGCCCCCATTGCAACGAAAATGGGGACCATCTTCGTGCGCCCACCCTTAAGTGCCCCCATTTAATGGGGATACTTATGATGAACTTGACTTTTGGTGTGCCACTTGCCCTGGTGGAGTAGCTGCCCTACTTTGACAACCTGATATAGTTGGATCTTCTTCTAGTGGGTTCCCTTAACCTATGTGTCCATGATCTAATCAATGGTTTTTCTGTTGATTTCATTCAAGTTTAAGCTATGTAGGTGTCAATTTATCTGCCACCTTCGATGTGTCTAGCAATGGTGGAAAATATGGGCAAATGAGCTCCACATTAAATACTAGGTGTAGGCCAAGGAATGGAGGAATACTTAATTCGAAAACATTCTCACTAACTTCCTTGGTGATGGTGTATGGCACATATTGATGTGGATGAAGCTTGCAATTAGGTCTTGTGAGCCTCTCCTTTTTCAAATGCAACCAAACCTTATCACCCACTTAGAACTTGTGTGGAACCCGATGATAGTCATGTTGATGCTTGTACTTGGTATTGAATTTTTTCCAAAATGTCATGGACCTATTGGTGGTTGTGCTAGATTCGTTCAATAAATATGGTGGCCTTATTAGCCTCATTCTAAGCATGGGTATATTCCTCCTGTGTGGATGCAATGGGAATAGCTACATCAATTGGGGCCAATGGTTGGAATGCCAAGCACACCTGAAAAGGGTTGTGGCTAGTAGAGTTATGAAGGGCTCTATTATGGCTATGCTAAACATATGGGAGAATATCATCCCATGTGCGGGGATTCTTAGAATTGTACATTCTCATAATATGCACAATCATATGGTTGACTATCTCTGTTTGTCCATTAGTTTGGGGGTGGAAAGGAGTCAATTTGGTGAGCTTGGTATCCATCAATGACCATAGGATAGACCAGAAGGTGATTAGAAACCCGTTGTCCTGATCTAAAATGATAGTTTTTTGAAGCCCAAAATGAATCCAAACATGCTCGAAGAAGAGCTTAGTAGTGGATTCATCATAAATGATCTTCTTATAAGCTATTAGAATGGCCATCTTAGAGAAACGATCCACGACCACAAACACACTGTCATTACCATGCTCGGTTGAAGTTAGTCCTAACATGTAATCCATGGAGATGGATTCTCATGGCACATTGAGAGTAGGAAGAGGGGTGTACAATCCCTTCTTCTTAATAGCAGGTTTGGCAATGGCGCATACAGTGCATGATCTAATATCGACACCTTGTTAGAGCTTGGGTCAATACAAATACTTCTAAAATATCGTCATTTTCTTTAATTTGGTGCCAAAGTGCCCTACCACCTGACTATAATGTGCTTCCAAAATCAACTTCGTATGCTCATTTGAAGGAACATGAAGATGGCCCAAGTGGCATATCAAACCTTCTTGGGGATGAAATTCTACCACTAGCGTGCCTACACATAGTGCTTGATACATGGGAGAAAATTCGAGATCATTGTCATATAGTTGAGGCCACCCAGAGCTCGCATGGCCACAAGCATTGAGCACTGTGGTCAAGGATGCTAATGGAGGTCGACTATGGCAATTAATGACTCGATTGGTGCTGCCCTTCTTATATTTAATGTTCAAGTGGAATTGATGCAAGTATGTGGACCACTTTTGGTGATGGTCATTTTGTAACTTTACTCATGCTTGCATGAACTACAAGGGCATGTGATCAATGTGGATGATCGTCTCTTTTCTTAGGATGTAATGATTTCATTAGTGGTAGGCTTGGGCAATGGAATACATTTCCTTGTCATAGGTGGGGTACTTGCAGACGACATCTGAAAGGGCATCACTGTGGTATGTTACTAGATGGTCATGCTAAGTGAGGACTACACTAACAACATAGTCTAAAGCATCTATATCAATTTCAAAGGGTTGTTGCAGATATGGTAAGGTAAGGATGGGCGCTGAACATAAGTACTACTTCAGTTCCTCAAATTCTTGATGTTGTGGATTGGACCAAACAAAATTCTCCTTATACCCACATTTGGTCACCTAGATAAAGGCCCGAGCAATATTAGAGAATCCCAACACAAACATGTGATAGAATTTGTTAAGGCCTAGAAAGCTGTGAAGCTCTGTGAGAGTTGTCGGGGTCGTCTAGTCAAGAATGGCTTGGTTCCTGGACAGATCCACATGCACATCATGTTCATCCACAATGTATCCTATATACTGAATCCTCTCCATTCCAAATTAGCAGTTCTCTATATTGGAATATACCTTGTGCTGACGCAGGGTGCTGAGGACCCGATGGATATGCTGCAAATGTTCTGCCCATGTTTTGCTATAGATGAGGATATCATCTAGATATATGACCAAAAATGAATTAGTGAATAGTAGGAGAATATTGTGCATCATCCTCATGAAATTTGTTGGATCATTAGTCAAGCAGAAAGGCATGACCAACCGCTCAAAAAGGCCTTCTCAATATTTGAAGGCAGTCTTCCAGACATTGATCTTCTCAATTGGCACCTGATGATAGCCAGACTTCAGATCTCTTACTGAAATTTTGGCACCCTTGAGCTAGTCAAGAAGGTCATCGATTTGGGGAATGGGATACCAATTCTGGCATGTGCTTTTTTTTAAATCTCTGTAATCAATACAAAGTCACCATGTCCCATATTTCTTCTATACCAACACAATTGGACTCCCACAAGATGAGGAGTTGGTTCAAATATTCCCTTCCTAGATTAGTTCTTGAATTTGACATTTGATTTATTCATTTTCCATGAGGGAACTCATGTATATCGTCATATTAGGTAAAGGAACCCTGGGTATCAAATCAATGGAATGCTTGACTTGGCAATGTACTAGCACCCTGGCAGGTGTGGTGAAGAAGTATTTGTATGCTTCCATGATCTTTTCCACCTATTTCTGTTGTGTTGAGGGATCCAATGTAGAGATAGTGGAAGTTGTTGTGATATTTTTCTCACCCTTAGAATGAATCATGAAGAGGACAAATTTCGTGCAAATTTCCCAATTTGGGAGATTTCCTTCCTGCACTTCTTAACTGTAATGAGAGACACTACAGTGTTGAGAACTCTATCTAGCATCTTGTAGAGTTTTTTTTCTCAAATTAACAATGACACTACGAGGACTAGATTCATGCACATCTTGATGTTTCCACATAAATGGTTGTCCTAAAAGAACATCACAAACTTCAAGTGTGAAAAAATCACACATTACCTCATATTTGGAGGGATTTATGTCGTAGAGTAGGAAGAATTGTTGACTAATGCAGATGTCCTATCTCTAGCTGGCCCACCCAATGTTGTAGGGTTACGAGTGTGGTGTTGTTGGAAATTTCAATTATTTGATGACCTCTGTCAAAATCATGTTCTTTTAGCTTCCACTGTCAACAATGAAATGTAGTGTAGTTTCCTTGAACCACATCCGTGAGTGGAAAAGGCATTCTCTTTCCTCTGACTTCTCTGGATCATTAGGATGGGCCTTTATGGTAGCAATGGTAAACCTAGTTTTGGCATCGATGATCCGCTTTCCCTTTTCTGTGAATGGGACATTGGTTTCCACATCATAGTTAGAACTGAAATATGACTCTAAAGCCGTGATCTCATGCACCAATGAATTCTTTGAGCGACATTCATCAGTGTTGTGCCAGGGGCTCTTATGGAACTTGCACCGCTTCTTGATTTCCTTCTTTGTCTTCTTGTTAGCCTTCTTTGCTTGTGATTTGGATTGGTTGTACTAGGGTTGGTTGTCCTTAGTCTTCCCTTTGTTCTGCAGCCCAAGATTTCCCTTTCCTTGATTTTTCAACAGATTCACAGACCCAAACTCTTGCTTATTCTTCTGCCTAAATTTCTGCTCGATTTTGATAGCATATTGATAAGCGATGCCTAATGACTAGATGTCCAGGAACTCTATTTCAGTTTAGATGTACCTATGTAGGCCATTTCAATCTTTCATAGACAAGTGTCACTTGGATTTCCTAATACCAATATTTATGCATAAGGTATGGAAGCTCTTAGTGTACTCCGACACCATTTGGTTCCTCTCCTGTCGTAAAGTGGTCCATTTTGTGTATTGGTCATTACAAATTCCAATGGGATAGTATTGATTCTTGAGGGCTTCCACAAAATATGCCTTGGTGGGATCACCCCCAAAAATATCAATCCCTCCTGTGGAATTTTTCTCATAATAATTGTCCCACCAATCTTTCACATGGGGCAGTGCTTTAAGGAGCGCAAAGATGATATTTTCCGTATCGGAGAAATTGTGGACATAGAAATATCCCTATAGAAAACTTAACCATTTATCTACGACATCGGTATCTATCTAACCTTCAAATATAGGAATATCAAAGTTAAATTGTACCTTGAAGGGTGTGGCTCCTCTGAAGCGTCTTCTTTTGATTGATTATCCCTCTGATGCATCCAACATCCATTGAAGAATTTGGGTAAAATGATCCATCATGTGCACTTATTTGCCACAACATTCAACGTAGAATGGAGAAATCTGTCGAAATTGAACCTTAAAAGGTGCTAGAACCCACCAATGATCTAACCCACCCATAGGTAAATAAATGCAAATGAAAAATAAAATGGGGCATTTAATCTCTTCTATAAATAGAAACCCCTCTCTTATGTTTTTCCACTTCTATTTTGTGCTGAGAAATTGCTAACAATTCTCGAGTCTGTTGGAGACAAGGAGTGAAGTGTGATCACTCACATCCCACTACTTGGCCTCCAACTATATTGTTGAGTTAAGGTTCTTTTTTGTCCCTTTATTTTAACAGTTATGGTCTTAGGCATCAATTTTATAGGTTCTATTAATAGAATACCTCTTTGACCTAAAGAAGGAGTTGCAGTATTTTTGTGCTTATGAGGGAATCCAAATGCAACATTATGTCCCATACACACCACAACAAAATGGTGTAGCTGAGAGGAAGCCTATAGGACATTGAAAGAGATGGCTGCCTTCTTGCTTGAAGGAAGGGATCTTCCACCATATTTCTAGGAAGAAGCAGTGAACTATTCTACATACATTTAGACTAGGGTACCCACAAATATGTGGATAGGGTCACTCCATTCGAAGCATTGAAGGCACACACACCTAATGTCTCTCATCTGAGGATTTTTGGATATAAGGCATGGGCCATAATCCGATCTGAAAAAAGAAAATCTATTCAACCCCAAAGTAGTGAATGCATTTTGCTAGAATATGCAGAAGATGAAAAATCATACAAGCTGATGTAGATTGCAACCAAAACATGTTTCTTTGAAGATTCGTGAAGATCCTTTGCAACATCTACAACGAGTTGAAGACCAAGGTAGATCTGATCTGCCTACTCCATTTCCACCTGATGAAGATTAGGATGAGGTCTCTTCTGATGAGGACCAAGTTGAATTAGATCTTGATGTTGAGAATGAAGATCAAGCAGATGTAGATCTAGAACCAACACCTGCCCCCAATCCATGGCCAAGGCCAAAATGGGATCACAATCTCCTTGAAGTTGTTGGGAGTGTAGTTGGGGATCCATCTGACATTAGGAGAACCAGATATCAGTATCAAGTTGAAAACCTTGCACTATGTCAAACAGATCCACTTCTCTCAGAGAGGTGCTACATGGTGATGGGGTCTGATCCACAATATTTCACAAACACTTGCCATAATCCAATATGGTAGATGAAGTTCACATGCAGTACATCAGGGAACTAGTGCACAACAGTACCAACAAACTGTATTATTGTCCTATAGAGGAGATGACTGCTGAAATTTTTACCAATTTTTTACACATGTGAAAGCTTCTTAAGTTCCTTGATGTTCATTTTTTAGGGGGATTATTTTTCCCATGAGGTTTTCCCCATTTCCTTAGTTTCATGAACAATTATTTTTATCATTTATTTGATTGTATGGGTGACCTTTGGTCTCAGTAACTAGGGCCCAGGATGTCCAAGTTTGGATTAAGGGGGGGTGTTAGGATAATTAATACTCCATCTTTGTCCTACTTAACATTATTTACCTTTTCCTAGTAGTTGATAATGTTATTTCCCCCCTAGTGGTGTGCAAATGTCATCTAGTACCCATTATCCACCTAATGTACCTTGAATGCATGATTTTATTCCAACCAGATTCGGTTCCCTACATTTTAGGAGCTAACGTTGTGTTCTAGTTCAGTCCACCTGAGTCCCTAAACTCCACTGAGGGAATTTAGCTCCAATCAACACTGATTGTGATCTAATGCACCCGTTTTCACCTACTTTGCATCAATAGCTCACTAATGCACCCTCCATGGTTAGTTAACTGACAGTAGCTTCAATTAACTGAGTTTTGGTTAAGTTGAGTTGAGTTTGGGACTTCTAGAGCACTCCAATGGTGACTATTCCTATGCTAGACTGACATGGATTTGAATTCTACTAGGATAATTGAATTCTCTCCATTGTAACATATATGTTGACTATAATGATTAATGGATCATAATGCACATTTATGTTTCCATCTAAGTTCCATTGCATGATTAATTTTACTACTCATTTCACTGCAATTTTCATCGTAATTCATCTTTTCTGCTCATTATTTTCACTATGAAGTATTATCAGCTCTATGATATGCTTTGTTCTAGAATTTCACATTATGAAACCGACATAACCAAAAGAATGACCATGAATATTTAAATTGTCCCGCACATCCATCCGACTATATACAATGTTCATTGAATTTAACTTCACGTATTTTTAGTGATTCATATAAAATATTTTCAATACAATGTTGTACAAATTGTTTATCATGTGTACGATCATCAATGATATAAAAATTATATTTTCTGATCACATCTCGGTTCTCACACATTCTTTCAATTCCATCAACATTATGCCAAGAATGTCTATATAGAACATGGACAAATACCAAAACTTGGTCAGAATGATAGTATTCACTTTGTATCTCCTTTTGTGCAGCAAATATGTAGTTTTCTACAAAATCAACCACATAAAAAATTGTTATGGGTGGAAAAAATTCACGAGAGTATTTGAATTGCAGGTCTTTCCATCGTGCTCTATGTGAATGCTTGGTGTATTTCTAAATTTCATTTTCAACTGTCTTCAAAAAACGGGTGAAAACGTGAAGTTGGGTAACACTTCTGTGAGAATCGGGTGCGAAAGAGACATAGCGGAAGTTATTCGGCCGAATAACCAAATTTATTCGGCCGAATAAATTTCATTATTAGGCCGAATAAATTTCGTTATTCGGCCGAATAATTTATACGTTATTCGGTCGAATAACGTTTAACGGTTCACTGTTAGAAATAACAGAGACCTCTATTTGTGTGCGAGGTATAGTCGGATGGGAAAAATACACGACGTTTTTTTATTTATTCAGCCGAATAATTATTCGGCCAAATAATTATTTTTCATAAAAGATCGGCCATGGCCTGTCTTTATCATTTTCTATGTAGGAATTTTTGGACTCCGCTTTGAGACCCACTGCCGGACCTGCCCGCGCCACTCATCTCACCACTGCTCCGACCACCCACCCACGTCTTCCTGGCTGGACCTGTCCATTCCACTAGTGTCGCTACTGCTAGACTCGTCCTCGCCACCCTGTTCACCATCCTGCAGCTTTTGTTGGTGGTCTGCCAACCCTTTCGTCTCCCCCTCCTTTCATCCCCCTTCTTTGCCACCTTGCTGCATCTGTTTGTTTTGGAGTGGACTTTGCCACCTTGCTGCATCTGTTCGTTGGTGGACGTTCGTTGCTGCGTTTGTTTGTTGGTGGAGTGTTCTTCATTTGGTGGACGTTCATGGTGGTCTATTCATTGGTGTAGTGTTCGTCTATTGAGTGGTCATTGGTGGACATTCGCGTTGGAGTGGTTGTGGATTGTTCGTCGTGGGGTCGACTACACAAGTAATTTTATTTTAATTTTTAATTTTAATTTTTTCTTTTTGTTAAATTTTATATAAATGTTGCTTCATTTTGTTGCAGGTGTCGTTTCCTTTTTCGGTGCTCAGGGTCATTTGACTTCATTCGCTCAAGTTCAGTTTGGGGTTGGCTTTCAGCAGTAAAACAAGAAAAGCAGGTATGCCAAAACAATATCTAATTTGTCTGTGTAATTTATCTATTATATGATTAAGGAGTAACCAAAAAAATTAGAATCTAAATTAGTGGGTACCGTACATGAGTTCATGAACTCTGTCCATGTGGACAGAGTTCATGAACTCTATCCAAATTGGACAGAGTTCATGAACTCTAGCCTATCTTAACTTAGACCTTGAATGGAAGGGAAGGAAGGACCTTAATATAGAACTGTTGGTAATTATTAATTTAGTACCTTTTTAGTGTGATTTAATGGGTGATTTGATCATAATAAGCCCTACCTAGCCCGCCTAGCTAACTTTTAGAGCATAGCCCTTAGTTGGAATTAGATTACCTATCACAAATAATACTTATCAAATTTTGAGCAAAGCCTAATCAAACGAGCCGAGATACTTAAGCAATAGGAACCGTAATTTCTGAGTCATGAAAAATTAAGAAACGATGTACTAAATATGCTAAATTCTGTGGACCGAATGATAGTTACTAATTTAGCACTTGCATGGATAGGAGAGAAAGTAAAGTAGTAATTGTAGGAGCCTCTATTGAGATTAGGAAAAAAACAGAATCCAAATGTATGGTTTTAATTAGTTTCTATTTCAAGTAGTTGTATTCTGAGTTTATAATTGATCCAATTATGCAATTAGTTTACATACGATATTATGAGTTCATAATTTATCAAATAATGCAATCACTTTACTTTCTATTCCAAGCAATGATATTATGGCATAGACTAGAGTTGTGGCCAGTATATTAGTATCGAATGAGTACGATGTTAGGTTAACTACTTTTATCTGTCGTATTGCCTTTAGATGCCCATTTATGTCCAACAACAACCAACCACCTGGTGTATTGATCATGAACCTTTAGATCCAAATCGTATGTTGAAACTTATTTAAATATAAATACTATTGAGCGAGTTAAACTTATTTAACTATTAGTTTTTCTTATATGACCAAAAAGAGAAATATAAATAGTATTGAGTTGGTTAAACTTGTTAAACTTTTGATTTTGCTTATGTGATAAGAAGGAAAAATAAAAGTAGTTTTGAAATTCTATTTGTAAATGGTATTTTCGCTTTTATGTATAGGTTTCCCTTTTTGGTTGAACTCTGTCCACATGGACAGAGTTCATAGATCAATATATTAGTTAAATATGATAAACCATGCTCATGCATAACTACAGACAAGACTAAACTTTACTTTAGACATAATAAGAAAGAACTAAAGCTACTACATAGAAAACTTGTAAAAAACCATGGCCTTCCAAAACAACAAATTCAATTGTATTATGCACCAAAAAACATGTTTTATGAACGTCATGTGTACACATTTTCTTATGTATTTAGGGAATCCTTGTTAGGAGGTATTGATATCAAAACATTAGAGTATTATGCCACAGATATATGGAAACATGAGACTCATTAATAATTTTTCCACATTAATAGTGATGCAATGATATTAGTCCACCTAGTATTGAGTTCATGCCACAGATATATGGAAACATGAGACTCACTAATAATTTTTCCACATTAATAGTGATCCAATGATAGTCATACACCTAGTATTGAGTTCACTCTAAGTTGACACTATTTTGAGAATGTCATGCCTTATGATTGTGAAATTTGAATTGAGAATCTAATTGATGGAAAACAATGGTGTTGAGTTTTATCCTTGTAAAGGTGACCATTCCTAGGATTATGTTTTTCTTTGGTTGCAACATAGAAAACTCGGGGAACATAATACCATGAATCGTCACTGTTATCAGGCTGAAACTCAAGACCATCGTGCAACATGGAAAATTTGGGAAACATGGCAAACTTGCGAAACATAATAGCATGAATTGTCAAATTTTTATGATTCTATGGGATAATGAAAATATTTGTAGATATAATTTATGTTTAAATTATTAAAATATCAATTAAGCTATTAATTTAAGATTTAAATTAAAAGTTAACATGTTCATGAACTCATTCCTTGACATAAAGAAATGTAACCTTCACTTAGTATTTAACTATATTGGTTCCATTCATTTTAAACATAAAAAACACTTAGAAGATTGGCACATTAATTCCTCATACATCCAACAATATTAGGTATACTCATTTTAAGAACTATTAGATGATATTAGGTATATCTAGGTCTTTATTAAATAACTTAGTCTCTTTAGCAGCTAGGTCTTAGAATTTGTAGAATTAACATGTAGAATTTGAATATGTAATGAGTTGATATTTGTGTAAGTGTAGATATTATATCAAATGGAAAGAGAGGAGTCTTCGAGGCGAAATCGTAGGAGGTCTTCACATTCTTCTGGAGTTGGTGTTTCAATTGATAATCAGAGGTTGTCGACTTCCCCTCGAGATTCAAGTTTATTGTATAGTTCACATTCATTCGATCATCGGCAAGGAGATAGGGGTATAGATGATTCCTCTTTATCATTTTTGGGAGAACGTCGATCTCGACCTTCTGTTGGTATGAACATCAATCTTTTAATGCATGTACAAATTGTTTTTTTGTGTACGCAAAGTTTGTACATGTTTACACATAACTTTGTTTTTATTTGATGCAGAGCATGGTTCAGAAGATGCTCGTAATTCTATAGAGAGGGAGGAAGAGCGAGCAAGGGAGATAGATGTGGGTGCAGAGCAAGGTTCCCAAGAGGCTCGTCATTCTAGACATGGTGACGATGGTCGAGCCAAGACGCAATATGTTGAACTAACCGAGGGTTGTACACCCATGACAATGTATCCATTTGATTTACCTGAGGAGCTTCCATGGGAAAGTGGTGTTCATCAAATGACTCTTGAAAGTTGTAGATTGCACTATGACAAGTTGGAAAAAGATTTATCTACTATGGATCTCCCTCCAGAGAGTAAACAAAGTTTGGAGATTTTTTTGGGATCATTGCAAAAATTCATTGAGGCATATGGGGATCTCGGACCAACTACGAAACTTTTAAGTTCCTGGAAACTAATAAACATCTCAAAATTTGTGCTTGTGCTACTATTGAATATTGTTGGAGAACATCATCATAAAATTTCATAGCACGCTATCGTGCAACATGTTCGGCTATTTTGTTAAGTTTAAACCAAATAACCAAGCAAGATCACTGAAAGAAGCATAATCACAAGATAGACACACAATATATCCTGGGAAACCCTCATGGGGTAGAAAACCCAGTAAAGCTTTCCTCAATAAGATGATCAACCAAAATACAAGATGTGCTCCTCCTTCCTTTGTCTCCTTAGCTGATCTCCCAAACAAGTGCGCACTCTTCCACAAGTGAGTGAGTGATCTAATGAGGAGTTCACCTCCTCTATTTATACTTGACTCTCAACTGACTAAAAGACCTTATGGGGCCGACCTCACCTGGAGAAGTCTAATAACCCCTAAAACATAACTACAGGGCCGACCCACACATGGTGGATCTAATAACCCTAGTTAATACTAACCCTCGAAGGAATAAACATCTCCGGATACATAATAGGGTTGCCTCGGAGGGATGAAACATCTCCGGAATAATAAAGTACAAATATAATATTCTTTGAAGTTACAATATTCAACACTCCCCCTTAACGAGAAGGATATTATAACAGCATCTGCAGGAGCAAGGAGTCACTACATATGATACATCTATAAATCATCGGAAGCTTTCTTCAATTCGACTTCATCAGTAACTCAAATAGTTACTGGTACATCAATGTCAACATCAACATCACGATCTTTAGCATCGTCTTCACATGATCAGCTGCATCGTCATCATACGATCAGCAGCATCGTCATCACATGATCAGCATCGTCATCACATGATCATCAGCATCGTCATCGTACGATCAGCAGTATCGTCATCACATGATCAGCAGCATCGTCATCACACGATCAGCAGCATCGTCATCACACGATCAGCAGCATCGTCATCACACAATCAGCAGCATCGTCATCACACGATAGTACAAGTATCCTACAACAACAATACGAGTATCCCACCGATACAGATAGCCACATCATCAATACAAGTATCCTATCGATATAGATAACCACATCATCAATACAAGTATCCTACCGATACAAGTAACCACATCATCAATACAAGTATCCTACCGATACAAGTAACCACATCATCAATACAAGTATCCTACCGATACAAGTAACCACATCATCAATACAAGTATCCTACCGATACAAGTAACCACATCATTAATACAAGTATCCTACCGATACAAGTAACCACATCATTAATACCATTACTTTCTCGGAGACCATTCGTCTACGGATCAATTCAGGGACCGAAGTCCGGGGATGATACAATCCCCATCACGTACATTTTGAACTATCAGTTCCGGGATGATGCAATCCCCATCACGTACATTTTGAACTATCAGTTCCGGGATGATGCAATCCCCATCACGTACATTTTGAACTATCAGTTCCGGGATGATGCAATCCCCATCACGTACATTTTGAACTATCAGTTCCGGGATGATGCAATCCCCATCACGTACATTTTGAACTATCAGTTCCGGGATGATGCAATCCCCATCACGTACATTTTGAACTATCAGTTCCGGGATGATGCAATCCCCATCACGTACATTTTGAACTATCAGTTCCGGGATGATGCAATCCCCATCACGTACATTTTGAACTATCAGTTTCGGGATGATGCAATCCCCATCACGTACATTTTGAACTAAGGTCCAGGGACGATGCAGTCCTATCCTCTATTCTCGGAGACCTCATGTCTACGGCTCTCTTTAGGACTGAAAGTCCAGGGATGATCCAATCCCCTCAAGTCCACCAAGGACTTCATTCTCGGAGACCTCTCGTCTACGGCTCTCTTTAGGACTGAAAGTCCAGGGATGATCCAATCCCCTCAAGTCCACCAAGGACTTCATTCTCGGAGACCTCTCGTCTATGGCTCTCTTTAGGACTGAAAGTCCAGGGATGATCCAATCCCCTCAACTGTCCACTAAGGACTTCATTCTCGAAGACCTCACGTCTACGACTCTCTTTAGGACTGAAAGTCCAGGGATGATCCAATCCCCTCAACTGTCCACTAAGGACTTCATTCTCGGAGACCTTACGTCTACGGCTCTCTTTAGGACTGAAAGTCCAGGGATGATCCAATCCCCTCAACTGTCCACTAAGGACTTCATTCTCGGAGACCTTACGTCTACGGCTCTCTTTAGGACTGAAGGTCCAGGGATGATCCAATCCCCTCAACTGTCCACTAAGGACTTAATTCTCAGAGACCTTACGTCTACGGCTCTCTTTAGGACTGAAAGTCCAGGGATGATCCAATCCCCTCAACTGTATTCTCATCCATACAGGTACAATCATATATCACATCAAAACATGTGTACATCAAAACATGTATACATCATTTAATCAACACATGTACACATCACATCAAAACATGTGTACTAATCAAAACATGTATACATCACTAATCAAAACATGTACACATCACATCAAAACATGTGTACATCAAAACATGTATACATCACTTAATCAACACATGTACACATCACATCAAAACATGTGTACATCAAAACATGTATACATCACTAATCAAAACATGTGTACATCAAAACATGTATACATCACTAATCAAAACATGTACACATCACATCAAAACATGTGTACATCAAAACATGTATACATCACTAATCAAAACATGTACACATCACATCAAAACATGTATACATCACTAGCATGTATATTAAAACAAAACATGTATACATCAGACATGTATTCTCACTAATACATCATATCAAATCATGTATACATCTAGCATAAACGATATGTAAGAGTTCTAAATCTAAATAATTGTAAGTAGCTAACAAAACAGAAAATAAGTGACAGAAATACTATACTACTCCCCCTTTCGAGGAGGGTCCTTCTGGACTATACCAAGCTTGTCTCGGAAGTACTCAAACTTTACTCGAGACAGAGGTTTAGTTAAGATATCAGCAACCTGATCCTCAGTGCTTATATACTCGAGCTTGATGGCTCCTCTCTGCACCATGTCTCGTATATAGAAGTAACGGATCTCAATGTGTTTTGACTTATCATGGAACACAGGATTTTCAGTCATCTTAATGCAGCTTTGATTATCACACATAATCACAGTGGGATCCATTTCTAAGTCAAAGATTCCAGATAAGAGTTTCCGAAGCCACACCGCTTCACAGCTGGCAGAGCAAGCAGCTATATATTCTGCTTCAGCGGTACTGAGGGCCACACTAGATTGTTTCTTGCTGAACCAGGAGATCATGGTAGATCCAAGACCATAACATCCACCTGAAGTACTTTTTCTGTCTGAGACACTACCTGCCCAATCAGAATCTGAGAAACCATGCAACTTGAGTTCATTGTCTCTAAGATAGTAAAGGCCATAGTCCACTGTACCTTTTAGGTACCTCATGATATGCTTTGCAGCTATAAGGTGAACCTTTCTAGGTTCTACTTGAAACTGACTTAGGGTATTTACAGCAAAGCATATATCAGGCCTAGTATTTGTCAAGTACATCAATGATCCAATGATTTGTCTATATAGGGTTATGTCCACTAGTTCTGATGAATCATTAGCTAGCAGTTTTAGGTTGGATTCCATGGGAGTGGCCATAGCTTTACACTCCAACATATCAAATCTTTTGAGGATCTCCACAGTATACTTACCTTGATTTAGAAAGATCCCTTTTTGGCTCTTGCCACACTTCTAGGCCTAAGAAGTAGTGCATTAATCCGAGATCTTTCATTTCGAATTCTGAAGAAAGCTTCTTCTTGCTTTCAATGATTTGTTTCTCATTTCCTGTTAGAAATAGATCATCTACATATAATAGCAATATAACAGGTTCATCATTCATTACCTTAAGATAGAGATTGGGGTCAGCTTTACTTTTGGTAAAGCCCATGCTTAATAAGAAACTGTCAATTCTTCCATACCAAGCTCTGGGAGCTTGCTTCAAACCATATAATGCCTTCTTCAGTTTGCATACATGGGTCCTTCCGTCTTTGACCTCAAAACCTTGAGGTTGTTCTATGTATACTTCTTCTTCAATTACACCATTCAGGAAGGTTGTCTTAACATCCATTTGATGCAATTTCCATTTCATCATAGATGCAAGTGCCATGATAGTTCTAATCGAAGTATACCTAGCAACAGGTGCAAATGTATCTTCATAGTCAATTCCCTCCTTTTGAGAGAATCCTCTGGCTACAAACCTTGCCTTGTATTTTTCAATGCTACCATCTGCAGCATGTTTTATTTTGAAAATCCATTTGGAAGAAACCACACTTTTATCTCTTGGTTTGGGGACTATATCCCAAACATCATTTTTCATTATTGACTGATATTCTTCAGTCATTGCTTCTACCCATTCTTTCTTTTGAGCTGCTTCTTCATAGCTAGTAGGCAGTTGATCCACAAGATCACACATCAAGGCCATATAGTTGGACACTAGCTTTGGTTTCTTCCTTTCTCTAGTGGAGCCTTCAGGAGCACCATATCTTTCAGCTCCTTGAATAATATCTCTAGCCCATGCTGGTCTTCTTTTCCTAGATAATTCTGCAACAGGAGGTTCTTGTGGTTCCAGCATGTCATGATCCTCTGTTATGTCCTCTTCAGGGATGTGAACAGTCTCTGAGATTCTGGGAGATGTATCTTCTTCATAAACTTCTTCAAGTTGACATTTTCTAGATTTCTTAAGAGCTGCTTCCTCATCGAAGGTTACATCTCTACTTATTTCTATATGATGAAAACCTGGTATGTAAATCCTGAAGGCTTTGGATGATTCACAATAGCCAACAAATATTCCTTTCTTACCAGAAGGATCCAACTTGGTTCTCTTTTCCTTTGGAATGTGGATGTACACAGGACACCCAAATATTTTAAGATGGCTTACCTCGGGCTTCTTTCTAGAAAACACTTCTTCTGGAGTTTTGAAATCAAGAGCACTATGAGATAATCTGTTTTGAACATATACTGCTGTTCTGGCTGCTTCAGCCCACAGATACATGGGAAGATCCTGGTCATGTATCATAGTCTTTACAGCTTCCATGATGGTTCTATTTTTCCTTTCTGCAACCCCATTTTGTTGGGGATTGTAGGGAGTGGTTAGTTCTCTCTTGATTCCAGCTTCCTTACAGAATTCTTCAAACTCTTTTGAAGTATATTCTCCACCATTGTCTGTTCTGAGAATCTTGATTTTCTTTTCTGAGAGATTTTCTATTAGAGCCTTGAACTCTTTGAACTTCCCAAAAACTTCATTCTTACCCTTTAGAAAGTATATCCAAGTTTTCCTTGAATGATCATCAATGAATGAAAGATAGTATTCAAACCCACTTAGAGAGGTGGTGGGCATTGGACCACACACATCTGAGTGTATTAACTCCAAGATCCCTTTGGTCTTTGTTTCACTCTTTGGAAAGGGGTTCTTGACATTCTTTCCTTTCTTACATCCTTTGCATGAGCCATCATGATCAACCTTTAAATATGGTAGTCCTATGACCACCTTGCTTACATAAGGTAAGGCTTTGTAGTTAATGTGAGCTAGTCTTCTATGCCATAGCTCACTGGGGCTAGAGGTTTCATGAACAAGAGCAGCTTCCGGATGACCCTTCAGTTTATATAAACCTCCTTCCTCTTCACCAATAACAATTGCATCCTTAATGGATTTGCCTTTGGACCACATTAACACTTGTCCATCAATGAATGCAACTCTATAGCCTTTCTTGTCTAAAGCTGAGATTGAAAGCAAATTCTTCTTTAATCCTGGAACATATAGAACTTCCTTCATCTTCATGGGAGTTCCAGAATCGAGTTTGTAGTTTGCTTCACCAATTTCCTTAATGGGATATTGATAGTCATCTCCTAGAGATACCTTTTGGGGAGAATTCTTTTCTTCAAGATTTGAGAGAGTCCTCTTCTGTCCAGTCATGTGCTTTGAAGCACCACTGTCAATAAGCCATGTACCTTCACCAGGGGTTATGGATCCAGAGAGTGCGGAGAAGAGAACATATTCTTCTGCATCTTCTTCTGTGTTTCTTCTTGACCTCCTTTTGAAGAAGGTCCTTTCTTCTTCTTCCCCTTCATCTCTAGGCCTTTTATTGTGAGACCTTTCTTCCTCTACTTCTTCTTCTTCACTATCATCCTCTGCAAGATGTGCTTGATGTCTTTTGTAGTGATTACCCTTTTTCTTCTGTAGAGGGCAATCTTTAGCAATGTGTCCTAATTTGTGACAAGAGTAGCAGTGGAAAGAAGAGTAATCCCTTCTTTGAGTAGATCCTCTTTTCTTGTGAAATCTGTGAGGAGGATGAGACTCCTTGTGACCACCTTTCTTGAAGTAGGATTGACTCCTTCTTCTTTTGGTATGGGTAGCCAAAGCTTGGTCATCTTCTTTGAGCAAGGCTTCTCTATTTGCAACCCTAGCCTCCTCTTGTACACAATCCTCCCAAACTACATCAAACTTCATACTTTCTTTTCTGGCACACATAGTTTGAATGAATGACTCCCAAGGTCTAGTGAGACCATTTAGAGCTGTCATCACAAGTTCATCTTCATAAAGAGTATCACCAATGGCATCTAGTTGTTCTTTGATTTGATAGACTCTTGAGAAGTAGTCTTGAATGGATTCTCCTTTGTGCATCTTGGTACTCTTCAACTGAGTCCTTAGATTCATCTTCCTATTGATGTTCTTTCCTTCATACATTCTTCCTAGGGCATCATACATTTCCTTTGGATTCTTCTTGGAAGACACTTGGGGAATAAAGTGGTCTTTAATGGAATCAACTATGATTCTCTTTGCCCTAATCAGATCCTTCCTGTGTTTCTCTTTGGCTTCATCTTCTTCTGGTTCTGCAACTTCCTCCTTGACATAATGAGCAAGATCATTCTCCTCAAGAATTAGACCAATTCTGTATTTCCATGCTCGGAAATTCTCTATGCCTTCTAGCTTGTCTTCAAGCTTAGTATTTGGAGCCATATTCTCTTGGGGGAGTCCAAGAGATAGAGTAGACTTACCTGGAAAGTTACCTTTTACTTTTCCGGAATGTGGAACAGAATTTTATCGCACTTTTGGTAGAATTAGGGTTTGATTTTCCCGGAGTTCTACCCAACCAAAAAGTTCGATCTATAGCTCAAAAGAATGCTCTTGAGAAGGGCTACCCAGCCATGTAATCAGAATTAAAAAAATTACAACTTTTTTCTGAAACCAAAATCTGACGTATCGCACTTTTGGTAGAATTAGGGTTTGGATTTCCCGGAGTTCTACCCAACCAAAAAGTTCGATCTATAGCTCAAAAGAAAGGTATTGAAAAGGGCTATCCATCCATGCAACCAAAAATCAATAATATCAACTTTGGGTCGAAACCCTAACTTCACCAAAGAGAGAGAAAGAGGTATTCTTACCTTGTGAAAGATGTCCTATTCAGTTTGGCTCTGATACCATGTTAAGTTTAAACCAAATAACCAAGCAAGATCACTGAAAGAAGCATAATCACAAGATAGACACACAATATATCCTGGGAAACCCTCATGGGGTAGAAAACCCAGTAAAGCTTTCCTCAATAAGATGATCAACCAAAATACAAGATGTGCTCCTCCTTCCTTTGTCTCCTTAGCTGATCTCCCAGACAAGTGCGCACTCTTCCACAAGTGAGTGAGTGATCTAATGAGGAGTTCACCTCCTCTATTTATACTTGACTCTCAACTGACTAAAAGACCTTATGGGGCCGACCTCACCTGGAGAAGTCTAATAACCCCTAAAACATAACTACAGGGCCGAACCACACATGGTGGATCTAATAACCCTAGTTAATACTAACCCTCGGAGGAATAAACATCTCCGGATACATAATAGGGTTTCCTCGGAGGGATGAAACATCTCGAGAATAATAAAGTACAAATATAATATTCTTTGAAGTTACAATATTCAACATATTTTTCCTTATATTTGTCGCAATCAATGTTTTCCAACATTTTATCATCAATGTTGTAAGGCACCCATATAATTCAGTTAAATTTAAATAACTCATATCAAAAATTACCATTCATTATAAAAAATGGATTTGGAAAATATATGATATACACTTACCAGGTCCATTTCTTATTCTTGAACTTGATTTTCAATATTTACTTCATCAACATTACTATTGGAATATATTAATTATATTCCTTGGAAGGTAATAATGTCTTTGTATTATGTCGGAAGTTATCCACAATCTTATGTAAAAGAATAATACATTTATCTGATATACATTATGGTAAAGTATACTCTTGATATCCATCATTATATAAAGAGATGTTATTATGGAGAATTATATTATCCCACATGCAATATGTGAGAGTAATTCCTCCACATCTCTTAGTTTATAATAGGGTAAAGGGAGTCACATCACAAGGAACTCAGATACAACAAGTGATAAAGTGGTATATGCTCATAGATAGTATTGACACATGGTTTTGTGATCTCAAGCTCTATTATTGTATTGGGGTTATTTATAGTTTCTCTCTTGTATTATTGAAGGATATTTCTAGAGATAATAGAAGACAACCTTCCAGTGGACGTAGCCCAATTGGGTGAACCACGTATATCTGGCGTACTCTTTTCCTTTTTCTCTTTCAGTTCTTATTTATTGTGATATGTTATCGATTGCTAAGATAGGTAAGCTAGTTTAGCTAGATATTAAAGTTAGACAATTAGCATGTAAATCCCTATTTACATATTCAACAATTGTCTCTTTAGTTTTGACTTCTTGGTCTTGTTCTTGATTTTCAATATTCAGTTCATCAACATTATGATGTAAATCTCTATTTACATCTTCAACATCCGTCTCTTGTGTCTTTACAAGCCTTTCTTTTTTGACATGATATATGAGTCTTTCTCTTTCCCTTTGAGCCTCATCATCTCGTTTACGTGCACTTTTGCTTTGACACTTTATTTTATTTCCCATGATTGTTTAATCTGTAGAGGTTAAATTAAAGAATCAACAATTTATAGCAAAAACAATTATGAAAAAAAAATATTTTGAGTCTTTCAACCATTTATAAAACACATGAACATATATTTCCTTTGACACTATCACCTAAAAAAAAGTCTTTTAGAAAAAAATCACCTTAAAAAAATCTCTTAGCAGTGTTTGAGTTTTCGAACAACAAACACCTTAAGAAAATGTCTTTGAGATTTTGACCAGAAAGTTTTTTTTGACAACAAAAATCACATTAAAAGGCCCCTTAGAGTCTTTGAGTTTTGATAAAAACACCTTAGAAGAAATTGTTTTTGAGTCTTTGACTCAAAAACAAAATTTGAGAAAAAAATTCACCTTTCAAAAAGTCACTTAAATTTTTTGAACCTTTGAGTAAGCAATTTAAGAGAAGTTGCCTTTGAGTCGTTCACCTAAAAAAGAAGTCGTTGGAAAAAAAATCATCTTAGAAAAAGCCTTTTAGATTTTTTTAGCCTTCAAGAAAACACCCATAAATAAATTTCATTTCAACCTTTGACAAAAAATAAGACCTATGAGAAAAATATCAACTTAAAAAAAGTTCTTAGAGTCTTAGAACACTAAGAAAACCAGTTTAAAAGAAACTGTCTTTCATTTTTTGACCTAAAAAATAATTAGAGAAAAATCACCTTAAAAAAGTCTCTTAGAGTCTTTGAGAGAACACTATGAGAGAAATTGTCTTTGAGCCTTTAAGAAAAATATCTTCTTAAATGATTCAAAAAAACATCCTTAAAGAAGTCCTTTAGAAAAACATTTTCTTAAATAAATCTCTTAGAAAAACATCTCTTTAAAAAAGTGCCCTAAAAAAAATATCCTCAAAGAAATCCCATAGAAAAAATCTCCTTACCTTCAAGAAGTTTCTTATAAAAAAATCTTCTTAAAGAAGTTCCTTAAGAAAAACTCAGAAAAAAGCCTCATTTGAAACATACTCCTTGGAAAAAAATCTCCTTTGTTAAAACCCCTTAAAAAATAGTTTGTGAAGATGTCTATGGAAAGAGAGATGGGAAATAATGATTTCCCTTAGTCTATATTTATATGTTTCGAAATAATTTAATTTTTAAAAGTGGGCCCCCACTTTCCGGCTGACGGTTTTTTTTTTCCATTTTATTTTTCAGTCAAATGATCAATGTTAAACTTAACGGTTTTGTAATGGAAAAATGTATTCAGCCAAATAATTATTCGGCCGAATAACCTTTTCTACCCAAAAACTGCACTATTTTTAGGTTTCTGCATTTTTGGAAGGTAAAAACAATCTACAGTACTGCAAATCGATTGTCAGAACTAATACCATTAGTTTAGTAATTGAATATACTTTCCGTAAGTATAGATTTTTTTGTGTTTAGGTGAGATTTGATAATTTTAATTATTTTCTTGTTAACATGTGTCTTTTTTTTTCATTGCTTTCGAAATGCAGTGAATTGAAAATTCCATAACTTCAAAAATACGCAAAAAAAATCTAAAAAATATGAGATTCTTCATTGGGGTGTCTACTTCAAAAGGGTACTCTTAGATTTTTTAGTTTTATATCTTCCTAAGTAATCCATCTAGGAGTAGAGATCAAAACTATATGAGAGAACATTTATTCGAATTACCTCTAGATCATAAATCAACCTTAGCAAATTAAGTCTGGATTTAAACAATCTTTTGATCTCTTTTTTGACCCAAGATTTGAAATCATTTTCAGATCTTTATCATCTAAGTGTGTAGTGGTTTCATTTCTTTTATTCATTCGCATCTGCACTTCTTTTTCATTTCATCATAGGAGTTCAATTTGTATACCTAAAACACACATAAGGTTTTGGTTTTCTATTTCATGTTAAACTCATTTCCATAGAAAACACATTTAGAATTTCTAATTAGTATTCATAAAAGACTTTGTTTAGTTTGATTCATTTTCTTATTTTCAACTATAGATCAGTGCTATTATATGCACTTCAAATATGGATTACAAGATAGATTCTAGCTTAATCCTATAGAGTTGTAGGTAGCATCTTCGTTGAAGCTGATATTAGATTTAGCCATTAGTTTAAACTCCTTTTTTATTTAAATACTTAGATTTTGTACTCAATTAGTACCATGCTTGTCAATACTTGTTGATGTGGTTTCCCAATACCAAGAATAAAACAAGGTTTAAAACTCATTTCACTTAAGTATATAAATATATCACTATGCAAAGATATTATGTACTCAAGATACTTATAGGAGAGCTTTTACTAATCCTTATAACTTTCTCAATAATCATAGACATTGTTAAAACTCATTTCACTTAAGTACATACATATATTACTCTGCAAAGATATTATGTAATCAAGATACTTATAGGAGAGCCTTTACTAATCCTTATAACTTTATAACTTTCTCAATAATCATAGACATTGTTCAAATAACTCTGGCTTATATTTCATAATCATTTCACTACACATGGTTTATTGGTTTAGTGATCTTTACATACTGTACATTCGGATAAATCTTACATTCTAAATTTAATCCTTGATTGTCGAATACTCCATCTCTTATATCTATTGAATCCTTAACCTCGATTGGAATTTGCATTTCTTTTTGAACAATTATAGAAATACCCTTTTCTCAAATCGAAAGATTATACTACAAAGTATAGATTGTAATAATTTCATATATGAATTGAATACTCTAATTTGCAGAATCTAAGCATTGGTAAAGATAGATTTAAGAACATGGTATTTAGATTACTTTTGTCAAATTACTTTCAAATTATGATCTTGCATTAGGTTATCCTACATTTTCATGATTGAATAAATAGTTACTTTTTTGCACTTAGTGGTTTCATGTAAAGATGATATTTTCAATGCTATTTTTATAAATGGGTTATTATATTTCTTTGATTGTATTTCCAAGTTTCTTTTCTTTGAGTTTGTAGGTATTATTAAGATTTTATATATTATTCTTTTATGATAATAGATAAAGGTAGAAGTACTATGATCATAGGTTGAAATAGGGGATTGATTTTCAATAGATGGTATGCCTGTATATATAGTGTTTACAACTCACAAGTTTATATACATTCACTTTTTATTGAACTTTTTATTTCTTCCATTGTAGAATTTTGAGATAATTTTGAGATATTGAAGTCACTAAAGATATTGACAAATATAAAATCCTTTTTCTTATCATGTTATTTATTTATACAAATTATTCAAAAATATCAAAAATATTAGGAAATAAAAAATATTAAGAAAGCTCATCTCCCATTTTAATAATATACAAGTGCATTATTTTTTATAATTAAAAAAAATCAATTAATCAAAATTTAATCATATATTATTTCTTCTATTGTAAAATCTTAAGATATATTGAAGTCACTAAAGATATTGATGTTTACAAATACAAAATATTGTTTATTTATATAAATTATTCAAAAATATCAAAGATATTAAGAAAGTTCATCTCCCATCTTAATAACATAACAAGTGAATTAATTTCAATATTTTTTTTAAAAATCAATTAATCAAAATTAATTACCACTATTATTATATATTATTTAAAATTTTAATTTTTAATAAATGCATACTATATTATACTAGAATATACTAGAATATACTCAATACTTCAACCAATATTTATTTGGAAGATTTAATCTACTTAGTTCTTACCATGCTTAGAATTATTCAATATCATTTAAATAAAGTTATTGTTGTCCTATAAATTTCATATTTTTATCTCAACCAAATAATGGAAGATTTAATTTATTATTTTCTTACTAAACTTATAATTATTCTATATCATTTAAATAAAATTATCATTGATATATACATTTTATATCTCTATCTCAACTAAATAACTACTATAACCAGATTTTATTTGGAAGATTTAATTTACTCTTATAATTATTTGATATTTACTTAAATAAAATTATCATTGTCCCATAAATTTATTATCTCAATCTTAACCAAATAATGTGTACAATGTTCTATAGAAACTAACAAAATTTCATATAGCAATCAAATAATTTGTACAATATTCAATAGAAACTAACGAAATATAAAATTATGCAACATCTTTAAATAAAACATTTATTTATATATAAAGAAAGGAAGATAACAAATATTTTTAAACTTGAAACACAATGGAGAAGAGCATATTGCATATCTCTTAAACAGTACTACAACCATCAAACCAAAACCAGCCAAAGAGCATATTACATATCTCTTAAACAGTATTACAACCATCAAACCAAAACCAGCCAAACAGAATACAAATCTCACATTAAAGTGGGATTTCAAATAACTATAAAAGCTTCATTGCTTATATTTTTCTCCCACTTCCTTTATTTTTTTATTTTGCACGATGACTAAAAGACGAGGGAAGCGGAAGGTCCAATGAGGAGGTAACCAACGGTAAAATTAGGGTTCGTGTATTTTGCAGGTCTCTGAATTTTGGTCGCAGTGTGTTATCTCGTGGTGATAATAGCTGCCAGTATAAGTCCCGCCCGTGGCCGCTGCCCAACTGGTGTGCACGGTGTGTGCGAGATCTACAACTCTTTGGCTGTTGAATCATTAAAAGGAAAACCCGTCAAATACTAAAAGTTCAATCGGCATTCATGTAAAAGCTGGATAAAAAACAAAACTGATAGTGTGAGAAAGCCTGTAAACCCATTCATTTAAACAAATAACTGAGGAGTGTGAGAATACCTGTAAGCCCATTCATTGTCATACCACGCGACCACTTTAATCATGTCATCTCCAATGACCGTGGTGAGTGTAGTATCTACGATGGCCGAAGCATTGGAATGGTAAAAGTCCATGGACACCAATTCGGCATTAGAGACTGCAAGAATGCCTTTCAGGGATCCATTTGCAGCATTCTTGAAGGCTGTCTTCACCTCCTCTAACGTGATTCCTGTTTTCCCTACGTTCACCACCAAGTCCACCACACAAACCTTGGGAGTGGGCACATGTAAAGCAATGCCCGTGAGCTTCTTCAGATTCAGCTTGGGAAGCACTAGAGATAATGTGTTCGATATATCCATGGTCGATGGAACTATGTTTAGCGCTGCCGCCCTTGATCTCCTCTTGTCACAGTGTAGTGCATCACCAGACTCTGCATTAAGTCACCGGACCTTTTTAAATTAATGTGAAACGATAATGAAGTTGTATTTTCAGTGAAAGTAGGTGTTTGGTTCCATTAGTTCAATATATTTACATCGATATGTGTTTATATCTTAGAATTTGGTTATGTTTTTCCTAAATTGAAGGAGGATGGAACATTCAAAACTCCAAATAAAAAACTCTTAGTTGGTAGCTGATGCATGGATAACTTTTACTCATGCATGGATAAGAGATAGTGATAAACAAGGTAACAAGTAGCATAGTTTTTCAAGACACTAAGAGTGATAGAATTTTTAGAATCTCAAATAACAGTATTAATCGTGCATAATTTGGATGCACTAGGGTTTTCCAGGGTGCTGAATTCATTTAGATGTTCAAAAAAAGGATTTAATTAGCACAAATAGCCCGATTTTTAGATTTCATATTGCAGGATTCCGAATACGTGATTACAACTAAGCATAGAGAACAAGTAGGCACTTAACTTATGACCTATCCTTGTTCATTAACTACAAGTTAAGTAGCTATACTAATATTAACCTACTTGAAATGTCACCAAAAAAAATGGAAAACATTTATTCACTAAATTTTCTTTCAAAACATGCACAATCCAATCACCTGATCACTAGTGTACGAAAGTGTTGATGTCAAAGTTCCTTTCACTATGCCTGCAACAACATCACACTATTAGGTACTATCTTCACTTTCAGGTCTTACAGGAAAAGTGGAATAAAATGAACTTGTTTCCACAGAAATTCAGTTCCCTCACAATATTAATTTGGGTACATTTTGAGCAGGACTGAACTGTGTGAAATATTTTCAATTAATTCTATTGTATAATAGTGGGTTACAATTTGGGGGTGGAAAGGTCCTTTTCTTAAATTTCAGGAAGATAAGTCAAGTATACAGTGATAAAGCAAGTGTACACAATCGTTAGAGCGAAAGTATCCTCTTCCTATATTGTACTGTACCCATAATAAGTCACTTCAACCTGTAT
This sequence comes from Larix kaempferi, assembly GCA_027924585.1. Classification (NCBI taxonomy): domain Eukaryota; kingdom Viridiplantae; phylum Streptophyta; class Pinopsida; order Pinales; family Pinaceae; genus Larix; species Larix kaempferi. The sequence continues at coordinate 10,027,958 of BSBM01000742.1, forward strand.
CAATTGTACTGTACCCATAATAAGTCACTTCAAACTATATCAATTAGATACAAGTATAATCCCTCATTGAGATATTTGAAGCCATCATTAGTATCCGAAATCAAATACCATAAATCATGAAACAATAACTTACCGAACTCCCTGTCCAGGACACTGAGTATTGGAGCAACGCAATTTGTTACGCCGGAGCCATTACTGCAAAGCGAAGTTGTTTCAAATCAAATCACACAATATTTATTAAAAGGATTGGCATTACTGTTCTTCATCCTTTGAAAAGATCGATAAAGAATAAGATATTTTACTAGAATTTATTAGTTTGTTAAACACTAAGCCCACCTGCAGACCTTTCTCCGTTTTTCCCTTGTGAATCTCAATGCTTAAACATATAATATACTATACTATCAGACATGACTTTGCACAGGATGGTTTTTTACCTAATGATCTGGTGATTCTCGTGAGAGTACTCGGTGTTATTGATTCCCCAAACAAACATGGGGATACCATCGCCCTTGGGAGGTGCTGTAATGATCACCTTCTTTGCCCCGGCATCAATATGCCCATGAGCTTTGGATTTCTCTACAAAACTTCCAGTTCCCTGCATCATTGTATTGCAGCAATCCAGGTTCTTGTAACTAACTGCCCATATCTACAACTATAGTTAATACGTCTTCCGCATAAATACATAACATAGCGTTCGAGAGTCCCTACCTCTATGACAAGGTCGATATCGAGCTTCTTCCATGGCAACTTGGCTGGGTTTTTCTCAGCAAGAACTGAGATGTGTTTCCCACCCACGGTCATGAATCTTCCTGCTGCACTCTCTTCAATAACGGCCGTCGCGCCCTCGGCAGCAACTGCTTTCTCTTTATATACGCCCTCCACATCAACTTCAAATCTACCCATCAATGAGTCATACTGTAGAAGATGAGGGGGCTACACTCACAATACAACATAAAACTAAGCATTAAATCAAACTTGTAAGTGTAAATGGGTGTACAGTTACACAGACATTCTGCAAAATGAACAACCTCCCTCTCCTGTTATAACATACATGTTCAACATTATTAATGTCATTGATAGCAACGATTTCAAGAGGCGAATTCTTGCGGCCATGTAAGGAACGCATAAAATTGCGGCCAATGCGTCCGAATCCATTTATAGCCACTCTCAACTTTGCCACGGTTTCTCCTCTCACGGCTCCCGAGTTTGAAGCCTGATTTCGATTACAAAGCTAAAAGTAATTATCAACAAATATTGGTATTCACTCAGGCGACCTAAGCTTTGATGAATGGATCGGAATGACGAACAAATTTTTACTAGAATTGATCACCTACCTTAGTTATAACCTGCGAGGCAATCGCATCGAAGAGGCTGAGGCTGTTCTCCCGTGCTAATTGTCTGCCATATGTGATGCAACCAGATGTCGACTTCAGCCCCGCAAACTCTGATATTTCAGCCCTCTGCAGTGCCCACAAGATTGTAAATGGGACTTCTATTTGTTACTATCAAAAAGAGAAAAAAACATAACAAAATGATTGCGAAACAAACAAAACCTTGAAGACGGAGGGACGCGATTGAGTCAAAGATGAGGATCTGGCTGATGCGGACGGACGCGCAGGAGCGGCTGCTGCTATGATGGCAGCTTGTGCGGATGAAGCTACAGCCATTCTTCTCGTACTGGGCTTGGCTTGGCGTAGCTAGGGTGGGCTAGGCAAGAATCAGGGATTGATGGCAGCAATGATACCTTGCAATTGATCTGGTGAATGATGTATATATAGTCACCCACGTATGCAATTGGTCTGGTCAATGGTATCTTTCTTACACATAATTAATTAATGATTACTTGACGATATTGTGAGCAACTTGTGCACATAAATTGTACCATCTCTACGTGAGTAATTGCGCCCTTGAAAATATTCGAGGTTCTTTATCTTTGCAGTTAGGAAATCGATAATATTAGAGCTGATTTTCCCGTGGGCCTGCCTTCTGTTACTTCATTGCCCCGCATAGACGGGACCTCATGACGTCGCTGCATCACTCTATATCGGAGCATTTCTCTGTTTTTTCCACGTGGACGTTTTGATTAGATATTAAAGCAACTGTTCTATTATCCTTCAACTTTTGAAGAAAAAATAATTTCTTTGCAAGAAGGCAACTGATGATATTCTCATATTCTCTCTGATCTTTGATATTTCCAACTTACGTTGTAACAGGGACATGACATTAAAGCAAAAGTGTCCTATTATCTTTCCACAGTTTCGAAGAGAAACAATATGGCAAGAATGTACTCGATGATATTTTATGATTTTTATTAGGTAACGTCTATGCGTCTATGACTGCGATATTAAATAAAGGTGTGGACCATAACATTTTCTCTCTTGGTAAGAAAAAAAAGACAGTATGGCAATTGATAACATTTTCTCTCTTGGTTAAGAAAAAAATTGAGTTCATGGATCTTTCTATATATCAATTTAGAAAGCTCTCTAAGACTCATCTTAACTAGAGTAGCTAAGAGGAATGTGTAAGGGTTTTACAAAGCTTTATCCCAACAAGGACAATGTATTTGATTTTCAATTTAGGTGAGGCTGTGATATATAGAAAGCTCTCTAAAACTCATTTTAACTAGAGTAGCTAAGAGGGATGTGTAAGGGTTTTACAAAGCTTTATCACAACAAGGACAATGGATTTGATTTTCAATTTAGGTGAGGCTAAGGTCGAAGATGCATAAGGGGCATAAGGGTGTTTTGAAGAAAAAAATATTTTTGCAATGATGGTAATTATAATATTTAGATTTATTTTATATTTTATGTGAGTTTTTATGTGATCTTTTGTGATTAGTACAATAATTTGGTAATTAGGTGTAGTTAGAGTGTTTGTGAGGAAAAGTTGTTTCCTCCCCCACTTGGATTTAAATTCACTTTGTGTCATGTTTGGTTTTAGAAATAATGAGATATCTTAATTCTCACAATGGTGGAGAACTCTTAAATCTCTCTAAAAATGTACATAAAAAGTTTTGAAGGCTCATCTTAATTTACAAAGTTATTAATGATATATTTTATATAATTGAAATAAGGAATTCACAAGGTTTTTGAGGGTTTGGATCACGCCGAGGCAATATATGATATAAATGTGCTAGGATCTAGGTCCTCCATGCACTCAAGGAAATTATTACATTAGATTGGAGCATTGCTTGTGAACTGTAGAGAAAAAGGGTTTTTAAGGTTAAATTACAAAGATTTATTTAAATGGTGGCTAGGGGTAATGGATTTGACTGTAGATTTTTCAAGGAAAAGGTCATTGAGGATGTGAAATGTAGGTGGCTAGGGGAAATGGATTTGACTGCAGATTTTGTAAGGACAAGGTGATTGAGGATGTGGAGGTCCTAGAACCAAGGCTATTCATGAACCCTAGAAGGTTCTACAATTTGATGGAAGTGCATATATATTTATCTTCTTCTGAGGGTCTACCAAGCTCTTTGAAATTACTTGGAGAGTCACAATGACAACCTTCTATATGCGTGTCCATAGTCTAATGATTAATTGCTTAATAAGTATGCTAGGTGGCAAAGTAATGAGGTTTTTCAGCAAGTGTTTAACAAAATATTTACACAAATTATGGTCTTAAGGACAATATTTATTGTAGGATCTTGGATATTGGATGATTTTGTGTAGGATAAGCACCATCCCGCTCCTTCATCAACACTAGTTTTGAGCGAGATTAGTTTTTTGGAAACTTTTTCTTAACATGTTTTCTCAATACCAAAGTATTGAGGCTTCAAAAAAAGTGTTTGAAAAAATTCCTAAACAAATTGTGGATGTCTTTTATATATTGCTGCAATCATATGAGGGAAATACCATCATATTGTAGTTTCAATCATTGCACATGATTTTTTGTAAGCTAGTACCCATGGGGATTTGAACTTGTGACCTTCCATTTACAACTTTCTCATCTCATTTCCTCATTACCAATTTTTCTCTACTCCTATGGGCTCACTACAAGATTTGAACCCAAAATCCGAGGAGAAAATCCGACGACCTCCAACGAAAAGGACTGTGTCGTCGGATTTCACCTTAAAAATTACAAAATTTGATGTTTTTTTTTAAATTGATAGAAGGCACCATTGAATATCTGACGTCTCTGTGGATATCCGATGAGGCCCCTAGAATAGTTACCAATGTTGTCGGATATCTGACCAAATATTAAGCCCGAGGATGTCGGATATCTGACCTCATATTAAGCCCGAGGATGTCGGATATCTGACCTCATATTAAGCCCTAGGATGTTGGATATCCGACTCCAAGCGATACCCGAGGATGTCGGATATCCAATTGCTTATGATGCACTAGCTTGTCAGTGATCCGACACCAACTCTCCAACGGTAACTAAGTTCAAGGTGTCGGATATCCGACGGAGGGATGACTTTTAAAACCTATAAATATCGAAACATTCTGACATGTTTGCTATACAAGCGAAGGTTTGTGGAAGTTTTTTTATTCAGCGAACTATTTTTCATTATTTCAATTGTTTTTGTGATTCAAGCGAGCGAAGTGTGCAGCTTCATTTTCTAAGATCGATAATCTTCATTCAAGCTCTTTACGAGAAAATGTCAACTAGCAATATTCATGATCCAGATGAACAAAATCGACAATTGCTTGCTAGATTGTGGGAAGGAGTTGAAAGAAGGGGTGATGGGAAATGCTATTGTCCATGTAGTCTATGCAAGGGCTTTAAAATGAGAAGAATTTTGATCACAATAGCCAGAAAACATTGTAGGGAGCATGGGCACGCTGAGGGGGGACTTGAATACCATCCATTTGTAAGTTTTGCATTATATTTGTTTTTATTTTGATTGCTTTTGTAAATGTATGTATTATTTTAATATTTCTTTTATTAACTTATATCTATTGATTGTGGTTTCAATAGCTGGGGACTAACATGGACAATAAATATTATTTTAATATTTAATATTTATTATAATATTTTTTTCTTTTGTGCATGTTGAATCTAGGGTATAGTAGAATAACTCATTTAATTGTTTGTTAGTGAGACTAGCCCACTCACCGAGGAAACACTTAACTCTCTAGATTTGTGACACTTTCCATCATGATAATAGAAATAACGACTATATTGGCATGTTGTAATTTCTTTTATATTTTCTCTATAGAAACCATAGCATCGTTTATCTTACCTTAGTGGATAGTATGGAAAATTTTGAGTTATATTTGAGTAGCTTTGCTCAGTAATTGGGTCAATTATTATGTCTCTTGGATAGTTTGGATGCACCTATTTGACCAACAGTACAATTGGCCGTTGTTCTTTTCATCCCAACAGTACAAAATTTGTTACATTTTAAATGCATCACATAAATGTTTACATTTTGCGTTTGAATTTCTTATATTAACTTTTATCTATTGTTGGTTTCATGTAATTATAAAGGAAAGACATCCTACGGCAAGATGAATGGCACTCTGGCTGTCACTATACAACCTACTATCCTCCTCCTTCTTACCCACTTACTCCATAAACCTCTGCAACCAAATCATCTCTTTACTCGCCTCTGTAACAACAACATACTCTGCTTCCGTTGTTGAAAGTGCAACAACCTTTTGCAATCTCGAAATCCAACTTATTTCTGTTCCACCTACAGTAAACACATACCTTGTGGTGCTCCTCCTGCTATCCTTATCACCTGCCATATCTGCATCAACATATCCCTGTAGAACAGTGTCTGAACCTCCAAAACATAATGCCTGAGTGGTAGTACCTCTCAAATACCTAAGAATCCATTGTACTGCCTTCCAATGTTCTTTACCTGGATTATTCATATATCTGCTCACAACTCCCACTGCATGTGCAATATCTGGTCTTATGCACACCATGGCATACATCAAGCTACCAACTGCTGATTGATAGGGAATCTTGGACATGTAATCTATCTCTTCCTGTGTCTTGAGACACATTTCCTTACATAGACTGAAATGGCTATCCAAAGGTGTACTTACTGGTTTTGAATTTTGCATTCTGAACCTCTCCAACACCTTTTGTATGTACTCACTCTGAGACAATGTCAATTTGTGATTTTTTCTGTCTCTTGTTATTCTCATACCAAGGATTTGCTTTGCAACACCCAAATCCTTCATTGCAAATGAATTATCTAGCTGCCTTTTTAGTACATTTATATCCTGCATGTTAGACCCTGCAACAAGCATGTCATCCACATAGAATAACAAGATAATATATCTTTAATTGTCTAGCTTCTTGAAATAAACACAGTGGTCAGAATGACATCTACTATAACCTTGTTCTGTCATAAACCTGTCAAATTTTAAATACGACTGCCTTGGAGCTTGCTTCAAGCCATACAAGCTCTTCTTCAACCTGCATACCAAATCCTCTTTCCCTTTGACCTCATACCCTTGTGGCTGCTGCATATATATCTCTTCCTCCAAATCCCCATGGAGAAAGGCTGTTTTTACATCTAACTGTTCAAGATACAAATCTTCTACCGCCACTAGACTTAAGATAGTCCTAATTGAAGTCATCTTAACAATAGGAGAAAATATTTCATCAAAATCTATACCTTTCTTCTGTTCAAACCCCTTTACAACAAGTTTGGCCTTGTACCGCTTCTTACCAAGGATAATTTTAGGGGAAAAATTAGCCCATGAGCTATTTTTCCATGTTTTTTTCAAAAAAAAGATCCACCAATTTCTATTTTTTGAAGCCCCATTTCGCCAAATATTGATGAAGTAAACTTTTTTCACTCTAAAAATCACCAAATTATTATATAAACTATAGAAAATCCTTAGAAATTGAAATAATTTTTGAAAAATATTGCCAAATATTTTATAGTTGACATTTTAAGAATTGGTAAGATTCACCAAGGTTTATACACTTTTAAATAAGTATGGGTCCTTAAAATTATCCCTGCTTGTTACCTCCTTCTTCTTCCTTCAAATTTTTAACAATCAAATTAACACCCTAGTCATGTGACAGAAGAAGCACATTTTTACCATGCGCCCGCAACATGAAGACAGAAACATAAGTACATTCAGAGACAAGTCTTCTCTTATCTAATCACTTCTCTTATAAATGGAAGGATTAGGTGAAGATAGTAAGAACCTAAGAAGACCAAGTTTAGTGACTGAACCGCTCATAAAAGGTCTAAAACTAAGCTACACCAATCAATAAGTGAAGATGAATGCATTAAAGTGCATTAATTGTACTTAAAGTATGTTAAAGTTGTGCAAAAAGCCTAAAAACTATGGAAAAGTGGGTTTTGAGCTAAAATAGTTAAGAAAAGATGAAAATGGATAATCTCACATTGAAAAGAAAAACAAGAGGGCTCATTTCCCAATGCTATATAAGAAAGGCATGGGAGGCATTGTAGAGGAGAAAAAAGGAGGAGGAAATGCATGCTGAAGAGATTCTAAAGGAGGAGAAGGAGCTCAAATTCTTCAAAAGCAAGGGTGAAGGAAGGGAAGCTCATGAAAATGGAAGAGGGATTCACACCAAGATCATTGGTAAGGATGTACTTTTTCTTAGTTTTAATATGAATGGATTCAAGTTTTTACCATCTAAGAGTTTGAATTTGGCTTATCATGCATGAATTTAATTCTTAAATGAATCTAGATCTTAATGAGTTTTGATTAATGAATATAGATATTTGTAAACTTGTGATAATCTTTTTATGTTGCTGACATAGGAACTCACCATTTCTTAGTAAGATAGATTGATATGTTGTAGATCTAACTCCCTACATGCAAACATCATAATCTATTATCACAACCTGTAAATTCATTTGTTCTGCAATGCTCTTTTACTAGCAGGCAACCGAACCAAATCCCAAGTTTGGTTTCCTACCAATGAGTCCATATCCTCATTCATGCCTTGCTCCCACCTCTTTCTAGTTTCCACCTGCATTGCTTCTTCATAACACTCTGGCTCACCAGCATCAGTCATCAATAAATAATACATTGAAGGAGAGTATCGTTCAAGGAGTCTACTTAACCTGGTAGTGTTAAATTTTCAGAATTTACTTCAATCTGATCTAGGATCTTAATTGAGAGAACAACATGTACAGCATATCTACAGCATATCAATCATGGAGACAATAATGCAAGCACACAAGAGACACAAAGATTTACTTGGGGAAAACCATAAAGGTGAAAAACCCCAATAACTTCCTCAGAGATAGATAGAGCAATGATACAACCAACCATAAGAGATAGACACAACCTAGCAGCAGATCCTCCTCCTCCATAAGTGCGCCACTCCTCCTTGAGTGCATGAGTGAGAAGTGAGTGAGCAAATAGAGTGCCTCTCGCACTCTATTTATACTTGACTTGACTTTCCTTTTTACCTAACTCATGTAGGCTCGAACTTAACCACATAATATAATGCTGACTGGGCCAACCCCCAATAGGGTGGTCTAATAACCCTTTGACCCACATGGCTGACCCCCAATAGGGTGGTCTAATAACCCTTCGACCCACATGACTTATACAGGGCCGACCCCAACAAGGTGGTCTAATAACCCATCAAGTATAAGTTACGACACTTACAATATAAATGACGACACTTCCATATAGAGGAATAATACCATCTCTATAGGAGCACATACAACATACATATATGAAATACATTCCGAAGTTACATATACATCAACACTCCCTCTTAACTAGGAAGGTATTTCTCAGCACAGTTCTTCTAGCACAAGTCATCTTCTCTGGATCATCGTCACTGGATAATCGTCATCGAGTCATCATCATCGTCACTGCTGCTGCTATCTCAATCAATCTATGTCTCTACTCGTCATAGGAAGTTCTACAGAGCCAATCCTTTTTCATACTGGATGTAGGCCCACCACCTGCAGGTCTTCGTCATCATTGGCCATACTGTGGAATCCTCAGGACTTATTACGTGCGTCACAAAACCTCGAAAGAGCATCCCAGGATGTTACGGGTACACAACTCCGACCTGTAGGATCTCCCAGGGCGCCATTACATGTGACCCCACCACAAAACCTCGAAAGAGCATCTCAGGATGTTACGGGTACACAACTCCGACCTGAAATCTCCCAGGGCACAAATTACATGTGGTCCACCACAAAACCTCGCAAGAGCATCTCAGGATGTTACGGGTACACAACTCTGACCTGAAATCTCCCAGGGCGCTATTACATGTGGTCATGGCAAAACCTCGCAAGAGCATCCCAGGACTGATTACGGGCACACAGCCCAACCTATCGGATCTCCCAGGGCGCTATTACATGCCATAGGACAAAACCTCGCAAGAGCATCTGCCAGATATCCCAGGGCGCTATTACATGCCATAGGCAAAACCTCGAAAGACTATCTGCAGATCTCCCAGGGCACTGAATTACATGTCCTCCCAGAGCAAAACCTCGAAAGAGCATTTGCCAGATGTCCCAGGGCACCGATATTACATGCCATAGGCAAAACCTCGAAAGACCATCTGCAAATCTCCCAGGGCGCTATTACATGCTCATCTGCACAACCTGATCCACAGCCATAGAGTATCAACCTGATACTCACCATACATCATCCTGATGTATCCATGATCATCCTGATCATCATCACTGCAACGTCCTGCTGCATGTCATCTGGAGCAACATCCTGAAGCTCGTCATCCATGATCATCCTGATCATCACTGCAACATCGTGCTGCATGTCATCTGGAGCAACATCCTGAAGCTCATCATCCATGATCATCCTGATCATCAATGCATCTACCTGATGCATACCAAGTATTTACCTGATACATATCATCATACATGATCCTCCTGATCATACAATGTATCCACCTGATACAAATACATGATACATGTCACCATACATGATCCACCTGATCATACAATGTATCCACCTGATACAAATACATGATACATGTCACCATACATGATCCACCTGATCATACAATGTATCCACCTGATACAAATACATGATACATGTCACCATACATGATCCACCTGATCATATCCAGTATCCACATGATGCGTACATACATACATAAAATGATCCAACTGATCATATCCAGCATCCACATGATGCGTACATACATACATAAAAATGATCCAACTGATCATATCCAGCAGAGACTAGAACATCATCCTGATGCTCATCAGCCAGCGCTTACATCCACAGCCATGTGAAGGATCCTCCTTCCAACATGCTTGGAATGGCTTCAGCAAATGTGTCCATCACTTCTTCCTCGAAGTGTCCATCACTTCTTCCTCGAAGTGTCCTCGATCTGAAGAACGCCAAGCCTCTCTCTGAAGTACTCGAACTTCACTCTAGCTAGCGGCTTCGTCAGCACATCTGCAATCTGCTCGTCTGTCGCAACATATAGGATCTTCACAGCTCCTCTCTACACCATATCCCTGATATAGTGATATTTGATCTCTATGTGTTTCGACATGTCATGAAACACTGGGTTCTCGGACAGCTTCACACAACTCTGGTTATCACAGAAGATACCAGTAGCCTCCAATGGGAGATCAAATAACCCAGACAGTAGCTTCCGTAGCCATACTGCCTCACAACTAGCTGAACAGGCTGCAACATACTCATCCTCAGCTGTACTCAGTGCTACGCAGGACTGCTTCCTACTAAACCAAGAGATCACACCTGATCCCATACTGAAGTAGCACCCAGATGTGCTCTTCCTATCTGCAGCACTACCAGCCCAATCTGAATCAACATAACCCTGCAGGTTAAACTTTTGATTTGCCTCATACTGGAGCCCATAATCCACTGTACCCTTCAGGTACCTCAGAACATGCTTTAGAGCAACCAGGTGAACACTCCTCGGATCCGTCAGGAACTGGCTCAATGTGTTCACAGCAAAGCAAATGTCTGGTCTCGTGTTTGTCAGGTACATCAAGGACCCAATCATATGACGATACAAAGAGACATCAACCGGCTCAGATGAAGCATCACATAGAAGCTTCAGATTCGATGCCATAGGTGTGGCCATATCCTTGCAGTCCATCATCCCGAACCTCTTCAAGATCTCTACTACATACTTCCCTTGTCCAAGGAAGATTCCATCTGCACTCTGCCACACCTCCATGCCAAAAACAAATAGTGCATCATCCCCAAGTTCCTCAACTCAAACTCGGCAGCAAGCTTCCGCTGCGTGTCGGCAATCAATCTATCTTCACCTGTAACAAACAGGTTATCCGCATACAAAAGTAGTATCACTGGATTGCCTTCCTCAACCTTGTAGAAAAGGTTGGAATCCGCTTTACTCTTGGTAAAGCCCAAACTGGATAGAAAGCTGTCTATCCTACCATACCAAGTTCTGCACACATATATGACTACACCATGCTGTCTTGAATCCATCTGGTGTATCTTCTAATTCATCATTTTTATATTTCTCAATGCTGCCATCTGCAACATGCTTGATCTGATAGTTCCATTTGGAAGTCATAACAAACTTCCCTTCACGTCTTGGGACTACATCCCAAACATCATTCTTCATGATCGACGGATCATGGCATTCCATTTCTTCATCCCAGGTCCTGGGAACTTCAATATCTTCAATATCTTCAATAGATATCTTTGTTGTTGGAACAAATGTTGTAGTCCTTTTGTAGGTGAAGATATACGGTCTTTCCTACAAAACAGGTTAAATTGCATGATTAGAAACATCTCATAATTTTCAGAACAAATTCTTACACATAAAGAAATATGTCATACAATCATGCAATTATCTTAGCCAATGCTTCAATACAACATTTATCCATATCCCGTAACTTTCTAGATGCCTTCCAATCTCTACCAGAACATTGTTAAGAGTGTGCACAACTCCCAACATGTCAGCAAAGAGGTTTCATTCTAGATAAGTAGCAATGGAATGTTGTACAGTGCCATAGGCCACTTACCCATGTATATTAGTAGTATACTGTTCATCAATGCAACTATTCTAATATGCATAATACACAACCTAATTCTAGGAACATCAGTATATACATTATTGAACAGTATTATTTAAACAAACAAATATGCAAGAAATGATGATTAAAATACTTATCTTTCTTTGTTCATTGGGTGGACTCCCTCTGATTCTTTGCTTCCTTGCAGGAGCTGTTGGAGTCCTAATCTGAAGTAGCTTCTTCTACACCTTTCTGTTGTGGAATGTAGAAAGATGGTCAACTCCCTCTGAATATATGCATCCTTGCAGAAACTACTGAAGTGTGCTCTTTTTCTTTCTTGCAGGAACAACTGGAGTGTGCTCCTTTGCTTTCTTGCAGGAGCAACTGGAGTGTGCTCCCTCTTGATCTTTGCTTCCTAAATTACCTGTTCTTGAACTCATATTCATCCTTGGTCCCTATGCATGCTTATTAGTATCATGAATGTGTTATCCTTGTGATCTCATATAAAATCATACATTCATTAGTATACTATTAAAACACAATAATCTCAAGCATGTATAATCATGATCATTTCAAACAGAAAATAATAAGAATTAGCATTCAAGGTTTATGTGGGATTCTTATGGTTAGTCAAATCATAAGAAGCATAACATGTCAAACCTATGACTCTTCAGGTTAGTTGAATCATCAATCAAGATAAGAGATATAATATGCATAAAACCTGTGATTATTCAAACCTATACCTTCATGATTCTTCTGGTTAGTCATATCATCAACAGTATAAGATCCTAAACCAAGGTAGGATTCTATCTTGATATAGGAAAAACATACCTGGATTAGCATGCTAGCTAGTTTATGTCTAACATACCTGCATAATGTCTTCTGGTTCTCTTCAGTGACTTGTGCTAGTAACCTGCATGTCTCATATGTTAACCATTACAAAACCAAGTTATACATACCTCGTAAATGGATCTTCTATGGGATCCATGACAATGGATGAATCTTTGTCCTCATGTTATCATGACCATATCTTCTTGGACCAGAACATGATTTGTCTTTCTTGGTGTACCTCGATGAGTCATACCTGTCGAGATCGCTTGTAATCTTCTTATGTAAGGCCTTAGCCTCATCTCCCTCTGAAACAGGAACTTCCTCACTTATGTAGGTGACCAATCCATCTTCTTCTAGGATTAACCCAATCCACTTGAATTGTAAGAACTGGACCTGGAGCTGGATATGGGTTTGTCAGAGAAACCCCAAAAATTCAAACTTTGAATTTCAAACTTCTGAAAGGATAGAAATATGCGCCTTGATGAGCTGATCAAACTGGTATATTCAGAATTTGAAAACTGCAAAGTTTTTCTCCTCAATTTTGCCTTTGAAACTTTCGGATTCACTGGACATGACCCTGAACTGGGGTTTGATGAATCCCACTCTTCTACCCAATCAAGAGGTTTGATCCAAAGCTCTAAGCTTCTATTTTTCTGAGGAGCTTCCAGCCGTGGTCACAGATTTCAAAAACTCCCATTTTTATAGAAGCCCTAATTTTTCACTTTTCTGATCAAAGTCCCGAACTAGGGTCTGATCAAACCCGACCTTCTTCCCAACCAAAAATTCTGATCTTGGTATCTAAATTTTTATTTTGATGAGTAGCATTCAGCCGTGGTCTCCGATTACAAAAATTCCAACTTTCTTCAAAGCCCTAAATTCCGGAAGCCATGAATGAAGGTACTCAAAAATAATTCTGTTTTGACAGAAATATGTACCTGATTGTTTCTGGTGTAACTCTGAACTTTTTGATCCACAGGGTCTGAAAAATGTTTCCTGAGATAGCCTGACCTGTTACCTTTCCATCCTGACAGGTCTGACCTCAATTGGATTCTTTGAGAGAGAGTTAGGGCAAATGTCGCAACGTGACCTGTTTTGGGATAATACAGGAGTGCGAACTTGTACGGCGTTCCACGTGTCACTGTTTGAACTTCGGCCTCTAAAAAGTTTCTTGAGATAGATCGGCCTGTTATCTTTCCATCCTGACAGGTCTTACCTCAATTGGACTCTCTGAGAGAGAGTTATGCCAAGTTTCGCAATGTGACCTGTTTATGGGATAATACAGGAGAGCGAACTTGTACGGAATTCCACGTGTCACTGGTTCACCTTCGGCCTCTGAAAAAGTTTTCTGAGATAGTACAGTCTGTGTACTACCTGTCACTTTTTACGAAATTTCATTTGGAGCTTCCTATCCCAAGTTATGACCTTTTTCCCAAGGTCACCTGATTTTGACTCAGATCTGGAAGAGGCAGAAACCCTATATTGCACAGATCATAAATCACAAAGTACAACGAATTAGAGGTTGTCCTTTGGAAACAAGGTACCTGGAGATTTAATCTTAGCCCTGTAACAATTTCAGATCCGAAAACTTCGCCAAAACGGATTTATAGCGAAAGTGCTACGATGACTGGTTTTTGCTATATCAAGCCCTAGCATCGTAAGTGCAACAAGTGTCATACATGCCATATCATGCCTTCTTTCAGGCTAGCTCTGATACCATGTTAAATTTTCAGAATTTACTTCAATCTGATCTAGGATCTTAATTGAGAGAACAACATGTACAGCATATCTACAGCATATCAATCATGGAGACAATAATGCAAGCACACAAGAGACACAAAGATTTACTTGGGGAAAACCATAAAGGTGAAAAACCCCAATAACTTCCTCAGAGATAGATAGAGCAATGATACAACCAACCATAAGAGATAGACACAACCTAGCAGCAGATCCTCCTCCTCCATAAGTGCGCCACTCCTCCTTGAGTGCATGAGTGAGAAGTGAGTGAGCAAATAGAGTGCCTCTCGCACTCTATTTATACTTGACTTGACTTTCCTTTTTACCTAACTCATGTAGGCTCGAACTTAACCACATAATATAATGCTGACTGGGCCGACCCCCAATAGGGTGGTCTAATAACCCTTTGACCCACATGGCCGACCCCCAATAGGGTGGTCTAATAACCCTTCGACCCACATGACTTATACAGGGCCGACCCCAACAAGGTGGTCTAATAACCCATCAAGTATAAGTTATGACACTTACAATATAAATGACGACACTTCCATATAGAGGAATAATACCATCTCTATAGGAGTACATACAACATACATATATGAAATACATTCCGAAGTTACATATACATCAACAGGTAGATCTTCTTGCAGTTGCAGGAGTTTCAGGTACTTGCTGCTGTTCTTGATTTTCTGGCACCTTTGGAACTTCATTTTCTTTAATTTCATCAAGTACTGTGTACTCTGTGTTTTGCTTTTCCTTTTTCTTTCCCTACAACTGATCTTTATACATGACCTTTTCATTGAATATCACATCTCTACTCCTGATGATTTTGTTATTTTCATAATCCCATAAACGATAACCAAAAGCATCAACCCCATATCCAATAAAGGTGCATTTCTTGGATTTAGCTTCAAGCTTTGTTCTATTATCTTTATCAATATGGACAAATGCTTCACAATCAAACATTCTCAGAAATGAGTAGTTTACCTTTTTACCTGTCCATGCCTCCTCTGGAATACCACCATCCAAAGCACTTGAAGGTCCTCTATTTATTAAATAAACAACAGTATTTACAGCATCTGCCCAAAACTATAAGGGCAACCCTATATGCAATCTCATACACCTTGCACGCTCCATGATCGTTCTGTTCATCCTTTCAGACACACCATTTTTTTGTGGTGTTCCTGGGATTGTCTTCTCTCTACGAATCCCATGGTATGAACAGTAACTATCAAACTCCTTGCCGCAGTACTCACCTCCATTATCAGATCTGAAACACTTCAACCTTTTTTCCATCTCATTCTCAACCAAAGCTTTCCACTTCTTAAAAGTAGCAAACACATCATATTTCTGTCTAATGCAATAAACCCAAGTTTTCCTAGTTACATCATCAATAAATGTAACATAATAATAAGAGCCACCAATAGATTGTACTTGAGCCGGTCCCCATACATCAGTATGCACAAGCTCTAACTCCTCATTATTCTTCTGTTTCCCAACCTTGAGAAATCTGACTCTCTTCTATTTTCCACAAACACAGTTTTCACAAAATTCCAAACTTACCTGCTTCAAATCTAGTAGCAACTTCCTTGAGTGGAGAATCTGCATCCCCTTCTCACTCATGTGGCCAAGCTTATGATGCCACGATGCTGTATATATTCTTGTGGAAGCTAAAGAGATAGAATGGTCAGTATTATGAGGACATAAATACAACGTACCTACCTTGTCTCCTTTTGCTATCACCATTGATCCTTTGATGATATTCCACCACTTTTCTCTAAATGTAGATAGACAACTACCATCTCCCAATTGTCCTATTGAGATCAGATTTCTTTTCATAGCAGGAATATGCCTTACATCTTTCAACAACCAATCAGTTCCATTCTTAACTTTTATCCATACCTTAACCATTCCAACAATTTTACATGGCTCATCATCACCCAATAAAACATGTCCAAAATCGCCTGGAACATAATCATGAAGATATTTCCTATGGGGTGTAGCATGACATGAAGCCCCTGAATCTACTACCCAATAATCACTAGTATTATCTAATGCAATAATCAAAGCATCTTGTAACACATCACCTGCTACATTTGATTCCTGGGTAGTTTCCTGCTATGCATCTCCTTTCTTCTTTAGAGATCTATAGTCTTTCTTCAGATTTCCTTTCTTAACACAGTTCCAACACTCTATTTTTCCCAGTCTAGACTTGGATCTACCCATTTTAGGCTTGCCACGATTACCTTGGCTCTTTCCTCTCTCCTTTTGTTTTCCCCTGCTCTCCATGGTCAATGCATTACTTGATGTCTCACCTAGGCTTTATCTTCGCATTTCCTCGCTAAGAATAACACCAATAACATCATCAAATTTCAAGGTGTTTGAACCAGAGACAGAGTTACTTACAGCCATGACCAAGCTATTCTAGCTTTCTGGCAATGAACACAAGATTAGAAGATCCTTAACCTCATCATCAAAGTTCACACTTACAGAACTTAGTTGATTTGTAACCATATTAAACTCATTTAAATGATCAGTAACAAATCCACCTTCAGACATCTGCATATTAAATAAACGCTTCATTAGAAATACCTTGTTAAAAGTTGAGGGTTTTTCATACATCTTACCCAGTGCGCTCATCAAACCCTCCGTTATCGTTTCTTTTGAGATATTGAAAGCCACCGACGAAGCTAGGCTCAACCGTATTGTTCCTAGAGCCTTTCTGTCAAGAACCTCCCATTCTTCGTCCTTCATGGCCACTGGCTGCTTTGCTCTTCCTCCCAATGGTAGGAATAGATCCTTTTGGTACAGATAGTCCTCCATTTGCATCTTCCATAATTGGAATTTTTGGCCATTAAACTTCTCGACCTTAAACTTTCCTTCTTCTTCCATTGCTCCCACTCGAACCAGAAACCCTAGCTTCCTGCGGGTTTATATGCCAAATAAACCTTTGGCTCTGATAACAATTGTTAGAAAAAACAGGATCGCAGAGCAATAACAATAAACAGAAATGCAAATATAATCACACAAACACATTACAAGAGAGACACAGATATATCGTGGTTCACCCAACTTGGGCTACGCCCACACTAAAGTTTCCAGTACTTATTATTATACCGTCCAGCAAAGTGAAGGGATACAACCTACAACACAGCCGCTGCACTTCCTCTTCACTGTCTCACAGTCTCTCTTTCGATCTGAGAGATATTTACAATCCATAATACCTAATACACCAACCCTAGCTGTGTTACAATGTCATTCTTTTATAAGGGAAATACAATGGGAAAATACCACGGGTTACCCAAAACATGGGCCCGAAAACTGTTGACGAATGAGTGTACAGTACTCTGGCTGCACGGCTAAGACAATATCATCTATGAGACTGAAAGATTTGGCTCCACAACCAACACGTTGCATCATTAGGAGCTTGATCATTGCCACGCGTCAGGGGATAGTATGCAAGTGTCCTTTCCCCTATTTCTCCATGTGGTTCTTCATCCACGTGGTGTATGGTTTCTGCTCGTGGATTGAGATCACGATTGTGATCTCCGCACAATGTTGATGAGCCATGTGATCGCACACCTCGGCAAGGGAGCCAGCTTTGAAGGGAAAACGAGCCACCACCCCCATGTTGTCCATCTCATCAGCCAACTTATTGCCTTTACGCCGAATGCATATAAACTTGATGGACGGAGAAGTTAGCAAGAGCTATTGGAGCTGGTTTAACCTGCATTCCCATCTCCAGTTGAGCGAGACCTTAGAAACCACCACCCCCCTCTAGATGCGACCCGCCATTGTTATCAGAATGCTGGAGTCACCTTCCACTTCCAGAGGTAACCACCGATTCATTAGCGCCCATTTGATACCATTTACAAGACCTTCTAATTTTTCTAGGTTATTGGTTGTTTCTCCCAGGTTGCCCAAGAAAACGCCCAGCACAGAGCCAAAACTATTTCTTACCACTCCCCGAAATCCAGCCAGGCCCGGATTACCTTTTGCAACTCCATTGAAATTAAGTTTCAGAGTGCCAGCCGGAGTAATTTTCCATGAGTCAAGACTACAGGGTTTTTCTCTACTATCATTCCATTCATCAAGTCCTTGAGGTAAGCTGAAAATACCCCATGCATTCAGTATAAGTGTTTTAGTAGGATCAACTTGTCCCGTTTTCGGGGGTAATTTTATGATGTATAAGGTTTCCTTTATATGCATTTCAATTGTTAGCGAAATGGCCTCCATATTTCTGTGCTTATTGTCGAATATTCCTAGGTTACATTCCTTCCAGGTTTCCCAAACCACGAACCCAAGGAACAAATCCCAGATCCGGTTTAGAAGTTCACTTTTGAACGGGTGCGCCTGCCAATTTTCCAGGGATAAATCCGTGTGGCCACATATTCTAGCTGTCTTTCTAAATATTTCTTCCCCCCTGCACCAGAGAGACGAGGCCAGTAGGAATTCATCCAACAAATGGTTGATAGATTCGCTATCAAGCAAGCATAAGCAGCAACGTGAGGGCCCTGCAAAACCTTTTTTCCATAATTTTTCCCACATTAGAATGCAATGGTGAAGAAACAACCATCCAAAGGTGGCAATTTTAGGCCAGTGATTTAGCCATAATTTTTTCCATTTTTCATCTCAAGGCATTCTATCATAACCGTCCAACAGGGCAACCGCTTTCGCACTGTTAAAGTTCCCCGTATTGGAGTAACCCCATCTGATTTTGTCCGGGCCTGTGGCCACAGGGATTTGGTGCTTGAACAATTCCGCATAAAAATTGTCCAGATTTTCTTCCGGGGTCAAATTCTACCACCATTGAATCGGTTTCCACTGTCTGACTTGATGTTCCTCAGGACCCGTTTCCCAGAAATCCTGAACTTTCTCCCACGGGCTACTCTGCAAATATTGGACTAGCTCCTGGTTATCCTGCATTCTATCTATTTTAGGGACTTTCTACCATGCATCATGCAAAAAGGAGGCAGAAGCTCCATCTCTTATCTCCCAAAAACTATGCCGCTGGACTAACTCACTATTCAGCTGAGCCAACTTCCATATGCACGAATCGGGCTGTTCCTCCCTGAATCGAATAAGGTCCTACTTGGGCCATATAGAGCATATTTCATGTGCCACAACTTCGCCCAGGTTTCCTCCCTATATGTGATCCACCTCCACCAAATTTTGGCCCCTAATACTTTATTAGTACACAAAGGGTCCCTCAGACCAAGGCTACCTGCTCGTTTTGGAGTGCATACAATTTCCCATTTCACCAAGGCCCACTTGCTCGGATCATGGGTACCACCCCACAAGAAATTCCTTTGAATATTACGAATTTTTTTCAAAACAACTTTGGGTGTAGCCAACACCAAGAATAAGTACGCCGACATCGCTTGGAGAACTGATTTAACCAAAATGAGATGGTTAGGGAATTTCAGGGCACGGTGTGTCCACAGTTCCAATTGGTTCTTGAGTTTGTCAAGCAGGTCTTTCCAGGATATTTGTCTAATTATAGATTCCATCAGGGGTGCCCCCAGGTATTTAGACGGAAGCTGTCCTTTAGATAATTCCAAAATTCTTAAAATATTCCTACGATTAATTCTGGGAGTATTGAAGAAATAAGCCTTAGATTTTTCTTTATTAATCTCCAAGCCACTGCCTCTAAGGAAGGTATTTAGTATATCCTTGATGTTTTTAGCTTCTTGAACAGAGGAAGGTCCCATTAGCATTGCATCATAAAAAAATTGCTGGTGGGTTTGGGGAGTCAACCCATCACATAGATCAAGACCAAGGATAGCATTACTATTATGGGCAGCCCGCAGCATTCTTCCCATTCCTTCGGCGATGATAATGAAGAGAAACGGAGATAATGGATCCCCCTGCCTAATTCCACGAGACGCTGGAAAGGGTTGGGAGGGAGTACCATTAACTAAGATGGAGAAGAAGGGGGATGAGACTATGCTCATAACCCATTCGATCCACATATTACTAAAACCAAAGGCTTTTAACATCCCTGTAAGGAAAGTCTAGTTTAACTTATCATAAGATTTCGATAAATCCAGTTTGAGGAGCATACCTAGGATTTTCTCCTTCTTCACAGAATGTATGGTTTCATGTACCAAAATTTGATGTCTTTCCACGAATCCAGCCTGTTCCGGAGAAATGATCAAGGGAAGGAGTGGACGCAGTTGGTTAGCTATAACCTTAGTTATTATTTTATAAATGACATTGCAGAGGGCTATAGGTCAAAATTTTCCAGGGTCCTTTGTTCCCATCTCCTTAGGAATGAGCGTAAGCAAGGTAGCATTAAGGGCTTTCAGGATGCTCCCGATATTTCAGGAATCTTTGACAATGGCCAAAACCTCCGATTTCAACCAGTCCCTGCAAGAGTGAAAAAAGTTGGTAGTGAAACCGTCCAATTTAGGGGCTTTGTCATCCGCCATCTGTTTAATAGCTTCATCGAGCTCTTCCATTCTGATAATCTCCATGAGAAGCTTATTATGTTCTTCCGTGACTAGACTCGGGATATGCCTGAGAACCTTCTCCCTTTCCATTCTTCTATTAATATTGGGTTCCTCAAGCAGGTCTTGAAAGTGGTCATTCAAGGTCTGCTCCAACTCAGGTTGAGTTTCCACCATGCCGCCGTTCTCTTTTTTGAGCCTAACCACCCTATTCCCATGACGATGTTGAATGGCCGCTTTGTGAAAGAACTTTGTG
This sequence comes from Larix kaempferi, assembly GCA_027924585.1. NCBI lineage: Eukaryota > Viridiplantae > Streptophyta > Pinopsida > Pinales > Pinaceae > Larix > Larix kaempferi. The sequence goes on from BSBM01000742.1 coordinate 10,049,127, forward strand.
TTCCTCTCCCCATCTTTCAACTAGCGGCTCCTGGATTTTTGCTTCCAAAGGAGTTCCTCTTGATGATATTTAAGGTTGAGTTCTTGCAGAAGGTTTTGTTCTCGTTCTTTCAGCTCCGCTGAATAGCCATGAGTCATAGCCTCCTTTTGTACCTATTGAAGTTTAAGATCAAGTAGCTTCTTAGCTTGGAAAATGTTCACGAATGTTTCTTTATTCCACTTCTTGATTTTTCCTTTTAAGGTATTTTAGAATTTGTTGGAATTGGTACATCCTGGTTCCTATGACAGGGGGGTAGGGATGCCACCACTGTCTCATTTGGTCAGGAAAACTGGGGTGAAGGAGCTAGAATTGTTCAAATCTAAACGACCTTCGGAGGTGTTCCCCTAATCTCTTCTATTATAGGCTTATCGGCCAATGGTCTAACCCAGCAGAAGGGAGCACCACGGCTATCAGCTCCCCACCTCCTATCATAATGGATTCAAACACCATAAATCTGTCTAACCTGGATGCTATGCTTCTGTCCCTGCTCTTTTATTGTTCCAGGTATACAAGCCATTAGTATTTTTGACACCGATAAGTTCCAGAGTTTCAATGACCTCCAAAAATTCCTCGTTGCTGGGGTGCAGACAACGAAGTCCCCCCCCTTCTCAGCTAGATTTCGAATCAAGTTGAAGTTGCCTCCTATAATCCAGGGCCGAGTACCAGTCTCTCTTTTGAGGCTCCGCAAGGAATTCAAGAAAGAGTTCTTAAAATTTACCGTTGACAGTCCATACACATTAGACAAGAAACCTCTGACACTGGTTCCTAAAAAATGAAAATATGCAGATAAGATGAATCTTGAGGCCATCCAGTCCGTCAGACTAACTTCTTTTGGATTCCAAAGGATGTCGATTCCTCCAGCTGTTCCAATGGCATCAATCGCTATGGTTTCACACTATTTCCAGAATTTCTTCCCAATGGATTTAAGGTTCGCTTCAGAACATTTAGTTTCCTGGAGGAAGACTATTGTGGGATTCTCTAATTCAATCTTCCATTTACGAGATGGGTCTTCAAGAGGCTCTTACAACCTCTGATATTCCAAGATGTGATCCGCATCTTATAACCTGTTTGGGGTAGAGGAAGCTAGGGCCGCATCAATAGTAGGATACTGGCCTGAGGCCACTAGATTCCTCCCTATCATTTGGATTCTCTACATATTGCTGCGTCTCCCCCTTTTTTCGGCCCTACCTAACTTTTTTCCATCAGATTCCTTGAGAGGATCGAAAGTATACCCAGATATTTGTTATTCTTGGTTTTGATGATAGCTTTCTCTAGTAGAGAGACTTGCTGCGGAGTAATTGAAGTCATATTCTCCACTATACATGCCACCTCCAGGCCCTCCATATCCAGGTCTCCCAGCTTCATTTCATCTCTGTCTTCCTCTGGTGATGAGCTTTCTTCCCCCATTTTTTCCATCGCCAAATCCTTGACACTAATCTCCGTCACCTTAGTTGTGGGTGCTTCAATTTTTTCCTCCCTATTTATCTCATCCTTTTTGAGCTTCTTCTTCTATTTGCAGAGCCTCGTACTTGTTGTGGATCATGGTTTTCTTGTGGATCTCCGGTCCCCCTACCTTCTTGGCTTACCGTTTCTTGGTAGCACCATTTTTTAATCCATCTTGATCTTTACCTTCAACGTCTAGCTTCCCTCCTATGTGTTTATTCAAAGGGAAATCCCTGAATAAATTCCCATGTTCATGGCATCTCCGGCGGCGAAACGGGATCTGTTCATAATCAATAGACTAGAACCAATCTTCATCCTCCCATGTTATGTCTATTCCTTTCGGGAGGTCTTGGGATATATCCATATAGAGACAAATTCAGGCGTACGAGGTGTAATGCATATTCTTTGTTTGTTCCGATACTTTGACGAATGCCCCCAATTCATTGCTAATATCCATTAGGATTTCCTCCTTCCAATATTCAAAAGGTAAAGAGTAGAGTCTTATCCATACCGGGGCAATGGTTAAATTTTCTTTATCCTGGTTGAAACGTTCCTTCCAGGGGCGAAGATACAACCCCACAGAATTGAAGAAACATGGTCCATTGTCAAATATCCTCGTGCGATCCTCCTCATTAAAGAAAATCACTGTGAAAAACCCTTTGGCCCCCAGTTGTAGATCGTAATGTCCTTGGGGTTTCCAGTGTAAAAATCCTCACAGCAGATCTAAGAACTGATGTATACCTCACAAGAAAGAATTTAGGAATAAGATTAAGAGTGATTAATGCAATAAGATGAGCAACAGAATAATAATACAGTAGAACTCGGATAGAAGCAAAATAACTTCACACACACTAATTCATTAATCACAACATGGAAAAATAAGTAGTACAATGCATGAAAATTCAAATGCCAAGGTGGCAATTAAAATTAGCCTTTATGGAGTGATCAAAATATCACTAGAGTGTCATCGGAGCACAGCTAGAATTCTTCATCATCATCAGTGGAGTCATCAATGCTCAAGTAACTGTCAACCATCAGTCAAACTGAGTCTAACTGAGTGTGGTAGGTGTAACTGAGTGTAACTGGAATTAATTGAATGAAGGAGGCTTAGTGGAGGGTGCATGAGGAGATAATTGGAGTCAGAATGGGCAGTCTAGTCTCACTGGAAGTCCATTGGAGTGATACAGTCAGTTGAGAGTCATTCTTTCCTTGAATCAAGGAAAGAACTAAAGGTAACTGAAGTGCAACTGAGTGGTAGGTGAGAGAGGATGAGTGTCTCCCTAAAATCAAGGAAGAAGGGTGCACTAAGCTCTAGTAGGGATAAAACTGATTTGAGAGAAGCTCCTGGGGGCTGGCTAACTAAGGCTAGGTACTGGGACTGATGAATGGGATGAATGCATGCATGCAAAATGAATGCTGCATGAAAGACTGAAACTGCAAATAATGAAAATGCTGGTAGGACTAGGATGGAGTATAGGAATATCCTAACACCCCCCATTAATCCATCCTGGGCCCTGGTAACTGAGACCAAAGTTCACCCAATACAATGAATAATAATAACAGTCAATAAACCGAGGAAATGGGAAAAACCTCATGGGAAAAATACCACACCTCAAAATAGACTGTAAGGCACACACAAAAATAAATGCTCCAAACTCAAGCAGGTGTGATGCTTGGTCATATGTCTGGAGGTATCTTCTTCTTGGGAAGAAGTGGTTCATGCTCAAAAGGCATGTGCTTGTACTTGCTCTTCATATTGAATGTGATGAGAACAAATCCAAAAGTATGAGGATGATCATTGAACTTGTGATTTGAATTAGTTGAGGTAGGATCAAATCTATGAATGTGCAGATAGTATTTTGTCTTCTCCTTCAAACCATCATAGGTGAGATTATGCCCAAAAGAACCATCACATGATAGTAAATGCTTTGAATCCAAATCAGAACCAAGACTTGAAGAATCGTTTCTTAAGATCTCCTTCGAACCATTTGAGGTGAGATCTAAACCATTGAATGCATGAGAAATTATCCCAAGCGAATGGCAATGGCCATCATGGGTGAGATTGTGCCCAAAAGAACCATTAAATATCAGTGATTGCTTGGAATCCAAATCAAATCCAAGACTTGAATCATGGTTGCTTAAGATCTCCTTTGAACCATTTGAGGTGAGATCTAAACTAGTAAATGCATGAGAAATTATCCCAAGCGAATGGAAATGGCCATCATCTTCAATAACCTTCTGAGAGCATGAAATAATGATCTTACAGTAGTAAATAAGAGGTGAGTCATCAAGGAGAGCAAATGCATTACCTCCAATGGCTGATTTGACCTCCGAAACATTCATGAGATTATGATGCAAACCAACAAACTCTGGTGCAGGAGAGGATTTAGGAACCTCTACAATTTCTAGAGTGTGAGCTGGCACAGAATTTGAAATAGAAGAAATTTGGAGCATGAGTGTAGAATCTGCAAGTTATTCTTCTTTGTGGCTAACTTCAATATGAGATATGTTTGATACTGATTCATGATCAATGAGATCATCAAGGAGGGTGAATGCATCATTTTTCTTGCTCTCGAAAGGGTTTGGACCAATTCCTTCATTATGTTTGCCGAATATTACATCCAGTTGGTCCCATAGCTCTATTGGAGATTCAACATAATCAATGAAGTGGTTCCTCATGCAACGATGCATAGAAAACATCATTGTTGCATAGACAGTGTCACCTTTATTTAACTAGTCAATCTCTTCTTTAGAGGATTCGAACTCTCTTTCAAAACAATAATGAAAGAGATCATGGCTCTTCAAATATGCTATCATTTTTTGTTTCCATTCATAATAGTTGAATGGATAAAGAGGATGAATTTATTTTGAATACATGGAAGCTGTAGAAGACCTGCAAAAACAATAGAAAAGTCTGCAATTGCTACTGCTGCAAAAGTGCAGAAAATGCTACAACTGCTGCAATCGAAATCTTGATAATAACCTGCAAAAAACTCTTAGGAATGGAGATAAACAATACTCTCAATATGCTCTGATACCATGTGAAAATCCTCACAACAGATCTAAGAGATGATTTATACCTCACAAGAAAGAATTTAGGAATAAGATTAAGAGTGGACAATGCAGTAAGATGAGCAACAGAATAATAATATAGTAGAACTCAGATAGAAGCAAAATAACTTCACACACAAAAATTCATTAATCACAATATGGAAAAATAAGTAGTACAATGCACAAGGATTCTGATTCCAAGGTGGCAATTCGAATTAGACTTCATGGAGTGATCAAAATATCACTGGAGTGTCATTGGAGCACAACTAGAAGTCTTCATCATCATCAGTGGAGTCATCAATGCTCAAGTAACTGTCAACCATCAGTCAAACTGAGTCTAACTGAGTGTGTTAGGTGTAATTGAGTGTAACTGGAACTAGCTGAATGAAGGAGGCTCAGTGGAGGGCATATGAGGAGCTAACTGGAGTCAGAATGGGCAGTCTAGTCTCACTGTAGGTCCATCGGAGTGATACAGTCAGTTGAGAGTCAGTCTTTCCTTAAATCAAGGAAAGAACTAAAGGTAACTGAAGTGCAACTGAGTGGTAGGTGAGAGAGGATGAGTGGCTCCCTAAAATCAAGGAATAAGGGCACACTAAGCTCTAGGAGGGCTAAAAATTATCTGAGAGAAGCTCCTGGGGGCTGGATAACTGAGGCTAGGTGATGGGACTAATGACTGGGATGCATGCAATTGCATGCATGCATGCAGAAAAACATGCAAGACTAAAACTGCAAATAATGAAAATGCTGGTAGGACTAGGATGGAGTATAGGAATATCCTAACATCTAGGTGGTAATGATCCACCATACCAATGCTTTCTTAGCCGAACAGATTCCAACAAATTTCCCAATTAGTGCATGTTCTTTCATATATTATATATCAGTTCTGACTCTTTCCGATTTTATCTGCAGTTTGTGGATCATTTTTTCCTTTGGAAGACATTGCCCAGGCTTGCTGGGATTTGCCAACCTATGATCAAGATTTGCCACCCCACTGGTCCCTTCTTCTATGCTCCCTGCCCCAAGGACATGGTCATGTCTCAGATTTGTCTTTTTCCCTTTATCAATAATCCCGGTTGAGGCCAGAGCCTCGTCGCCGGTGGGTACACTCATGTCCCTTCCAAATCCACACTCTGAGGAGGCCCTGGCGGCCGCCATCGTCCTTAACGTCTAGCTTTAGGTACCAAGTTCAGAAACCATCGAAAATACCGTCGCACGTTCCTTCTTCCATCAACCAATATTAACAATTCTAGCATCTTTTTATGATCGTGTATTTTATTGTTAATTCATATATAAGCCAAATTATTATGGATGAAATGTGTTTCATTAATATTATTTCTATATTATATTAACTAGATTTTTATTTTTATTTGTTGTAGCATGATAGGTGAATATTTGTTACCACCATCAAATATTTTACCTCGCACATATCAAGATTTATCTTCCATCATGAAAAAAATTGGAATGCAGTATGAAGCAATTCATGCATGCCCCGATGACCATGTTCTATATTACAATCAGCATGAATTTGCAATAGAATGTCCTGAATGTCATATCAGTAGATATCGCACAGATCAAGTAACTAAAAATGTGCCTCGCAAGGTTCTACATTATATTCCCATTATTCCACGTTTGCAACGACTGTTCAGGTGCAAAAACATAGCGCAGTTTATGGATTACCATGTACGGAACAGAAGTCAAGACGACATTATTCGGATTTCTGTAGATGGGTCTGCATTTAGATATATGGAGGAAAAATGGCCTCACTTTAAATAAGAACCTCGTAATCTTAGGATTTATTTGGCAACAAATGGTGTCAATCCATTTGCAGAGATGAGATCTGTTTACTCTGTGTGGCCTATTTTTGTTATCAACAACAACATTCCTCCATGGTTGACAATAAAGAGGAAGCACATAATATTGTCGATGATTGTTCCAGGTACGAAACCTATAGTTTTTTTTTAATGTAGTGGTATCTCATTTGTTGTATTTTTGTTGCATAATGTCATATATATATATATATATATATATATATATATATATATATATATATATATATTTTTTTTTTTATGTTGTGCAATATGGTTTAATATATATCTAAATGGTACGTTCATAATTATATTTTTTGTATGTTCAAATCAATCAGGTAAGTACCAAGTCAAAGATATGAATGTATATATTGAACCTCTTATTGACGAGCTACTGAACTTATGGAATGTCATCACTATGTATGACGTATCTAGACCAATATGACAAAGGCAATTTCAATTCTATGCAATTCTTGTATGGACAATACATGATGCCCCAGGGTTAACCCATTTTTGTGGTATGTAATTATAAGTTCCACTTTATTTGCATTTAATTTTACAAACTACTAGTTAATATACTACGCACGCATGTTTTTCTACATAATCCAGTCATTTTGTATATAATTATAATTGACATAGATATTCCATATCTTTATGTAGGTCTTCAAACAAAGGGGAAATTTTCATGTCCAGTTTGTGGTCCTAAGATCAAATCCCATCGTTCAAAAAGCTTAGGAAAGGAGGTGTTTGATGAATATAGGCACTTCCTCTTTAAGAATCACAGGTATTGAACTACCAAAAAACATCTGTTCAATGGCAAGCAAGAGACTGCACTAAAACCGCAGAGAATGACACCTCACCTATGGAAGTTGCAATATAACAGAAATCGTCAAGGTACGTATAATGAATCATCATATATGATATCTTATATTGTATTTTATTATATTGTGTGTTGTTTACTATAATTAACATTGATTTATGTAATTTCATGATTGTTGTTCATGTGATCATGAAGGAATTAATGGGATTCCACAAGGAATGAAAAGTTATCCTAGACAATTTAGTAGGTTGCCCTACTATGAGCACCTACAAATTTCTCATCTATTTGATACAATGCATATCAGTACGAATGTGACTGAAACATTATGGCGAATATTAAATGGAAGGAGTGACAAAGAAAAAATTGTCAAAATTTGCAAATACATTCAAGATAGAAACCATGCAATGAAAGACGTTATTCAATTTCATAGCAACTAAGATCAAATTAATATAAACTCACTTCCATGGATGTTAATGGACCAACAAAGTAATGTTGTAAAAGAATTCATTCGAAAAATTAAATTTCCCATTGGATTTTGTGCGAACATGAAGAATATCATAACAAAGAAATGTGATTTCACGGGGGTGAAAATGCACGATTGGATGTCTTCATGAAGGTAATTATTATGGTATGTATTTAATTATTATTTTTTTTCTTATTCCAGTAAATATGGTTGGCATTTTTGTTTGTCTACTCTTTGTTGATAAAATGAAACGATTTGTATATTATTGTTATAGTATGTTCTACCTCTCTCTATCCCGGACAACTTCAACAATAATGTCAAGCAAATAATATATAGTATCGGGAAATACATGAGGTAAGTGGTGATTTTTTCCATGCGCTTAGTGTTTGTTTAATACAACATAGAACTTATATTTGATTTTCGTTCTCTAATTCATGTTACGTAAAATAATGTTTTTTTTCTTTAATCTCTTGATTGGGTTGTCATGTCACTTGTAGATCGTTGTCATTTAAAGAATTCCATAAAGAAGACATAAAGTATTGGAGGAGAGAAATTCCTCGTCTCATGTGTGAAATGCATAAGCATCTACCTTCGGCACTTTTCAATGCACAGGAACACTACCTCATACACCAAGTTGAGGAGATTGAACTGTGTGGACCAGCACACTCAAGGTCCATGTGGATGGTTGAGAGGCACTTGAAATTTATGAAGGGTTTGGTCAGACAACGAACATATGCTGAGGGTTCTATGATGGAGGGATATATGGTATACCAAAACATGTTGTATATTAGTGAATATCTTCATGTATTAGCATCAAAGCTAAATTTACGTCGCATTTATGATCCGGACTCCAATAAAGATTTCGAAGGGGAGTGCCTGAAGGGGAAAGGTAGATCGAGGAAGGTGAAAGGTAATATAACACATTTGACTGTTTATTTTATGTATATATATCATACATATTATATTTTTATATTCACTATTTTGCATCAATTTAGAGTGTAATTATATACTTTGTTAAATGATTATACATTTGTATTGAATTTTAATTTTATTGTCATCAAACAGTTGGTCGAGAGTGGGATGCAATTCATTTATACATCGCAAACAATCTTGACTGGATGAAGGTATGGATCAAACGATGTGAACAATCTGGTCATGGAATATCATGGGAAGGTGTGGCTTCATTGGTTAAAACTACACATCGCAATGGAGACACCAATCTAACACAAAGGGAAATTGATTTAGCATGAGGTTTAAAAGATAAGCAGGTAAGCATATTAATCAACCACACTATTTATTTTTTTGTAAGAAATATTGTCGTTGTACGTTACGCTGATTTGTTTCCTTGTATGGCATTATAAACATGCACTAGTTAATCATAAATATTGGATCATTATGTAATCTTTTCCTGTATGGATTGTTGTAGGTAAAACACCATAATGCTATTTTGTGCAATGGATGTAGATATCGCATCAAAAAGTTGGATGAAATGAAGAAAACATCTGATTGTGGGGTATCTACAGTCTTTGAGGTGACCAATATTTCTTCTAGAAGTGATAGACATCCATAACTCTCTAAAAATTGATATTATGGGTATCTGGAAGACATTTTTCTATGTGACTTTAACTCCTTCAATGTATTTCTGTTCATTGTCAAATGGTATAGGTGTCGATTGAATAATCATGATCCCGATAAAACAATTATTGAACATGATAATGGATTTACCATGGTAAGTACAAGGTTGTTTTGAGCTAGGAACAGAGCCCTATGTTCTTCCAACCCAATGTGAACAGGTATTTTACTCTGAGGTTCCAGGTAGAGCGGGTTGGTAATTTTCTATGAGACACGATCCAAGGGGAAGGCTGGTAAAGTATAACGTAGATGAAGGTAATGAAGACGTTATCGAAGAAGAAGACACCATTGAAGATGATCATGATCAACATGAGTTACATGATCATGTTCCAGAAGAAGATGTCGAAGAAATTCTTGAATCATATGATGTATCAGACAATGTCCATGAAGATGATATCGATGATGACATGATGATCATAACTGACATCGACGACGACGATGATATCGCCAATCCTTACAATGTTGAATCTGGATTATCGGATGATAGTACAGATGATGACTCAGATGAAGAAGATGATGAAGACCATTGAAGTTTATGAGGTATGCAATAATAATAAATTAATTGTTTCTTAGTGAGTTTCCATTTTCCTGTATGTTATAATTAGAAACATTGCTTGTTATAGAGTATGCCAAAAAACACATTTAATTTTTTTGTACATAGATATTTTTGTCGGGTTATGGGGAATTGAGAGTGATTTGAGGGGGGGGGGACAGGCCATAAGAGCTTCCACCTTCACATGATTGGCCCTGTTTAGTAGATAATATTAAATTATTCTTGAAACAGAGAGAATCTTAGTAAAGAAATGCACAATTATCAAGACTCAAACATCCTCATCATCATCGTCGTCATCATCATCATCACCATCATCTTCATCATCATCATCTTTTTCTTCTTCATTGACATCTTCATCATCTTGATCATCATCGTCATCATCATCATCATCATCATCATCGTCATCATCATCATCATCATCATCATCATCATCATCACCATCATCATCATCATCATCGTCATCATCTTCATCATCATCATCGTCACCATTCTTCATCATCATAATCATCATAGTCATCGCCATCATCATCATCATCATCGTCATCATCATCATCATCATCATCATCATCATCATCATCATCTCATATAGACATTCTAATTCATCATCATCATTCATATTGATCATCATCATCATCTTAGATAGACATTCTTCATCATCGTCTTCATCATCACCATCATCTTCATCATCATAGTCATCATCGTCATCACCATCATCATCATCATCATCATCATCATTGACGTTGTCATCATCATCATCATCATCATCACCATCGTCATCGTCTTCATCATCATCATCATCATCATCATTCATATTGATCATCATCATCATCATCATTCATATTGATCATCATCATCATCATCATTCATATTGATCATCATCATCATCTTAGATAGACATTATTCATCATCGTCTTCATCATCACCATCATATTCATCATCATAATCATCATCATAATCATCATCGACGTTGTCATCATCTTCATCATCATCATCATCATCATCATCATCATCATTGTCATCGCCATCATCATCATCATCATCGACGTTGTCATCATCTTCATCGTCATCTTCATCATCATCATCATCATCATCATCATCATCATCATCATCATCGCCAGCATCTTCATCATCATCATCATCATCGTCATCATCATCGTCAACATCTTCATCACCATCATCATCATCATCGTCATCATCGTCTTCATCATCATCATCATTCTTCATCATCGTCATCATCATCGTCTTCATCATCATCATAGTCATCATCTTCATCATAATCATCACCATCGTCATCATCATCATCGTCATCATCATCATTTTCATCATCATCATCATATTCATCATCATCATCATCATCATCATCATCTTAGATCGACATTCTAATTCATCATCATCATTCATATTCATCGTCATCATCTTAGATAGACATTCTTCATCATCATCTTGATCATCATCACCATCATCATCATCATCGTCACCATCTTCATCATCATCATCGTCACCATCTTCATCATCATCATCATATTCATCATCATCGTCTTCATCATCACCATCATCTTCAGCATCATAAGCATCATCGTCAGCGCCATCATCATCATCATCATTATCATCATCGACGTTGTCATCGTCATCATCATCATCATCATCATCATCATCGTCATCTTCATCATCATCATCATCTTCGTCATCATCATCGTCATCATCATCATCATCATATTCATCATCATCATCATCTTAGATAGACATTCTATGTGTTTTATCCTTGGAGGTCACATGTTTAAATTTGGAGGGGTTAAGGTATGTACACATCCATAGAGTAACAATTCAATTTTTTTTTTATAAAAATGGGGTTATTTGTCTCATATATAAGATTGTCTCATACATCAATTTGTCATCTAGGTAGGTTGTGACTATAAATAGGTTGTTATTATTATTATTATTATTATAAAGATACCAACTCTCACTTTCATGTTGAAGTTATGTCAAAATTATTCCAAACTTCTGATATGACATTGATGATCTCTTATCTTATGCTCTTGGGCTATTTGGATATGTTGTCTCCTTCAACCCTCCACTAATGTGAGGTTTATGCAATAGGTTATTGTCTTTATTGGATTTCTTTTTCCTTGTTGGATAAATTGGTTTCTTTATGGTAAATTCATCATTGTCTCACTTTCTCTAGTCTTTTTCAACTAATATCACCACCTTAAAGGAGTTTCCAAGACCATTTGTGAGCAATAAAAGTAACTTCTTATTGAGGGTACCTGGGTCATCATACTTACATTTAGGGCCAGATATTTTGTGTATGATTGATTTCTTCCATATTTTATTTCATTGAATTCTTGTGTTTCATTTATTTTGTGGAGATGGTATTTCCAAGCTTGTTTTGTAGGAGGATACCAACACCATCTAGGTATGTTGAATACGGTTTATCACCTACCATAGTTCCTTTTCTATATTCCCTTTTCTTAGCTCAACTATTTTTCCATATTATGAGTTATTTTATTTTCTTACAAAACCTAGCTAAGAGTTCAAGCTCGCTTAGGGTCATTGACAAACCCTAGGGACTTTCCCATTTTCTTGCTCACCATAAGTAAAAGGGTTTAATTTATTTAATTATTGATGTCCATTATGTATGTATTAAACTACATATTACTCCTTTTATCTCTTTGCATTCAGCTAGTTAGTGCACATAAACATAAAATATTAAACTGATTTTACTTTTTTTTCTTTATTTCACAATCTACATAGTTATTTGTTGTTTTTTAATAATAAGTATAACTTTACACATAGCACTTTAAGCTACAACCCTATATCATACATAATGAACAAATTATTATTTAACACCAATGAATCTAGTGGTAACCTCCCCCTCCTCTCTTCTCCCTTCATTAACGTGTTTTATCGATTTCTCCTAAAACTATGTATTAAACTACAAATTACATAAGATGGTGGTCCTAGCCAAGAGTCACAAGGCATACCACTTGACCCCCGCACGCACATCCAAATATCCATTGACCGCCGAGAGAGCCGATCAGTGAGCTGAGTGAGACAAGACCAGTGCAGAGGAGGGAGCCGATACCATCAAGAGATCTGAGACCATTGTAGAGGAGGGAGTCAAGACCACTGAGAGAGCCAGTTCCTCTGAGAACATTGCAGAGGAGGGAGCCAAGACTGTTGAGAGAGTCAATACAGTTGAGACCATTGCAGAGGAAGCCATCGAGATGTCTTCGGTAAGTCTGAAATGCACACTTCGTACACCAGGGTTGGGATTTTGGAAATGCATTTTGTGTGTTATTGGGGATTTTCAATACATTAATAGATAGGAGAAGAAAAATCTACAACATTTGATTACAGATAAATACAATCCTCTTGTTCAATAATGTTAGCAACAAGAGTTTACATTGTGCATCCTCTATCTGATGTTGTATCTTGTTGTGATTTCATCATTGCACCCTATTCCCAACTACTTACCTTCCTCTATCCATTTCTCATGGCTATCTTATGTATTTCTCACGATTATCTCATGTATTGTTGGCCACTTAATTTTCTATTATGACTCTGCAACCTCTTCATTGAAGCATGCATTAGGTCTAAAGTGGTAGCAAGTATCTCATTCAGCCCCAAGTATTCTAACTTTGGATTGACCTATCACAATTCCGACCACATTTTGGAAAATCATTGTCGCACTTGCTCTAAATAATCTTGTAAAGCCACTTTGAAATACCTCCGAGTGTCTTGGCCTAAAGTAACTTCATCCAATTTCAATTGAAGGCATTGATTAGTTGTTGTAGTTAACCCACATCGTGCTAAAACCTAACCAACTTGTGAGCATATTATTTCGTCATAATGCAAGCCATCCACAACAAGTCTGATGTCAGCCAAGTGCTAACATCCGTTGGCTGGCATGTTGAGTAGATAAATTAATTATAGGGAGACACCAAGCTAATGGTTAGCTACTAAGAATGTATGCTTGAAACCATCCTAGAGACTAATAATATTATTTATAATTGGGTGTGAGGTGGAGCGTGGCATTTCAAATGCACTCCTAAGTGTCAACAATAATGTACTGCATTACATAAAAGTTTTAATTGCAGAGACGCACCCTCTCGTGAAAGTATTAATGGCTCTTATCCAACAGTACAATCATCTCTAGTGCATACAAATGGTCAAGTGGAGATGGAGGCTTACCAATTGGTGTAGGATGCTGAGCTGTTAGAGGTGTTACTAAGGGTTCCTCTACATTGTGCTTAATTTACTCTTTTCCTTTTCCCACAACTGCAGTAGTAGCCTCCTCTTCCACTTAACCCACGTCTTCATCCACTTAAACCTTCTCATCTTCAGTCAACCTAGTAGAGTGTACATTGTTGGGAGTTGGGTAGTCGTTTGTATCATCCCCATCTTCTGTAGCCCCACCAAAGCCACTACTTTCACCTAGTAGTTTAGCTCCTCTAACCTCATAAATATTTGACTCTTATTGTGGTTGGTCCGTAACTTTTTATTGGCCTGTTGACGCCTCCTAAGGGGAAGGAGTTTTCATGACAACCTTACTAGCCTCATTTTAAATAGTGGTGCTTGCATTAAGGTTCCTAGGTTTTCCATCATCCATGATATCTTTGCCCTCATGTTTTCAACCCATTGAGCCAACCCTTGGGGTTATGTCACCATGGAATCCAAGCCATGTGCATTGTTCATGCTTCTTGTCCACATTATTTTTTCCAAGTCCTCCATTCCATGTGCTTTATGTCCAGTCCATCTTTGTTTGCCTTTGTTCAAATCCTTGTCCAACCATGACCTTGTCCTCCATGCTGCTAGTCATCTTGTTTTCCTTCTCCAAGCCATCTTCAAATGACCACAGTATGGGTCATTTGACGCTTGACTCATTAAGTGTGCCAATGGCTCCAATACCCATCATGTTCAAGCCATCAACTTCATGCCACATCTAATGTCTTTGTCTCATATTCTTTGTCCGTCAAGTTCAAGCCATCAACTTCATGCTAAGTCACCAAGCTGCTTCATTTCATTAACCTTGTCCACTTCATCTTTGTCACCAAGATGCTTCATGTCATTAACCTTGTCCACTTCATGCTAAGTCTCCAAGATGCTTCATATCATTATATGTGTGTTAATATCATCTTATAATCATTGTAGCCAACATTAGGTGTTTACCAAATCAAAATCAAAACACATTTCTAAATACTTGCAAACCGTGGACTCAACTCAGGATGCTTCAACACTTCTTCTTCATACCCACATGCAAGAGAAGAATGGAATCACAACTTCCAGCTGCTTCTATATCATATAATCCATTTTCTATGGATGCTTGAGAGATCCTTTCACTTGTGGGTCTTATTGGTGCTGTAGCTTTTATTGCTTATATGACCAACATCATCAATTGTCACAACCATATGTACTAAATATTTTTGTGGTGTCATTCTGATTACATCTTCACTATGCCAATGTTCTTCAACAGATCTATTGTAGCCACAAATGTCATCAAAGGTCCTGTGGCTTCCTTAAAGAATACACCATAAAACTCACACAGTTTTCATGCCATCATCCAACATTTTTACTCTTTCTTCTTACCATTGGATCTTCTTGAAAACTTTGTTTTTTTTTCTTCATTTTCTTCAGCTACTCAATCTTCAACATCATGCCTGAGATATGTACCCAATTATCACTTATTCCATACTTACTCTTATTGACAACATGTATGGAGAGATATCAAACTTCATTTTAACTTGAGGAATTTATGGGTCAAAGGCACTCTGGTTGAATGCTTACAAGAGTTATTTTCTTGTCGTGATCTTAGAGGCCACATATTGATCCCCTATTTGATTTGTTGGGGATTTTGGTTGCTTCAAAATGCTTGCATTCTAGAAGAAAAGTGAATCCCCACATTCAATTTTTCAACTCCAGTGGTAGCTCCATTTAAATTGTATTCCCTGATTGTGGTTTTGAAGGTTGGGTGTGTTATTAGTGAAGTAGCAGTGAATCCAGATATGACTTGGAGTTTTTTTCATGGGGCTTGTCAATGCCCCATAGAGTAGTGCAAGATCAGGTTTTCTCTATATATCTCCGATAGCCTTTCTTCATAGATAAATCCTACTTGGGGGCTAGGAAAAATAATATGGGTGAGTTCAATTTGCTCTTCTATCTTTTGAAATTTGCAGCAGAATTGGGTCCCACCCAGATTCAAGTCTTTGGTGATTCAAAATTTACATTTTAGTGGATGAATGATGAAGATATAGAACATTATGCAACAAAAATTATGGGATCAAGGAAATTTGAGTATGATGGTTCCAATTCCCTTACGTTCAAGGTTGGATTTATCTACAAAATACACTAATTAGATGTCATACGGTCTGTGTGTTAAATAACTCAACAACAAATTAAAGATCAATCTGGTATGGATTTCAACCAAATCATTATCCTCTTTAAATTTCCCTATCTATAAATTAGATTTCCCTGTATGTATGTCAACCAAATCATTGCCCTATCTATAAATTATATTTCCCTGATATGCGAAGGATTAGGTTGATAACTATCCTACGGCTAAAAATTGCCCTGTCTATGAATTGACATATCCTTCCATGTAGATTATAAAAATTGCAATTAGGTCAGGTTATCCTTACATGGTTTGGATAAAATTGAAAGCTTCAATTTTCAGACAATTAGAAAAGTTTGGGCAATGTAGAATGTGAGGAATGAGAAAGATCCAATCTGATAGCTCGATTGGCATTATATCATCCCATTTTGCAAGGTCCAGGGCATTGCCTAAAAATTCCAAGCATTGCATAAAAATTCTGATCTCTACTCTCATAAGGACCATAGAAATTGAAGAGTTTGAGAGACCTCCCCAGCTCATTACTAAATTACTCAATGCAAATTTATGAGAAAACCACATAAGATTTAATTAGAGGACTGGAAGGATTTCTAGACTATCACCATCTCTCCTAGTAGCAAAATTTGTTTACCTTGCTATCAATCCTCTATATTGTGTCCATATGTACAATATGTATCAATCCTTGCCACCATATGAATTTTGACAGTAAGATTAATCAGCCCCATCCCATTATGAAGTAGAACCATGTGAGATAGATCCTATAACACATTAGCATCATGATATAACAAAAATCAAATTTCTGTTTTCTGTCGAGGCGGCTTGAAGATGATAATTGCTAGAAAGTGGCCCCAGGGTGCAAAGTAACAAAATATTTGACGGATTGGCAACGTATATATATAAAAGGAACAAAATTATACAGGCCTAAAATTACGGTTGGTGCCATTGTGGTCAAATTTAAATCAATTTGTAAGCCACCTAGACGGAAAACGGAACTTTGAATTTGCTTACCCATTTTTGTTGTTCTGGTTTAGGAAATATTTCAGGCTATTATGGTTTGTTTTAAAGTATTCATCTTCTTAAAATCGGCTTTCATTGTATCATTCATCAGGGTTAGTAAATTCATAAAAGGTAAGCATTCATCATCATACTTCATACTTCAATCAAACCATCATGACTTGGATTGTGGCAATTTTAGTCTTTGACTGGGGTAGTACTGTAGCAGCTTTAACACTTAGAATATAGTAGCTTCAAATTTGGAGTGTGGTGGCAGAAGAGTCTAATCACAACTATACTAGATTCATCTTTTTAGGGTGGTAGATGTGCACCAAATTTACATTGAGCACAAGAGGGGGAATTTACAATCAATTTGGGTTAAATTGGAAAACAACCCGTCCTATGAAGGTATGTGAGTTTGCACCTGCTGAAAACATACCAAACCTTTCATATCACAAGTTGGTTGTGTTTACAGCTCAGGTAAACAAACCCACATGGATATTAATGTCCAACAAAAAACCATAATTAGTAGGTCAATGGGGCTCAAAAGTACATCAACTGTAAGCACATTCTATGAGTGTGAAAACAATGCCTATTGCTAATCTATCAAAGCAGAAAGAGGCAAGTACCCAGCTTAAAAAACTACAAAGTAGGTGAAGAAATAAAACCATGACAACTATAAAGAGAGGATGTAAAGGTGAGTTGATGACAAAAATGAATCTCTATGTAGGAAAATTAATATATAAAGTGATTTCTATAGTATGATGACTCCCTAATATGTACAAATCTCCATTTTCATATTCAAGTGTAGGAGCAACATGTAGAGATGGAAATGTTGCATTTGTGTCAATTGCGTTGGAGTTTTGAGGTGGTTCTCTTGGCATCATGAGTAGGGAACCACATGCAAATTATCCTTCTCCCTTAGCATGTTATTGCTAGTTCCAATAGTCTAGAGGATAAAAATTTCCATCATATGGGTTGAGCTATTCAAGAACACTAAGAGAGATGCCATAGTTGGCCTCTCTTGCACTAGCACTAGAAGGACAAATTTCCACAGTACACTTTAGTCATCTCAAAGATTGAAAAGTCTCTCAAAAGCTTGAGTAAGTCAATGATAGGTGGGATTCCATTATCACTGATCCAAAAATTGTGGTAGATTGATCGGTGCTTCCCATAGGATACAAGTGACCATTGCATGATACAAGCATGATTCTTGTTGTTGCTTAAGCTATATGTGGTTTATTATGCGCTCTGTAGGCCAATTGTCCTACACTCACTACTACAATACCATATTTTGGCATCATATTTGGCATCATTTTCTATAGCATTTTTTGGGACAAATTTCAAGTTGGGATAATGCAAAACATGATGCTACAAAGGTCATGATTTGAGTCAAATTTGGATTAATAGATTGTTGTCTTTTTTTATGCAGTCTCTATAAGGCATCATCTCAGTGATAAAAAATACAATGTAAAGAGTTTGTCTACATCAATTTAGCATCAATTTCAATGCGACAATGCTATTGATGGTAATGGTGCTAGAGGTGCCTCCTTCAACAGAGTTTTTGTTGAATCTAGGAGTCCCAAATATACAAGGTGCTCATGTATGAGTTGTAGTATTTCCCTGGAAACACAGAAGGCATTTCACCAATATATAATGAGTGGTAGATAAGCAAAACAAGCTAAGCTACAAAGGCTGCTAAAATTCTACCATAATGTTCTGTTGATAAAATAATAAAGTACTTTGAATGATAAGCTAGGGAACACATAAATATGAACAAGCTATAATAGAAATTTAGGAATGACAATAGATAATAACAGTTAGAGTGTTGCAACCCAATGCATACAAGCTGATTTCTGCAAAAAAATGACAAAATAGTTTGCTAAGTTGTAATTGAAATTTGAGGAATGAAATTAGCTACTAACATTTATAGTGCTACAACCCAGTGCATACAAATTGGTTTCCACAATCAAAATAACAAAAACGTTTGCTAAGGGTGAACAATGTTTCATTCCCCAATGTGATTCGATGGAGGGATTGAACATGCGTGCATAGAGGCACAAGAATCAACAACATAGTGTTCCAGTACATTTGATGAATTTGCAGTTCATTAATTGGCCCCATCCCATTATGAAGTAGAACCATGTGAGATAGATCCTATAACAAAATTAGCATCATGATATTCCCCTATTGTATCATGATAAAAAAAAAAAAAATTGTATTTATAAAAATATTTTCTTTGTTCAACTTGGAACTCTATTGTTTTTATCCCAAAACCAGAAGTGATTTAAATCTGTGTACCCACACCTTCTGTCCGAGGAGTGTTGCCAGTGGTCTTGAGTTTCAGCTTGGCAATAAGCCTCGGACGACGGGCATGGGTACATAGAGTCTCGAGTTTCTTCCAAGCGTGGGATATCATACAAGACGAACTGAGCTTAGTTGATAGTAGTCTGTCTGCAATCAAACTTTGAGCTTAGTTGATAGTACTCTATCTGCAATAAAATTTAGAGGAACTGAGGAAAATGAACATGACCATAAGCTGATTGATGGGAGTTCTAGTATAAGGTAATTTTTTTCCAATTTAATTATTTGATATTTGAAATTCCAATTCAACTAATGTGTGGGATAGATGTGCCATAGATGAAAGTTTTAACATCTCAAGGAATTATATCTTTGACCAAACACTAGGAATGACAAACTTGGGTACTAAGAAAGAAATAACAACAACCAATCATTATCATCTATATGGTTTTATGAGGGAAGTTTCAATTCCCATAGGCAAGAGCTTGGGGGCATTGATGTCAAGGTACTCAATGCAAGCTAAAGGGGAAATGATTAGTATTGCTCATGATGTAAAAGTAAAGTATGTATTGCCAATGATTAGGATACTCTTGTATTTATAGTCATAAATAAACAAGTTGTGGTATAGCTTCCCCAGTTGTGGTTACTATTTTTTTATTGAGCTTATGAACATTTATATGCAGTTTATTGTTTCTACTATCACTGTATTTTTGTGATGAATGATTGAAGAATGTTATAAGTGTGCCTAAAGAATTATGAACATTGATATATACAATTCCTTATATTTAGTATCACTTTGTTTTATGTGATGAATTCATTTACATGACTTGAGTATATCTAAAGCTCTACTTTGGGTCCCATGAATGAACTTGAACACTTGCTACATTCATTTAATTTGAAAGAGTAGTTATAGTTTGAAAGAAATCTCTCCTTACCTTAGCTAACATCCATTGAAAGGAAAGGCTTATTTTATTCATATGCATTTGCATGGTTTGAGTCAGTCATCACACCACGAGTTTCACTTCCATCACCTGACTGAGTAATACAACCATTAAAATTTAACTTGCTAACTCAACACACTTTAACCTCTCTTGAGGATAAAAGAATTTGGTATTTAGGTAGGACACCAGGGATAGGCATCCAAATAATTCTCTCTTGTCATTTTCATTTGAGACATAGTTGTTGTCCTCTAGGGTATTAAAATCCTCTATTATTAATTGACACGGTCATTGACCAGTTTGTGGAGGGGCCTCCCGTTTTTTCAGGGGTTAAGCCATGAGGATTGATTCCGGATGGAATTCATGGAATGCCCCACTCCACTTAGAGCCTAAGGCATATCAATCCATTGTCTTCCTTGTACTATACCATGATGGTGATACAGGGGCGATAAGACAGAAGTGCCGAAAACCTTTTCCGACGTGTCATGAACGAGGTAGCTTAGTGACTTTTCTTCTAGGGCTCTTTTACCCAGGATCCCTTTTGGTAGAGGGATATCCTTCCATTATTGGTCTATCATTTCATATTGTTTGACTTGGATTTCATCACCTTGTGAAGGATACAATTTGTCGAGGTCTCCAGCTCCTAGTTAGGAAGTTTGCTTGCTATTTCACCTTTTTAGAGGGTCTTTTTCTTTTTAGTGCTACTTGCTGGCATCTGGCCACTTTTGTTTCAGCTTGCTTACTGTGACACCAGTCCTAGTACATTTTTTTGAGCTTTCTTTTTTGGCCTGCAATCCTTGTCTTTTACTAGCTCCCCTTTTGCATGCTCAGTTGCTTTAGGGTTATTGAGTTCTTACACGGCCAATTACCAATTATCTAATGATGTGTGATGTCCTCTTCTCCTAGGTCTTCGAGATGGTTGAGCTAGATGGTCTTCTCAAGGGACTGAACACCCCTTGATGGAGCCACTAATGCTTGACCTTAGGAGTAGTCTAGAGGACCACGTGATCACATCATCCATGTGGAATTTTCCGTTTACTGTGATGATGGTCTTTCAGGTTATATGTAACAATGGTACATTTGAGAGAGAGATGATTGGTTGTACCCCACCTTGGTTGATTGTCTTATGGTCCTTCCATTTTGTCGATAATATTTGTGTGGTACCTTGCCTTTTACCTTTTGGGTATTTTACTCATCTTGGTATATCTTTTGATTTGTACCACCTTTAATGTTTTTGGTCTTGTGGGTACTATGGTAGTTTTTCCACATTTGAGGTACACCCCCTTTGTCCAAGTGTTTATGAGTCTTTATACCCACTTCGTACCACCCTCCAGACCTTAGTTAGGAAGGTTATTTTCTATCATACCTTTTGTTGGTCCTATTTGAGTTACAAGAGGTAGTTACAAGGAGCTATTGCATATATTTGACATTATTTGACCTTCCATCTCTTTGGCATGTCAAATAATAGGTAGTTACAAGGAGCTATTGCAATATATATTTGACCTTATTTGTACCTTCCCCACAATGGTTCATTTACTTTTGGTCCTTACATCCTGTTGTTTATTGGTCTTGTGGTAGATTGTCCTTTAATTTTGGTCCTTTCATTTTTTTGTGGTACCTTGCCTCTCACCTTTTGGTACTTTTATTGATCTTGAGTTATCTTTTGATTTGTACCTCCTTTTATGTTTTTGGTCTTGTGGTTATAACTATGGTAGTTTGTCCACATTTGAGGTAGTACACCCCCTTAGTCCCAAGGGTTATGAGTCTAATTTATACCCACTCTTTTCTTTTTTACTTGTACCTTACTGGTTGGTTTTTTTACCCTTTTGTTGGTCCTTGTACCTTATTGGGGGCCATGAGTCTCTTTGGCCTTAGTCTGCTGGCTATCAGCTCATCTTTATTGTGATTGTACTAAGCCTTTTGATGGTCATTGACTTTCTTTGATTGAACATACCATATCCCAGTCATCTCTCTCTCTATGGTTTGTACTAACCCTATAATAGGGTCACTTGGTTCTTAGAGTTGACTGGCCTCTAAGAGGCACAGTCATTTCTGAAAGTAACTCTTCTGAGTATATTACAGGAAACGTCTACAACTAGGTAATCAAATATGCCTTCGTTATAAGACTTAAGTAATCAAATTGTTGGTAATCAAATATATGGTAAATAATTTGAATTAAGTAGTTAATACTTCTCCCGTCAGAAAAAATTGTTGGTAATCGAATTATATTTGTTGGTAAACAATTTTAAGAGTGGTGGAACTCCTCGATTGAACTTGTGAGGAAAATTATCTTGGGGAACAAATGTCCTGACAGAAAACTGAGCAGAACTATGCCACTGTTGATAAAGAAATCCTTGTATCACTGAGATGCATTCCTGACTTTTTAACAAGAGAATATTTGACACAGAAGTATGCTGTTAATTTTTAACAAGCGAGCTTGAAGCAAGCGAGCCTGAAACAAGAAATCCTGGTGCAAGCGAGCCCAAGGAAAGCAAGCATAGAAGGTCAAAGCAAAATCCAGTGGGCCCATAACCCACAAGTAAACATGGAAATATCTGCTTGGACCGGAGGAAAACATCATTTATATACTATTAATGATAATATGAGTTGGTTGGATTGTATGCAAGACTAGAAACCTAGGTGGGAGTTGAGACATGCTAAAGTATTATATGCTAACTTACAGGGATCTGATGCTTTTATTAGACTAGTGCCAGAACTCAGAAGAATGCCTATGGGATCCAGTATTGTACCAGAGATGATTTACAACAACTCCCTGAGAAAAGCAGCTGATGCAAGCAATTGGTTAACACACCTCTACCATGATCTTAACTTAATCTCGACAGAGGTATCTACACATCACCCCGAAATACAACTAGACCACAATACTACTGTATTAACCAGATACGTTATTTAGAAGCATGGCCACATCAAGATGCTAGTCTCCGATTTCCAAGTACTACACACACTTATGAAAAATATAAAACATTATGGTGGAAATTATTGAGAAAAAAATACAGATAGAACATATTATACCATGCTAAAGTTTGGACTTCAAATTACACATATCCATGAGGATCCTGCATTCTACATCCCTGATTGGATGAGAGACTGGTGGCGGTCATTTGGCATCAACCTGACAGCATTAGAACCAACTATTATTTATAATCTAAAACGGGAAGTTGGAGAATCTCTCGAACAAATCAAAGATATTTTGCAGACAAAGATTACTGAGGAACAAATCCTTGGGTACTACATTAAACACAAAGAACAATGGCTTGTCAAAACCTGCATAGACATCCACATGCATCATAATATATGCGTGGTCTTGAGGTCTATTTATTCAAATGCATGGAGGATTGAATCCAACGTCTTTCGAGAAATATATGGTCCCCCATACTCCGATGATTTGTAAATATCTCAAAAGTATTTGGCTATGAGTGGGGCCTATCCATTCAAATTGTCATAAATATTGAAAAGAAAGTCTTTGTAACTATGTCATGATAATATAAAGAAAGCCGTACTTTTCTCTATGTCAATATGATTGAAAATCTATGTTATGCAATAAATACCCTAAGTCAAGATTACAAGTAATTTTCCAAAGCCAACATTAGTTGGGAGTATGACTGAAAGCTACCATTTTTCAAAACAACTTACATGTTTACGGTTCCGTTTTTGCTTAATTCAATTACTTTCAGTAATCTAAGAAGACCATGCTTGAATAAGATTATACAAGTTCCACAACATTATATAAAATATTGTTTTTGAAGATTTGTGAACACTTATTAACCACCTAAAAGATCTTACTTTTAAAAGTCATAAAAACTTTTAGAAGTTTTCCATAATGGTTAGTTGTTTTTATTTTATATTATTATTGCTGAATATAAATATCTTACTAAATGTGACTGGACTTCAATTACCGAGGTGATGAACCCAAACTGATGGGATGAGAGAGACTTTAGGGCCATGAAGACAAAGATGATAGTTAGATGGTTTGATATGGGGCTCAAGACCCAAAGTAGCAATAAAAGACAACTCATAATTGCATGAATTTCTACTCATAAGAAAGATAAAGTGATCGTATTCCTCATCGCTCAAATACCTACATGTTGAGAAAGGGAATGAGGATCAAGTAACATTATAAAAGGTGCTACCCATCACCTTTTAAGATGCGCTATGTCTTGCGGTCGTATCTACACTTTTTTCCCATGGTGCAGGTAGAACCAAATAGATATTTGTCAGATCTATCTTCCTCAAGCGAGGGGAGTTTAGGAAGGCTAGAAGAAAGTGAGACATCCAGTAGGTGTAGAAGACTTGTCTCAACTGATGTCAAAAGACCAGAAGAAAATTCGATAAACGCAATGAATGTTTTCATGGTCGAGGGGGGTCATGTTCCTATGATGATGAGACAATAGACGACGTTGAGGTTCCCTTGAGGTACAGACATTTAGTGAAACAATGGGTACCCAAGGGTCTTCCTCAACCGAACTGTAACATCCCGAAAAATACCATAATTTAATTTTTTTTTTAAATAGCAATAATTATCAAAGTCATTAATGTGGAATATATAAATTAATTAGATTTCTTAACTAAGATAATTAATAACGATGACACGTCATACTTCTCAAATAAATATGATACAATTGCATTTACTGTTTCAGATTTAAGTGGATGCTAATCTCCTTAACGAAAGATCTTTTTATGATTATGCATAAGAAATACAATTTACAAAGTTGCTTAAGTTCTAAATATGATTACATGCTGTACATTGTTTGTGCTATTATGATGTTCTTGATGAAGTGTTGATAGTTTGTTTGTATGTTGACGAAGGGGTTCTACGAGGTACCCTAGAGTTTACTTAGCTACGTTTAGCTAAGGCATTTGAATCTTGTTTCCATGTGCAGACCGCAGGTAAGAAATTCTACGACAACATGTGTTAAGAGCACATGTGTCTTTCAAGTCATCGTCAATGTAAAATTAGAATGCTAAGTACTTCCTTGCGAAACAAGTTACTGGAGGTATGGATACTTGGTTCTAAAACTAGTTTATGTGCTGACATACAAAGCTCTTTCAGTGTTATAATTTCACGTCGTCCAAGTGTTCTTTGGTAATGCTACATATATTATCATATGACTACTATCATTATTATTAAAACAATGATACTAATATCTATTGATAATGCTATTAGGAAGCTTATAGAAAAATAATGTTTATGCTTTTGAACTATTATTATATTTTGTGTCTACAGAACTTAGACTACTCTAAGTCATGAATTTATCATTTGAATACACAGTTAATATAGGTAAAGTATAGTGACTAGTGCTTGTACTAAGAAATTAGCTTTAGAGTGTATCTCGTCAACACTTAAACTATACCTATGGTGATACCTTGACTAATAGTCTTTGCACTATATGGCTAATCATATGGAATTTATTGTGAATATGGTATTTATGCTATGAACTAGCATTATAAAACTTCATCCTATTGCTTATACAAAACTATAGAAATGAAATAGAAATATTTTATAGTTACTATGCATCTACAATAATACATTGACATGTAATTCAAATATTATGATGTCGAAGTTCAAACTTTGAACTATATAAAATGTGCACTAATATTTGCAATGATATGATTTACAATATGCAATGTTATTATTTACAATATGCAATGATGTGATTTGTATTCATTTAAGTGATGTAATCAAACCTTAAAAGGGCTAAGACTTTAGCAATAGAATGAACTATGCTTTTCGACCTAGCTCTTGTTCTAAGTATTGATAATATATGTTATTGCATTTCACGACAAACTCGTTAATGAGGTGATGAGTTGAAAGGTATTAAATTTGCTAATGGTAGGTTGATAGTGTCCCGTTCAGATATTAATGGTCCTGACCAAACTCCATAGTGGAGAGTGTTGCTGTCAACCCATGTAAGCCATCCACGTGAAGCTTGGTTGATAATATAACTAGGAATCCTAGTTGTGCATGGTTACCATATCGCTTCTCCTTTGAGCTGTACATGGTATTATCCCTTAACATGCAATGTTGGCATCGTCGTGGTTGTTGTAATTAATGAGATATCACTGCAATAGTTTCCCAACTTTCAACGTAGCTTGTTGGCATCTTCTTGCTCGTCAATCTCACCAGATCTTGATCGTTGAATATGAAACCCTAAACCTCATTGTAAGTAGTGATGGAGAGTTTCCCGGTCTTCATTTTTATGTTAGAGTTGGAGTTATGAGGCCGACAGGTTGCTAACATGTAGGGTTGGAGAGAGTATCCCTCGGGAGGTTTCGATCCTATGACCTGTGGGAGGTAGTTTTAAGAGCTACAGGCTTAAGCTCTCTGCACTTAACCCATGATATGACATTATAGTGATGGGGTTTCTCCAGCCAGTGTATTGAATGTAATTCGAACTGGGTTCGATTCTCCTATTTGTGAGAATGGTCTTCTGTGTTAACTTAGGGTTGCTGTCAATATCAACATGTTTCGTCGTTTGTTGGTGTAGTGCGTCAATGCTCCGAAGTATCATTTTTTTAAAGGGTAAGTGTTTTGTGACAGTAAAATAATACTGTAATGCTTTCTTTGATTCTTGCAATTTCTTGTTTTAACCTTTCACAATGTGTTTTGGCAGGTACCCACTTCATATGAGATTACTAAACGAAAGGTTTGGAGAATGGAAATGCTGCTACTGCTTCCGGGTAAGCTTTGGTGGTTCTCGAAACCTCGTAGGTGCCTTTGACATGGTTTTGATGGTGATTTCTATGTGCCGAGAGTTGGAACCATTCGACTTTGTTTCAGTGATGGCCGAGTGTAAAGTTTTAAATCTTGTTTTGTTAATAGTTGTACAGAGGATAATCTTGAGTTTCTTTAAGATGCCAATTGACTCTTTAATGCCTGGCTGCGTTGTTTGAAAGGAACTTCGAACTTTTGTTTGTTTTGCTAGATGTTTAAGGGTAAAACCCTGTGTAGCTTGTTACTACACGGTCTCGTTTTAAAGGTTTTAGTTGATAAGGGGTATGCCCCGTGTATTGTGGAACCTTGAGAAGTCCGTAATGTAATTTTGTATTATAAACTTTAAATGGAAACCAAGAACCGAGAGTTCTCTTGCACTTATAATCAATGGCTCGTTTTTGCAATGGAAAGTTATGTTTTTAAAATAATAGTTGAGAAAACTGTGTAAATAATTGTTAAGGTGTGCCAAGCAACGATGGTTGACTGTAGATGGTTGTTTTCTGTACTTCGTCATCGTTGTTGATAATCATGTTTTGAAAATGTGACGAGATAAATTCTGTTGTCAAGTGTTTTGGTTTGGCTATGCTACAGTGTTTGATTTTGTTTTACGAATGAAAAACTACCTATAGCTTTCGTTTGCTATCTATTTTGTACTGAGCTTTTGTACCCGAGACTTAACCTGTGTAAAAAGCCTCGATGCAGTGTATGTTTTCTTGCTAGGGTTTGAACATTTTATACTTTTGGCTAAGTTAAGTTATTTACTATTTAAATATTCTATTTGTATTCTCAGTACGAGAATTAATAAGTAAGAAAATAGAATGTCGCTTAGGGTTAGATAATTGGTCTGTTATAGAAATAATTATCTGAAGTTTACCATGAATGGCTTGATAAGAAATTTATAAACTGTGTACCCAATGATCACTCAAATTCCAAGTCTTGTGATAACTTAGGGTTTTGATACTACTGTACAGAGGTTTAATACAAGAATTCAGAAAAGATAGTTAGTGAAGAAATAAGATATATATAATTGTAAGAAATCTATACAGAGATTAATTCTTGCAGTTGCTATAATTCTTGAAAATATAATTGCTTGAAAAACAAGAAATGTATAGTATTGAAATGAATTTGCTTACTATCTGAACTTGATTGAGTTAAAATAAATATAAAGAATTGTGCAGAAACAAAATGTGTCTTTCTTTTATCTAAGAATTGTATGAATTATATGCAGTTGTTTATACTATACTATAAGGTTTACTGTGTTTAAATATATGACAGAATTTGACAAGAACACTCTTGTATTCGTTTTTCCAATCAATGGCATTTTTCCTATCTCTCATCTTTCTTAATTTACTTCTCTATACTGGAGTACGATGCAGATAACAACATGGGGAAAAATATAGAGATGGTTATCGATTAAATCATTTCATAAAGCTCTTTCATTCATAATTATATTTAGATCAGAAAATAAAATAATTTCTTTTACATGACTGAGTTTAATAATTCTACTATGTAGAAACATTTAATTGTAAACAAAAGTAGGAATAGTAAAACCTGGTTGACTGTAGGAGAAACAAACAACCCAAGGAACCTGTTCCACCCAACCTATTCCTGAAGACAACCAAGTTACTTGCCTTAGGACCCCTGAGCCTGTTCACTGAACCACCAGGAGGAAGATTCTGCAGAAGCCTTAGTACATCAGCTTGCAATAGAATGTAGATTGTCCAATCGTCAAAACTCAGTAGTCAAAGAGACCTGCACCAGCACCTCTGGTTTGCCTTCTCAGTATAATTAGAAGACTTACAGTTGCACTCTCACATAGCCTCCCTATTCGAATCTCTCAGTGATCACCTGATGCACTTGAGGAATATTTTTGCAGAAAATATTGTAAGGGGTGCTTTCCCATTTCGAATTGCCTTATCTAGCCTGCGTAAGCCTTTTAGTGGTTAATTGGTCATTAATGAGCTGCCTTCTCTCTTCCACCCACCTGGGGGATAATGCCACAAATTTAGGGGTAGTTGTCCCATAACCAACAGCTAGTGGTGGAGTGCAAATGCTGCCATTTGTCCCATACCTTCTAACAACTTCCATTCCTTCTAGTGGGTCAGTGAACACTCATTTAACAGTTCCCTTGGGTGTTTGTTTCCTACTTTAATTTATTAAATAATAATAATCAGTAATTACAATTATCCTTGACCAAACTTGGTCATAATTTCAAAACTTTGTAATTAAAATTTAACATAAAGTATTTTGCGAATAAAATAATATTCCCAGAATTTTGGTAGGTGACATACACCCCCCCGTAAGTCTCAACATCATCCTCGATGTTGTTTAGTCACTCTCTGAGTGTTCCTAAAATAGAGTTCGGTATGCTGCCGGCATACTACTCTCCAACTCCCACGTTGCCTCTTTTGGGCTAAGGTGCTTCCATTGCACCTTTACCTGCCCAATGGTGCGATTCCGGAGTAGAGTTTTCCTCCTTTCAAGGATGCAGTCTGGTTCCACTTGAAAATCATCGTCTTGTCCCACTTGTACATAATTCCAATTTACAACATGAGTAGCATCGTGTACATACTTCTTTAAAAATGATATATGAAAAACATTATGTATCTTTAAATTTGGTGGCAAAGCCATTTGGTATGCCACTGGTCCAACCCTTGACAATATTTCGAAAGGACCTCAATACCTAGGTGCCAACTTGACACAACTTCCCAATTTCAATGAACTCTTTTTTGGTCTTACCTTGAGAAAAACATGTTCACCTACCTAGAACTCTTTATGCTTCCTTTTAAGATCTGCATGACTCTTTTGCTTATCTTGGGAACCTTTAAGATTTCTTTGTACCTGTTTCACAATTAGTTCTAACTCTTGCGATAATTTAGGTCCTAAAACAACTCTATTTACTAGATAATTCCGAGAAACAGGTGTATCACATTCCCTACCATAAAGAATTTCAAAAGGTCTAAGTCTGGCTGATGCATGATAATGGTTATTATATGCAAATTCTGCTAAAGGCAAGTAGTCTTCCCACTTACCAGGCTGATCCTTAACATACATTCTCAGCAAGTCTTCCAATACCTGATTCACTCTTTCTGTCTATCCATCTGTTTGTGGATGAAATGTTGTACTGAAGTTTAAGGTTGTATTCAACCCCTTAAATAAAGACCTCCAAAAGTTTCTAGTAAACTTAGAGTCACGGTCTGAAATTATCACTTTCGGTATACCATGTAATCGAAAAATCTGCTTCATGAAGATTTCTGCAATGTCTGGAGACTTATGAGTAGTCTTCATAGGTATAAAGTGTGCTGCCTTGTTGAGTTTATCCACTACTACCATGA
Source organism: Larix kaempferi (assembly GCA_027924585.1). NCBI lineage: Eukaryota > Viridiplantae > Streptophyta > Pinopsida > Pinales > Pinaceae > Larix > Larix kaempferi. The sequence continues at coordinate 10,079,579 of BSBM01000742.1, forward strand.
TAGAGCCATTTTGTTTCTGATTTTTGGGTAGACCGGTAATAAAATCTATGCTTATCACTTCCCATTTCCAGCTAGGTATAAGCAATGGCTGCAACAGTCCAGCCGGATGTTGATGTTCAATCTTCACTTTCTGACAGTGCAAACACTTAGCTATGTACTCTGTTACTTCATCCTTCATTTTGGGACAATAATACTCTTTCCATAGCATAGTGATGGTTTTCTGATAACCTGGATGACCAGAGTAATGGCTTTTGTGCATCTCATTTAAAATCGGAATTTTTACTTCTAGTATGTTGGGTACATACAATCTATTTTTGTATTATAACAGTCCATTTTCCTTTAAACTGTAATCTGCCATAGAATTTTAAGAACTGTTATTTACTGTCTTTTCTTGTAATTTTCTGTATTCTTCATCCGTTTCACTCCTTTCAAGTATTTGATTTTCTAAATCTGTTGAGTAAGTACTGATGGCTGAAATAAAATTCAGTTTTGCTTTACGACTTAATGCATCAGCAATCTTGTTCTCTTTCCCTTTAATATGTTGAATTTCAAAATCATATTCACTTAGAAAAGTTAACCGTCTAGCTTGTCTAGTGTTCATATTTGTCTGATCTAATAAATATTTCAAACCCATGTTATCTATCAACAAGGTAAATTTTCTGCCAATAAGGTGGTGACGCCACATTTTTAAAGCGTGAATTACTGCTAATAACTCTAAATCATAAGTAGAGTAGTTCTTCTCATGTATCTTCAGCTTTCTAGATTCGTATACAACAACATGTCCCTCTTGTGTTAGGACTACATTGTGTCCATCATTACATGCATCAATACATACTATAAAATCCTTATTAGGATCTGCTATCCTTAGAATAGGTGCTATAGTTAATAATTCCTTTAGCTTCTTAAAACTGTCTGAACATTTCTGATCCCACACAAATTTCTTCCCTTTCTTCTGTAAGGAGGTTATGAAGTTTGCAATCTTTGAAAAACCCTCTATAAATGTTCTGTAATATCTAGTAATACCCATAAATGATCTTACATCCGACACATCTTTAGGAATCGGCCAATCATTAATGGCTTTTATCTTGTCGAGGTCAACCGAGATTCCTTCCTTGGAAATTATGTGTCCTAAATATTGAATTTTATCCTTGTGAAAATCACACTTACTAAACTTAGCATAAAGTTGATGATCTCTCGGAACTTGTAAGATAATACACAGATGTTCGTCATGCTCTTCTTTGCTTTTAGAATACACTAAAATGTCATCTATCAACACAATAGCATACTTATCTAAGTATTTGTGCAGAATATTGTTCATCAAACACATAAATATAGCCGGGGAATTAGTCAAGCCAAATGGCATGACTACAAAATCATAATGTCCATATCGATTTCTAAAGGCTGCTTTGAAAATATCCTCATCCTTCACATGCACTTGATGATATTGTGACCTTAAATCAATCTTTTAAAATATCATTGCTCCACACAGCTGATCAAATAGATCGTCTATGCGGGCCAAAGGATATCGATTCTTGATTGTCATCTTATTCATCGGGCGATAATCTATGCACAGTCTTAGGGTACCATCTTTCTTCTTAACAAATATAATAGGTGCTCCCCAAGCAGTCACGCTGGGTCTTATATAGTTTTTATCAATCAGTTCCTTCAACTGTGATTTCAACTCATTTAGTTCCAGTATATTCATCCTATATGGAGCTTTAGAATCCGGTACTGCTCCTGGTATTAACTCGATGGTAAAGTCTAGATCTCTTTTAGGAGGTAATCCTAGAATCTCCTTAGGAAACACATCTTTGAAATCCTTTAGGACAGGTATGTCTTCTAGTTTCAGTATGTCCTCTTTACAAATAAACTCATCATTTACTACATTTACTGTAAACAATTGACATCATTTTCTAACTGCCCTCTTTACTTGCATGGCTGAAATCTGTGTAAGGGATGTCTTTCTTGGAATACCTTTCACTTCTACAGTTTTCCCTTCATCATTTAAACATATAAAAAATTTCCAATAACAATTCAGAATGACATGATGGGCTTCTAACCAGTCCATTTCTATTATAATATCATAGGATCCTAAAAGTAAAACATTCAACTTGGTTTGTGTCTTTAACTGATTTATGGATAAAACACAACTTTCAATAAATTCAGATACTTTTCTTTTTGTTCCTTTTGCTAGTCTAACTAACCAGGATTCATTGAATTTTTTTGTTTTCAAATTTAAACTTTTTACCACATCTGGTGATATATAACTCAGGCTAGCACCTAGATCAATCAAAATAGTAACAGGATGGTTTTGTAGCATACCTTCAATATCTACCATAGAAACTTGATGATCTGCTTGCTTGTTGTCTAGTGCTACATTAATTTTGGGCATCTCCCTTGCCAAGTCTCCAACAGTAGGTTCAATCTGTATGGAATGAATGTTCTTAGCTGTCCGCTTCCTCTTGGGGCATTATGATGCATAATGAGGACCTTGACACTCAAAGCATTTGATAGGTGCCTTTTGATCATTAGTCCTAGTAGCATTGAAAGTGTTTCTAGGAGTTGTAAAATTCTGCTGCTGACTGTTTCTGGGATTATTTCCTTGAAAATTCCGATTCTGAAATTTTTTATTTTGGAAACCAGAATTTCCACTAAACCGAATTGTTTTCTTTTTCAGCTCAAAATTGTTGGGTTTATGACTTTTCTAGTTTGATATTCCTTCTCCTTTCATTGTCTTACCCCTGTCTCGATGAGGTAAATCTTCAATATTGGAGATATTTTCAATTTGTCTATCTTGTTCGTCAGTTGGGCATTGTTCGAACAGTACTTGATTTAGTTCTTCTTGTGCCTTCATAATTTTCTCATTGTCTTGTTTTACAGATCTGATTTATGCCTTTAACTCTTGAAATGCTCGTAATAATTATGATGAATTGTCGTTTAATTCGCCATGGACTTCTTCCTCATAATGTTGTCCCGTGCTATGACTGTTGGGTTGAAATCTGTCTTCTAAATGTTCAGCTGATCTTTCCATACCTGTAACTTAAAATAATTTGTGTGTAACAAAAATAGTTTACATTTTTGAATTAGTAATATTTCTGCTGTAAATAAATTTTTTGCTGCGTATTCTTGGACCTTTTTCAGGCCTAGAGTTCGAAAGTGAGCTCTGATACCACATGTAACATCCCGAAAAATACCAAAATTTAATTTCTTTTTTAAAATAGAAATAATTATCAAAGTCATTAATGCGGAATATATAAATTAATTAGATTTCTTAACTAAGATAATTAATAACGATGACACGGCATACTTCTCAAATAAATATGATATAATTGCATTTGCTATTTCATATTTATGCGGATGCTAATCTCCTCAACGAAAGATCTTTTTATGATTATGCATAAGAAATACAATTTATAGATTTGCTTAAGTTCTAAATATGATTACATGCTGTACATTGTTTGTGCTATTATGATGTTCTTGATGAAGTGCTGACAGTTTGTTTGTATGTTGAAGAAGGGGTCCTACGAGGTACCTTGGAGTTTACTTAGCTACGTTTAGCTAAGGAATTTGAATCTTGTTTGCATGTGTAGACTGGAGGTAATAAATTATACGACAACATGTGTTAAGAGTACATGTGTCTTTCAATTTATCGTCAATGTAAAGTTAGAATGCTAAGTACTTCCTTGCAAAACAAGTTACTGGAGGTATGGATACTTGGTTCTAAAACTAGTTTATGTGCTGACTTACAAATCTCTTTCAGTGTTATAATTTCACGTCGTCCAAGTGTTCTGTGGTAATGCTACATATATTATCATATGAGTACTGTCATTATTATTAAAACAATGATACTAATATCTATTGATAATGCTATTAGGAAGATTATAGAAAAATAGTGTTTATGCTTTTGAACTATTATTATATTTTGCATCTACAGAACTTAGAATACTCTAAGTCCTGAATTTATCATTTGAATACACAGTTAATATAGGTAAGGTATAGTGACTAGTGCTTGTACTAAGAACTTAGCTTTAGAGTGTATCTCGCCAGCACTTAAACTATACCTATGGTGATACCTTGACTAATAGTCTTTGCACTATATGGCTAATCATATGGAATTTATTGTGAATATGGTATTTATGCTATGAACTAGCATTATAAAACTTCATCTTGTTGCTTATACAAAACTATAGAAATGAAATGGAAATGCAATATAAATATTTTATAGTTACTATGCATCTACAATAATACATTGACATGTAATTCAAATATTACAATGCCGAAGTTCAAACTTTGAACTATATAAAATGTGCACTAATATTTGCAATGATATGATTTACAATATGCAATGTTATGATTTACAATATGCAATGATGTGATTTGTATTCATTTAAGTGATGTAATCAAACCTCAGAAGGGCTAAGACTTTAGCAATAGAATGAACTATTCTTTTCGACCTAGCTCTTGTTCTAAGTATTGATAATATATGTTACTGCATTTCACGACGAACTCGTTAATGAGGTGATGAGTTGACAGGTATTAAATTTGCTAATGGTAGGTTGACAGTGTCATGTCCAAATATTAATGGTCCTGACCAAACTCCATAGTGGAGAGTGTTGCTGTCAACCCACGTAAGCCATCCACATGAAACTTGGTTGATAATATAACTAGGAATCCTAGCTGTGCATGGTTACCATATCGCTTCTCCTCTGAGCTGTACACGGTATTGTCCCTTAGCATGCATTGTTGTCATCGTCGTGGTTGTTGTAATTAATGAGATATCAATGCAATAGTTTCCCGACTTTCAATGTAGCTTGTTGGCATCTTCTTGCTCGTCGATCTCACCAGATCTTGATCATTGAATATGAAACACTAAACCTCCTTGTAAGTAGTGATGGAGAGTTTCCCAGTCTTCATTTTTATGTTAGAGTTGAAGTTATGAGGCCAACAGGCTGCTAACATGTAGGGTTGGAGAGAGTATCCCTTAGGAGGTTTCTATCCTATGACCTGTGTGAGGTAGTTTTAAGAGTTATAGGCTTAAGCTCTCTGCAGTTAACCTACGATATGCCATTATAGTGATGGGGTTTCTCCAACCAGTGTATTGAATGTAATTCAAACTGGATTCGATTCTCCTATTTGTGAGAATGGTCTTATGTGTTAACTTAGGGTTGCTGTCAAATATCAACATGCTTCATCATTTGTTGGTGTAGTGCATCAATGCTATGAAGTATCATTTTGTTAAAGGGTAAGTGTTTTGTGACAGTGAAATAATATTGTAATGCTTGCTTTGATACTTGCAATTTCTTGTTTTAACCTTTCACAATGTGTTTTGGCAGGTACCCACTTCATATGAGATTACTAAATGAAAGGTTTGGAGAATGGAAATGCTGCTACTACTTCCGGGTAAGCCCCGGTGGTTCTCGAAACCTCATAGGTGCCTTTGACATGGTTTTGATGGTGATTTATGTGTGCCGAGAGTTGGAACCATTCGACTTTGTTTCGGTGATGGCTGAGTGTGAAGTTTTAAATCATGTTTTGTTAATAGCCGTACATAGGATAATCTTCAGTTTCTTTAGGATGCCAGTCGAATCTTTAATGCCTGGCTGCATTATTTGAAAGGAACTTCAAACTTTTGTTTGTTTTGCTAGATGTTTAAGGGTAAAACCTTCTGTAGCTTGTTGCTCCACGGTCTCGTTTTAAAGGTTTTAGTTGATAAGGGGTAAGCCTCATGTATTGTGGAACCTTCACAGGTCCATAATGTAATTCTTTGTTATAAACTTTAAATGGAAACCAAGAACTGAGGGTTCTCTTGCACTTATAATCAATGGCTCGTTTTTGCAATGGAAAGTTATGTTTTTAAAATAATAGTTGAGAAAAGTGTGTAAATAATTGTTAATGTGTGTTGAGCAACGATGGTTGACTATAGATGGTTGTTTTCTGTACTTCATCATCGTTGTTGATAATCATGCTTTGAAAATGTGACGAGATAAATTCGGTTGTCAAGTGTTTTGGTTTGGCTATGCTACAGTGTTCGATTTTGTTTCATGAATGAGAAACTACCTATAGCTTTCGCTTGCTATCTAGTTTGTACTGAGATTTTGTACTCGAGACTTAACCTGTGTAAAAAGTCTCGATGCAGTGTATGTTTTCTTGCTAGGGTTTGAACATTTTATAATTTCGGCTAAGTGAATTTATTTACTGTTTAAATATTCTATTTGTATTCTCAGTACGAGAATTAATAAGTAAGAAAATAGAATGTTGCTTAGGGTTAGATAATAGGTATTTTATAGAAATAATTATCTGAAGTTTACCATGAATGGCTTGATAAGAAATTTATAAACTGTGTACCCAATGATCACTCAAATTCCAAGTCTTGTGATAACTTAGGGTTTTGATACTACTGTACAGAGGTTTAATATGTATAATTGTAAGAAATCTATACAAAGATTAATTCTTGCAGCTACTATAATTCTTGAAAAACATGAAATGTATAGTATTGAAATGCATTTGCTTACTATCTAAACTAGATTGAGTTAAAAGAAATATAAAGAACTGTGCAGAAACAAAATGTGTCTTTCTTTTATCTAAGAATTGTATGAATTGTATGCAGCTGTTTATACTATATTGTAAGGTTTACTGTGTTTAAATATATGACAGAATTTGACAAGAACACTATTGTATTAATTTTTCGAATCAATGGCATTCTTCCTGCTATAGGTCAAATCTGCACTTCTCCATCCGTGATCACCTTGAGCTGTCAATCACATGAAAGGAAAACTTGGATTGAAGAGTAGGATGACCTCAGATGAGACTTTGACCTGACTCACCTTCCTGCAAGCTGACAAAACCCTAAAAAATATCATATTTTGGCATGCGCTACTCTTCCTAAGCAAACCAATGCATATTCCCTACTCTGTAAGCTACATAGTAGTGCACACCTCCTGGTATGCACTACTCTACTTTAGTAAACTAGCACCCAGCATAAAAAAAAAATGGCAAACGCTAGTTGTTAAACACTATAGTTGCATGTTGGGCACTACTCCACTCTGAAATAGTCGCGCACATCTTAAAATACGATCAAAAAAATATTAATTTGACGAATTGGGATTAGTTGCAGTTGGTTTTCCAACTTCCCCTTCAACCACCTCTCGATCTGAACTGCCCACCTTGTCCTATAAATACAAAGGGGGATTGAAGAGAGGGGTTAGACATGAGAGCCATAGAGAGACTCTTCTTATATGAGAAGCTTGTATTGAAGGTGGTTATGCTAGAGAAACTTTGAAGTCAGAGAGGAGCAGGAGCCTAGGATCAGGTTACATGAGCATGCTGCAAAGTCAGGTACACTTTGTATTATGCATATGCTCTTGACAATAAAAGGTTGAAACATATTTCTCGTCCCAAATCAAATGCTTAATGGACTATGTATTTGTTTGTATCAATGTTGGTTAATGCTTGATGTTTGAATTACTTTTCGATTCCATCATTATTATATTGGCCAAGATACGCTGAGAAAGGTCTTTATGTTGCAGGTTTATCGAACGGGATATTGAGTGGAGGATCAAGCGCAAGGTTGGACAAAAGCTAGGATCAAACTTTGTTCACAAGGTATGTACTCAAGGTCTCTAATCTATTTTCCTTTATAAATGCTTCTATAATGCATTTGGTATGTTTACCTGTCACCCCCTTAAGTTGATAGTGTCTATTTCCTCACTATAGGGTAGTATTTCCCACCAACAGACTGGAGAATCCATTGGGGAGGTTTTTTTTTTTCTGCTCTAGGAAACCCTTCTTGTTGTCTTTCCAGTACTTCTTAACCCTTTTAATCTTCTGAGAAGCCCTGTGGGTTTCCCCTACCTGCTTCCCTTTGTTTGAATCAGTCTTTTTACACCTCTGCAAAGTTAGTTTCTTACTTTTTAAGACCTGTGCACTACTCTACTGTACATACAATAGCGCATATGCACCATTTTTTCTCGGCATAGTAGCGCACACATCCCCAAATGCACTAGTTTGCCTACTGCACAGTAGGGCACATTCCTATAGCTCTGTGTTTGAAGTAGGGTTGAGTTTTTTTCCTGTTTGGGTGGGTTTATAACTTTGTTTTTGGTCTTCTTGACTAGTCTTTGAGGTCTGTAATCCTTCATTGAGTCTCATTAGCCATTTTTGAGTCTTTTAGGTCATCTTTTGGTCACTTGTTTGCTTTTGAAGTGTTTGGTTCATTTGTGACTCTTTTTGGAGACTGTGCATTGTTCCTTAGTGAACAGAGTTGCTCATCCATACCCTAATAGTGTGTTGCTGACCTACAAACCTTTGTGCTTAGCATTTCTTATTTGTTGCAACACTTGTATGCTCTTTGGGTGTCTCATCCTTTGTTTTAGGGTTTGACCCATTTTTTGGAGTTTTTGGGGTGTCTTCCAAAACTTTTTGAGTCCCAACATTTCTTGACCTCGCTGTCATTTACAGTATCAAGTGAGTTTGAAGTACTTTAGTTTGCTTCACTTTTGAGTCATTGTGTTAGTAAGGTCGTCTTTAGTTTGCTTGCCTACCTACTACTTGTCTTAGTGTTCTTGTTAGGGTTTGGTGCTTTGGAGCATTCTTTTAAGTCTGATTTCCAATTTTAAGCATCTTTCCTCCTTGTTTTCTTCACACTTTGCTTCCAAGTTCAAGAGCTTTTTCCTTTGAAAAAACTTGTAGGACAAGTCTTTGTCGGATCATTCATTCAATTGTTGTGAACTTTAGAGTTATTTTTCCATACTTGAACATCTTTTTTAGGTCTTACTTGCTTCTGCTTTCAAGTTCTTTTTCGTTTATATATAATAGAAAAAGAAAAAATAAGTTTGGTAGTTTAGAGTAGTAAGCCTTATAATCTTTGCAGAGTAGCATAGTTTACTTTGTTCAGAATTTGAAAAGAAAACAAAAAGAAAGATTTGTTTAGGTTTGCTTACTCTTAATTTTGGAAAGAATATAAAACGTAAAATAAAAAATCTTTTTGTTGTTGAAAGTTGTTTATTTCATGCACTTTACTTTTTGTTGCAACCACACCACACAACGCACTATCCACTGAGTAAAAAAGTAACCTTAAAAAGAATCTTTATAAAATCAATTAGAAACGATTTTCTTTCTAGGGATACATGACACCAACAAGTCTAGGCTAGAGTTTTGAGTTTAAAACACCTTAAACTGCTCGAAGCTTATTTCATTACTCAAAAATCGTAGTGCGACTGTCATATAGGTAAACCCATATATATAAAAATATTCCTGGGAAACTCTACTGAAACTAGAGCTAAGCACGAGGCCGTGGAAGATCGGAATCGTTGAGGATACCTCCCTCACGTTCGACCATAAACCAGGGTCGATTTGCATACGAGGGTCCATTCGTACTTCGGGCTTTGCTACCCTTCCCACGCGTTTTGATCAAGCTGACGACTGTCCCCCCAGGATATTTCGTATCTATGGTAGCCTTAGTATCTGACCATAGGATCATACACAGGTGACAGCGGAGGGTATATCTGCTGTACCTAGGATAGATGTGGGAGGAAATCCCTTGCAGGTCTTTGGGAGGGAGGTTGGGTGATTCCAATGCTTGCACCCTTAGTCATTGTATTGTGGACCCCGGGTAACTATTCTTCATCCTTCGTTGATCTATTATGGGCCCCTCATCATCCCAGAATCTTCTCCAGAAAGCATCTTGTTTGCCTGGTTTGTATACTTAGGATTTTTTAGTGGTGTGCTCTTTCCCCCCTTAGTCGTGGTGGCCACTAGATTTTTACTTAGTTTTATTTTTTATATATAATTGAGGAGGACCAACAACTTCATAGGCCTCGAAGGTTGCAAAACCTTCTCCCACTTAGAGTGGAACCACTACCCGCCACCAAGACAACAGAGGATAGACTCCAGTGGTCCTTTTGAAACCACTGGTGAAATAGAGGTTCCTGAGGAACCACAACTTGGGACTCCAAATCAACAAGATTTTAATACAGTTGAGATTTAGGATCTCACTTCTGGTGAGTTTAATACTCCTTTGAATCCTCCTCTGACTGGACTTAACAATCCGCTTCTGGTACCTGTTGGTTTCCAACAACCTTATTATAGTGCATATCTTTTCACACCTGAGCAGTTTATGACTAACCTGGGAGGCGAACAGGGAGTTCCATAGACTCCCACAATAGGTATGAATACAAAAACTATAAATCCTCCTCCCACTACTACACTGAGTTCAGCATAGCCAATTTCTGTTCGCCCTTCAGCTTTAATGCCAGTACCTTAGGCATGCTGAGTTCAACAACTTTGGCATCCGCCTCTACACCCACTTTTGGACCCAGTAGTACAATGAATCTTGTTCCACCTCCTGCAACTCAACAGTCGTATCATATACCTAGTACTTGGATTTCCACACCCAATGTAGGGACAAATGCCTCTGCAACTATGCCTGTCATGAGTACCATGACTGCGCCATCCACCTCGACTACCCCTGGTTTTAATACCTTTGTAGGTTACAAACACCCAGCCACAGTGGGACGAATATACAGAGCACCAACCCACTTTCATTTCGGGTGGGTGAATTTCAACAACTCTTTCACACAACAACAGATGTGATGGGGGCAACACCTTACTAGCAAATGCTAGGGGAAACCCCTACCAACAGTTTACAGGTCAAACTATGTGGTGGTTACCCCTTTATGGCCCCAACTTATCAAATGCCATCTTATAGACGCACTCGTTATTACCATTCCTGGAAACTCTGAATTTGCTAGACCTTTCCAAGTTGATGAATGATCCAGTGTATCATAATGCTACATGGACACCCGTTCCTACCCAAGTTACCTTCGGACATTCCAAAATTCGAAGGCAAAAACCAGTGAAGACCCTGGTGTTCATGTCACCACTTTCCATTTATGGTGTTCTTCGAACTCGTTGAATGAAGATTCTGTTAGGTTGAGACTTTTCCAAAGAACCTTAACCGGTGCTGCAGCCAAATGGTACATTGAGTTACCTACACGCTACATTTTTATAATTTTTGGGATATCGCATATTGTTTTTTCTGAACCACTTCTAGATTCCTGGTTCGGTATGATGTTGGGGACAGATCTTTTTTTTCACATTTAGAAAGAATAAGGCCACTCACTTATCTGATCACATTCAGGACTGTGTGAAGATGGAAAGAGGCTCATTAAAGCCAATATACATCTAGAATTCCTTTTAGAGTAGGTACCCGAAAATACTCCATCCTTACATTTCTAAGGAAGTAGCTACATCTGGAGTGTCTACAGATGTTAGAAGCTATCTTATGAATCCCAATAGCTAGACCTCGATTATGCACAATCTGGGTGACTTTACGAGATTATACCAGACACACCACAATCAAAACACTGATCTTGGTCGACCTAAGCCTGGACCACATGTTGACAGAGGATAGTGGGTTCAGTAGATTCTGCAACATTTCAAAGCATTGACTAAATAGGTTCATGCCCTTATCCTTCAAACAATCGACTGTAGAAGTGACCTCCGTCACAACCTCACCTTCTACTTCTAAATCTATGAAACCAGGTTCAGAACAATTCAAAAGGGCCACTAGGAAGCCCAATAACAAAATGAAGGGAAAGAAAGGAGAGGAGAACCATCAAAAGACCAAAAAACAAAGAGAATGCCGAGGAGGGTAACAAAGAGAAAAAGAAGGTTAAGTTCCCTTGTAAGCTTTGCAAGCAGGATCACCCTCACTCACCAATGCCCTCTACTCGAAGAAGCCCCAGAAGCATACTCCAAGAAAAGAAACCTATCGTACTTAAAAGATCCATTTCCTAATGGGGGCAGGTTTTAGCTTCTGGCACCTCCAATATTGGGGGGAACTCACTCATGCTTCAATTGATCAAACTTTCATTAATATGGTTAGTGCGGATGCACTTTTGCAAATGCGAGCAAGAAATTATACCCCGGATGCACAAAAAAAAGGATAAAGAGATTCCAAAATCTTCCATTCCTCTCCACATACCTTTGGAACCCACCACATCCCAAGATCCCGAAAGGTGTCTTCAAATGGGCATCGCACAATCCCAACGCACGGGTTGCTGCCAACTACAATGTGGTTAGAAGATCTAGCCCAGACCCCCTTGTGCTATGTCCCACCTTAGAAGTTTTTACAAAGTTGTTCGTTACAACGAAATGCACTTCCGGCAGTGATTAGAAGTATGGAATCATCCAACATGACTGCGCGCCTTTGATATGTCTGATGTCAAATATCAGTTTTCGTACCACGTTTCCCTACAGATAGAAGTGGTCCATGGTCTTATGACCATTAGACAGGCTGTCGTAGATGAGGGCACATCGACGTGCGTGATAGTCCATTTCTTGCTGGAAAGCTTTGGGTTCTCCCGTGCTAGCCCCCTCTAACATGCTGCTTACTGCCCTTCAATGGCAGCACTTTCCGCCCACATGGAGTTCTAACCATCGTTTGAAAATTGCACACTTGTCGGTAAGACAGTTGCTATAGAGGATTGAAGTTCTGGATGCTCCACTTGATTACAATATGTTAATTAGGAAGGAGCTAGAGATATGCCATGCGAGCCATTGCATCAACAGTTTTCCGAGTTGTTATTGTTCCCTCACGAAGGCAAGATCGTCACGGTCCGATCAACTATTCGTTCTCTCGGAAAAAAAAACCAGACTTCATCAGATACCACTATTCCTTTAGTTGATTAATCTGCCCCAGTAAGCGAGAGTTATAGGAGCAGGGCTTTACGGGTCGTTAATAGGCACTTTCCGACCTACCCTCACCCTGTTCTTTTCATGCGTTCTGACTGTAGGTACTTCTACTGAAACTTTCATGGTTGGTCTTAGGACTGTATCCGTGGATCCTTCCTACTGTATCAAAAACCTTCAGTGCCTTTAACCATTGCAGAAATAGCACTACATGGAAGCACACACATGCTGCAATAGGAACATATCGTGACTCCCGACAGTCTCTACTAAGTCAGATATGGACTATGCTCCTGCATGGTCATTGAATTCTACCCACTCTTTTTGACTATTTAGATACGGTCTTACCATCTGATGAAGCCATTTTGGAAGCCATGATGAACCTGGACCATCCATGGGAACATATGCATCACAGGTCTTACCATACTTTCCAAACCTAGACATGATAGAGAGAGGAGAATTCTCTATGAGACCCAGTGGATTTGTTGATTTTGTCATCTTTTCCCTTTCTACTTCAAGATTTTGTTTACGCCGAAGAGGAATATGGATAATATATCTAAGAAAAATCCCGATTAACATTTCCACCAAAACCAGGGTCATGGAAAAACATTTGTATTGGTGTAGACTGTTCTCTAGAAGAGATTGCTCTATATAACCAAGATTTTTTAAAGAATTCCGTGACATTTTTTTCCTAGTCTTATGAGGAGATGCCAGGTATCGATCCAACCATAGTTGAGCATGTCATCACTACATACCCTAAGGAGAAAACATGTGAGATAGAAGCTCTGTCCCGTGAATCCTCGAAAAGTGGCCGCCATTAAGGCGAAGGTTGAAAAAGTTGCTTAAATCTAGATTTATCTAACCCGATTGATATGACGGAATGGGTATTCAAATCCTGCATTCCGGTTGATAAGAAGCAAGGTACCATACGAGTCTATACTAATTTTCGGGACTTGAATAAAGCTTGTCCGAAAGATAACTAACCCCACACCATTATATCGACCTAGATCATAGATGCATGTGCAGGGACAACGAGATGTTTTCTTTCATGGATGGATTTTCGGGATATAATCAAATCCAAATCAAACCACCCGAAGATCAACACAAAACAGTTTTTCATTTTCCCGTGGGGAACCTTTGCGTATCGGAAGATGCTGTTTGGCTTAAACAATGCTGGAGCTACGTTCCAACAAGCTATGAATTTCGCTTTTTCATGATATCAAACACATAGTTGAGCCTTACTTAAATGACCTCTCGGAGCGATCTCGAAAGAGACGGGATCATCCAGCTCATTTGAGACTTGTGTTTGAAATATGCAGACAATATAAGATTCATTTGAATCCTAAAAAGTGTGTTCTGTGTCGAATCGGGACATTTACTGGGTTTTATTGTATCTAGTCATGGTATAATGGTCGACGCGTTAAAAGTTGAGGCGATTGTAAATATGCCTCCTCCTCGCACCTTGCGACAACTTCAAAGTCTGCAAGGCATGTCTAACTTCTTGCGACGCTTTATCATAAACTATGCTAAGATCACAAAAGGTTTTTATGAGACTACTTAAACAAGATACATACTTCTTGTGGGATGAGGCTGCTCAAGCATCGTTTGAGGCCTTGAAAAAGGCACTACTTTCAGCCCCCTTGTTGAGACCATTGGACTATGCAAATAATTTTCTTTTATATTTGGCGGCATCTCTTAATACAAATGGCATAGTACTACTTCAGGAGGACGACACACTCCAAGAGCATGTTGTTTACTATCTTTTTCGTGCATTGATAGCTCCTGAGGTTAAATATTCGAATGTTGAGAAGTTAGCACTTGTTGTGGTCTATGCGGTATAGAGGCTTCGTCATTACATACTTTTACGAACAACTACTGTGATAGAAGAAGTCAATCCTTTTTAGTATGTTCTCACTAGACGCATCATCGGTGGGAAGTACAATAAATGGATTGTAATCTTACAAGAGTTCGATTTGGTCTTTCAATCGGCCAAGTTAAAGAAATCACTAGTGTTTGCTGAGTTAATCTCAGAATTCCCGAGTGACTTAGAGCATGTCGAGGAAGAATCATCATTCCCGGATGAACATATCTTCCTTATTGCCTCATCTAACCCATGGTACGGGGATATTTTAGTATATCTCTAGGCTTTGAGGTGTCCTGCCACTTTTTCTAGAGAAGAACGATGCAAACTGAAAAGTCATGCGAAAAACTATCTCATCATCTCGGATACTTTGTACCGATGTGGGATAGATTCCATCTTATGACGTTGCTTGACTTTAGAAGAAGTAGAAGCAGTATTAAATGACGCTCACAGTGGAGCTTATGGGGGTCATCTTTCTGTGTTGGCAACAGCTCAAAACATACTGCGTGCCAGGTATTTTTGGCCCACAATCTTCATAGATTGTGTGGAAGCTGTGAAACACTGCCATCCATGTCAGTTTTTCACTAGGAAAATGAGAGCACATCCAACTCCTCTTCATCCTGTGAGTATAGCAGGTCCCTTCACAAAATGGGGGGTTGATTATATGACTTGCAATCCAGTTTCGGCTGGAGGAAATCATTATATCATCATTTTCGTCGACTACTTCACCAAGTGGGCCGAGGCAATGCCTACTGTCAAGGAAAATGGAGAAACTGTTGCTTATTTTGTATTCAATCAGATTAATGCAAGGTTGTGACTGATCACTACAGTCATTTTCACAATAGCATAATGACCGATCTGTACACAATGTTAGGTTTTCGGCAAGAAAATTCATCTTCATATTATCCACAGGCAAATGGACAAGTCGAAGCAGTTAACAAAACTTTAAAGGTAATTTTGCAAAGAACTGTTAATGCCAGTCGAAATAACTGGCACATCATGCTATACCTTGCTCTTTGGGCTTACCGAGTGAATGTAAAGACTGCTACCAGGTTCTCTCCCTTTCAACTTGTGCATGGGATAGAAGGAGTCGTTTCGATTGAATGCGAGATTCCTTGGTTAAAATTGGTTGTTCATTTACTACCAGATACTTCAGCACTGGAAGAACGTTTGTTGCATTTAGAGCACCTATATGAGTAGTGCCGCGACATGCTCATAGAAAATGAATTTCATAAGAAACGAGTCAAAGGACAATATGACAAGTCTGTCAGACCTAAAGTGTTCCTTGAAGGAGATCTTGTTCTACTTTGGGACCAAGACAAGGAACCTCTAGGACCTGGCAAGTTCAAGTCCATGTGGATCGGGCCTTACATAATTTCTAAAGTACTAAAGAAGGGTGCTTACAAGCTAGTAGACAACGAGGGTAATAAGTTGCCTGAGCCTAGAAATGGGCTCTACCTGAAGAAGTACTATGCTTAGGCATTTGTGCTTTTTCTTGTAACATAGCTGTATATTTTGTAGAGCTAGTTTTTGCTTGTGCTTGTTAGTTAACCTTATGTGTGTCTTCATTTCATGTATCAGATGTCGACTGAACATTTCTTAGGATTTGCTGATGGCGCCAGTCACACCACCCAACAGTTGGCTTTAGCAGCTTGGGTCATTTACTCACCGGCTGGTCAACTGTTCTCTTCGGGGGGGGTTTGTTTAGGTCCCACTACGAACAATGTAGTTGAGTACAGTACGGTTATAGAAATTCTCCGAGATGCTCTTATTCATGGCATTGCACATTTGGAGGTAAGACTTGACTCGCAACTAGTTGTATTTCAGTTAACGGGTGTTTACCATATTAGAGATCCTATTTTTCTATGACAGTTTTTGCGAGTTAGATTATTGGAAAGACAGTTTGATTCCATTATATACCAACACATTCCAAGAAATTTAAATGCATTGATTCATTTGCAAATTATGTTTTAGATTGGTATTTGTATCATGTATTTCCATAAATAGCTTTTCACACATAAAGTTAAAAACACACACATGTACATAATTGATACTGTATATATATCCGATACTGTATCAAAAAATATATGAGTTTTGGATCATAAATCTATCACAAGTCATGTCATAAGTTACAAAACTGGCCTCGGTGGCCTAAAAAATATATGCAGAAAGTATCCATCTCCTATGGAGAAGGAGGGGCATCATCATCATCTATTGCATCCCAATAACATATGACCAACCTAGCTATCTTCTGCAGCACCCTAATCCATGCTAGGGGCACCCCAACTACATCTTCCTGCATATTAATAGGTATTTGGTCCATACGGCATGCAGGAACATCATGAGTCAACCGACTCACTTTCCACTCTATGGTACCTAACATAGCATTAGCTGCACCGACATCTGCTGGCCTCACAAAGATAGTAGGATGTCCCTCAGGATGAACGGGTCCAATATCTGCATTTGACACTTGTTTAGTACTTCAAAAATCATCGTAAAAATCAAATATTCAAAAATTTGAAAAAATTAAATAATTCTCAAAACAAAAACATACCAATATCTCCCCAGGCTCCACCTGGAGGAAGTACTAGCTCTGGATCATGGCGGAAGTCCAATCCAGCATATGGAAACTGTTCGAATGCTGGTACCTGTCTCTCCCACCATCCCCATAAATCATCAATATGATAGCAAAAGTAACTTTCACCACCACCCTGGCGGAGAAAAATGTCACCCCATCGACCCAATCTCGACTCATGAGGATTGGCTGGAGGTAGAGGCATGCCCAAACTAAGAGCAGGTACCCTCTCAAATAAGAAGGTACATAAAATGATGTCGTATCCAAAGTTCTTCATACGCCCAGACTTACAACCCGTGAGTTGAAGCTTCATATTTTCCAAGAAACTAGTGCACCAATCGTACACATGTCCCTGCAAGCATCTCACACCGATACGCATGGAATGCCTCAAAGCTAGGTGTTGTGTGGCACTTTCCGACATTTAGTTCAACATACTTACAATAACCTTTAGAGGGAGGCTTTCAATGGTAGAAATTAGGATTTGACTTCCTGATTTCTCGGCTCCCGCCACACAGTATTCATTCAAATATTCTTGCACCGATGTAGCACCCACATTGCGAGAAGATCCCTTCAAATTTATCGCATCTCCCCTCCTAGAGAGTCCTGTAATAAAGTATATGTCATCGATAGTAAGGTCCAGGGTTTGTCCCTGGATATCAAATGCATTGGCATCTACATCCCAGTATTGAACGAGTCTTTGGAGCAATCAATTGAGTGCCCTCATGTTCACAGTTCGGTAAAACTTTAACAAACCACATCTTCGGAGTGCATGGAGAGTGGCCGGGTCTTGCATTTCCACCCTATCCATATCTTCATGTTCTCTCTCCCTCCAAACAAGTACCATCCTGCCACAAAAAGGTCAATTTTTAGAGTCTCGACACTTTTTATTTCATCTTTAGGGGTGTGCGCTACTTTACTTCCACACAGTCACGCATGGGCGCTACTATGCATAAGCAATAGTAGCGCATACTTCCAGTATGCGCTACTTTTCCTACTGCAGAGTAGCGCACACGCTCTGCATGCTTTGAGCA
Source organism: Larix kaempferi (assembly GCA_027924585.1). Taxonomy (NCBI): domain Eukaryota; kingdom Viridiplantae; phylum Streptophyta; class Pinopsida; order Pinales; family Pinaceae; genus Larix; species Larix kaempferi. The sequence continues at coordinate 10,097,733 of BSBM01000742.1, forward strand.
TGGCCTTATATTTGATTTTGAGATCAAAAATTGACAAATAAACAATGGAAATGCAAGTTAGGATGAAATTAACTTACTTGGTGGAGGCAAAATGTCGATTGGTTGCTTGAGTTGATCACCACGGAGGATTGAAATCCAAGGGTTTGCTCCCAATTTTCTTCCTCTACAAAACCAAAATGAAATTTGAGTTTTAATTTTGAAATTACATATATGAGTTTGTTTTGAAATTTTTACCCACTTTGGTAAAATCTCTATAGTTGCAAATTCGACCAATTTGTTCTATTTAATCAATTAATAGCTACATATGGTACTATGGTAATTTCACCCAATGGTTCTCATTTTTTCACTAAACTTTTGTAAGATCAATCCTTTAAGACCAATTTTCTTAATGATAGACTTTTTTATAGTTAAAATTTACATATCATTTAAGAATTTTTGTTGCAATTACTAACATATTTGTTGAAGTCCTAGTTTTGGCAGATCATGAGTCATGATCCTAGAAGCTGTTATTTAAGTCATTTTAAGCTATTGTTTGGACTATTTAAACCTAAACAAGATCGCCGAGCAAACTTGTCCTCTTCAAGCTCGTTAAAGTAATTGAAGGCTCATCCACTCAGGTATAGAATTACCCCTTTTCCGGGCCTTGGTGGATAAATTACGGAAAAGGTATACTCTAGGTATACTTTTGTATGCACTAGAAGAGTTCTTCTTCCATTGTTTTATACTTTTTCGGGGGAGGAGACTAACTTTATGAAAAATGACCTTTCAGAGCTTTTCTTTAGGGTTTTCAGGCTCTCTAAACATGAAAACACCAAGCGAGCATTCACCTACTCGGGCTTGATGTGAAATCCACGAGAGGGTAAATAGAGGAATGTTTAAGTTTTTAAACTCTATAAACAAGAAAACACCACCGAGCACAGGCTAATCTAGGCTCAATATAAAATCCACGGATAGGTGTAAAGAGGATTGTTTAAGTTTTTCAGACTCTATAAACATAAAAACACCGACGAGCATTAACCTACTTGGGCTCGATATTAAAATCCACGAGTAGGTGTATGGAGTTATTGTTTAAGTTTTTTCAGACTCCTTAAAATTGAAAACACCGGCGAGCAAGAACAGATCTCGGCTCGATATTAAAATCCAGAGATCAGTAGTATAGATTAATCTTCTATCTCTTCTTCGAACTCTGTAAAAAATGAAGAAGGTCCTAAGTCTTCCTCCCATGGGCTCGTTAAACTTTTTACATGGTTGGATCTATTGAGTTTTCATTCTTTCTTGGACTCATTAAAACAACAAGAAAGGTATTATTTTATCTAAAAAGAATAAGGGATGAGAAAGATGTATCATATCTTTAGTGTTAAAGGCAGTTTAGTCAGTTCTATCCTTGAACAAAGCACCCACTTGAGTCTATCATGTCGGTTGGGTTATTTTTTGACTTTAGGGTGAACCTGATCTCCGAGTTGTTTACTCCCCCGGTTGGTTATTCTTCCAACCATATGGAGGGTAATGTCTCCTACATTATAGGATTATATCATTTTCCCCATTTTGTTGAAAACTGCCTAAGTCACTTTGTGTCATGCTCATTGTTCAAGGATATAACCTGTGTCGTCCATTCTGCAGTTTACCTTAACCTCATGTGTCGGCCACCCTAGTGTCAGTCTTTTTACATATATTAGTCCATATTAGCTCATACCAGTTGAGTGTCCCTCATGTTGGATGATGGAGGATGCCTTAAGGCCTCCCTTCCAATGGAATTCTTCCCATCGACATCAACTCATTTTGCTCAGGGAATGAAGTTTAGAGTTTCGGTTAGTACCTCGGAGATTGCAGTCATAGTGGCAATTTTCCTTGCTGTTGAATCATGAGAATACATCAATATCTCTTATTCGATAGGATCCTCAAGTGTTCGACTCCAAGTCCACTTATTCACACTTGTTGGATCGTACTAGGTACCTTGGGCCCCATCATCATCATCGGTGGAAGCCCTCACATTTGTTAACGGTATACATCAACGACTGGTAATCAAACAATACCCCCCATGTTCGACTTTCAGCTCATTTATTCACATGATTAGGGTTTGTACCTTGGATTTTTTTGGATGAAGACCTTGGGATGTTGATGACATTACCTCATTATATTATCACCCAAGTTGCGCAAGACTGAGCCTCACTTATATTCGGCTCTCCATGAGACATAGATCCAATTTGTTGTTATGGCTATGATCTCTTAGTTTGACATGGATCCACGCTTGTATTTCAAGTGACCATGCTATATATACATATACTCACTATGTATCAGAGATCATGTTGTATCACACTACACATCTATATGATGTCAAGATTGTAATTGCTCACTGACCTTGATCTTTGTTTCAGGTGTTCTTGTGACTTGGTTCTGTGGTTTCTTGCAATAGAATGGAGTACGATGCAAATACTGGAGTATGATGCAAATAACAGCATGGGTAAAAATATAGAGATGGTTATTGATTCAATCATTTCATAAAGCTCTTTCATTCAGAATCATATTTAGATCATAAAATAAAACAATTTCTTTTACATGACTGAGTTTAATAATTCTACTATGCAGAAACATTTAATTGTAAACAAAAGTAGGAACACTAAAATTTGGTTGATTGTAGGAGAAACAAACAACCCAAGGAACCTATTCCACCCAACCTATTCCTGAAGATAGCCAAGTTACTTGTCTTATGACCCCCGAGCCTATTCATTGAACCACCAAGAAGAAGATTCTGTAGAATCCTTAGTACATCAGCTTGCAATAGAATGTAGATTGTCCAATCGTCAAAACTCAGTAGTCAAAGAGACCTGCACCAACACCTCTGGTTTTCCTTCTTAGTATAATTAGAAGACTTACAATTGCACTCTCACATAGCCTCCCTATTCGAATATCTCAGTGATCACCTGATGCACTTGAGGAATATTTCTGCAGAAAATATTGTAAGGGCTTCCTTCCCAATTCGAATTGCCTTATCTAGGCTACCTGGTCCTTTTAGTGGTTAAATGGTCATTAATGAGTTGCCTGCTCTCTTCCACCCACCTGGGGGATAATGCCACAAATTTAGGGGTAGTTGTCCCATAACCAACAGCTAGTGGTGGAGTGCAAATGCTGCCATCTATCCCATACCTTCTAACAGCTTCCATTCCTCCTAGTGGGTCAATGAACACTCATTTAATAGTTTCCTTGGGTGTTTGTCTCCTACTTTAATTTATTAAATAATAACAATCAGTAATTACAATTATCCTTGACCAAACTTGGTCATAATTACAAAACTTTGTAATTAAAATTTAACATAAAGTATTTTGCAAATAAAATAATATTCTCATAATTTGGGTAGGTGACATACACCCCCCCTTAAGTCTTAACATCATCCTCGATGTTGTTTAATCACTCTCTGAGTGTTCCTAAAACAGAGTTGGGTATGCTGCCCTCATACTACTCTCCAACTCCCAGGTTTCCTCTTTTGGGCTAAGGTGATTCCATTGCACTTTTGCCTGCCCAATGGTGCGATTCCAGAGTAGAGTTTCCCTCCTTTCGAGGATACAGTTCGGTTCCACCTGAAAATCACCGTCTTGTCCCACCTATATATCATTCCAATTTACAACATGAGTAGCATCGCATACACACTTATTTAAAAATGATATATGAAAAAAATTATGTATCTTTAAATTTGGTGGCAAAGCCAGTTGGAATGCCATTGGTCCAAACCTTGAAAATATTTTGAAAGGACCACAATACCTGGGTGCCAACTTGGCATAGCTTCCCAATTTCAATGAACTCTTTTTCGGTCTTACCTTGAGAAAAACATGTTCACCAACCTGGAACTCTTTATGAGTCCTTTTAAGATCTGCTTGACTTTTCTGCCTATCTTGGGCAACTTTAAGATTTCTTTGTACCTGTTTCACAATTAGTTCTAACTCCTGCAACAATTCAAGTCCTAAAACAACTCTATTTACTAGATCATTCCAAGAAATAGGTGTATCACATTTCCTACCATAAAGAATTTCAAAAGGGCTAATTCTGGCTGATGCATGATAATGGTTATTATATACAAATTCTACTAAATGCAAGTAGTCTTCCCACTTACCAGGCTGATCCTTAACATACATTCTCAGCAAGTCTTCCAATACCTGATTCACTCTTTCTGTTTGTCCATCAGTTTGTGGATGAAATTTTGTATTGAAGTTTAAGGTTGTATTCAACCCCTTAAATAAATACCTCCAAAATTTTCCAATAAAATTAGAGTCACGGTATGAAATTATCACTTTCGGTATACCATGTAATCGAAAAATTTGCTTCATGAATATTTGAGCAATGTCTGGAGCCTTATGAGTAGACTTTATAGGTATAAAGTGTTGAGATATTGTAACTTCAAAGAATATTATATTTGTACTTTATTATTCCGGAGATGTTTCATTCCTCCGTGAAGATCTTATTGTATATCCGGAGATGTTTATTCCTCCGTCGGAATGTGGTAACTCGGGTTATTAGACTTCCCTAGTGGGGGTCGGCCCTGTATATGTTATGTGGGTCAAAGGGTTATTAGTGTTGAAATATTGTAACTTCAAAGAATATTATATTTGTATATTATTTATTCCGGAGATGTTCCATACCTCCGATGTGATTATACTATAAATCCGGAGATGTTTATTCCTCCGATTTGGTTGTGGTAACTAGGGTTATTAGACCCACCATGTGGGGGTCGGCCCAGTCAGTTATAATGGGGTATTTAACCTAATGGTTAAATACGAGCCTACATGTACTTGTGTAAAATACATATCAGAGTAGTGTATAAATAGAGGAGGTGTGTTCCTCATTTAATACACTCACTCACTTGAGGATAGCGCACTTGTGGAGGAGAGGTCTGCTATTGTGGAGGAGGAGATCATATCTCAGGGTTTCATCTTTGTATATTGCTGGTCATCTATATTGAGGAAGCTTTGCTGGGTTTTCTACCCCATGAGGGTTTCCCAGGATAAATCTCTGTCTCTTGTGTTTATGATGTGCTTGTTGTTTCTTCAGTGATCCTGTATATGCTATTATTGTGAAATGGAATGTAATGCTGCTATTTTCTGTCTTAGCATATTAAATCTTAACATGGTATCAGAGCTAACCTGAAGGAAGACAAGGTATGGCACTAAAGACACTTGCTTTACTTACGACAATTTGAAGGTTAGGGTTTTACATAGCAAAAACCAGTCATCGTAGCACATTCGCTATAAATCTGTTTTGGCGAATTTTTCGGATCTGAAATTGTTACAGGACTAAGATTAAATCTCCAGGTACCTTGTGTCCAAAGGACAACCTCTAATTCGTTGTACTTTGTGATTTATGATCTTTACAATATGGGGTTTCTGCCTCTTCCAGATCTGAGTCAAAATCAGGTGACCTTGGGAAAAATGTCATATCTTGGGCTAGGAAGCTCCAAATGAAATTTTGTAAAAAGTTACAGGTAGTACACAGTATTTACTATCTCAAAATTTTTTTTCAGAGGCCAAAGTTGAACCAGTGACACGTGGCACTCTGTACAAGTTCGCTCTCCTGTATTATCCCATAAAAAGGTCATGTTGCAACACTTGGCATAACTCTCTCTCAGAGAGTCCAATTGATGTCAGACCTATCAGGATGGAAAGATAACAGGCCGAGCTACCTCAGGAAAGTTTTGCAGAGGCCGAAGTTCAAACAGTGACACGTGGCACGCTGTACAAGTTCACTCTTCTGTTTTATCCCAAAACAGGTCACGTTGCGACATTTGACATAACTCTCTCTCAGAGAATCCAATTGAGGTCAGACCTGTCAGGATGGAAAGATAACAGGTCAGGCTATCTCAGAAAACTTTTTCAGACCCTGTGGATTGAAAAGTTTGGAGTTACACTAGAAACAATCTGGTACATATTTATGTCAAAACATAATTATTTTTGAGTACCTTCATTCATGGCTTCCGGAATTTAGGGCTTTGAAGAAAGTTGGAATTTTTGTAAACGGAGACCACGGCTGAATGCTACTCATCAAAATAGAAATTTAGAGACCAAGATCAGATTTTTTGGTTGGTCAGAAGTCTGGGCTTGATCAAACCCTAGTTCGGGACTTTGATTAGAAAAGTGGAAAATTAGGGCTTCTGTAAAAATGGGAATTTTTGAAATCTGTGACCATGGCTGGAAGCTCCTCAAAAAAATAGAAACTTAGAGCTTTGGATCAAACATTTTGATTGGGCAGAAGAGTGGGATTCATCAAACCCCAGTTCAGGGTCACGTCCAGTGAATCCGGAAGTTTCAAAGGCAAAATTGAGGAGTGAAACTTTGCAGTTTTCAAATTCTGAATATATCAGTTTGATCAGCTCATCAAGGCGCATATTTCTATCCTTTCGGAAGTTTGAAATTCAAAGTTTGAATTTTTGGGGTTTCTCTAACAAACCCATATCTAGCTCCAGGTCCAGTTCTTGCAAATCAAGTGGATAGGGTTAATCTTAGAAGAAGATGGATTGGTCACCTGCATAAGTGAAGGAGTTCTTGTTTCAGAGGGAGATGAGGCTAAGGCTTTACATAAGGATATTACAAGCGATCTCGACAGGTATGACTCATCGAGGTATGTTTTGAGATTTGTTCATGATTAAGTTTATGGTATGTTTGTCTTCATGTTATTACGGTTAGTACAATCTTGATTTTAGATTTGTTGTATCACCTTAACAAAATTATGAATGCATGATAGAAGATATTCATTGGTTAGGGTGTTGACACTTATGATTGTACTGATGCATTATGATGTTGTGTGAGGTTGATGTTGTTTGCTAACAAGATACAGGTACATCACAAAAGACAAATCAGGCTCCATGACCATGAAAACATGAAGACAAAGACTCATCCATAATCTTTGTTCTACTTACGAGGTATGTATGACTTTGTTATATTATGCTTAACCTATGAGACATGCAGGTTCTAGCTCAGGATCTCTAAATCTTTGAAGAGATTGTTTAGGTATGTTGTACATAACCAAGTAGGTATACTAATCCAGGTATGTTTCCCATGAATCTTACCTTGTGTTAGGATCCCTTATATAAGTATACTTGGAATGATTGGTTATGCTTATTCATAAAGTTAGTAATCAAGGGATTATGCATATTATATCTTTTATCTTGATTAATGATATGCATGAGTAAAAGAAGACTTCCCTGAAATCTTGAATACTAATGTTTATTAACTATAATCATGACTATACATTTTCAAGATTATTTAGTACTATAATGTTTTGATAGCATTTAGAATATACTAATGAGTGTATGTTTGTGTATGAGATCATGAGGATGACTCTTGAGCATGCACAGTGGTACAGAATGAATAGAAGTTCAAAAGACATACAGAAGATCAAGCGGGAGGCAGCCACACAAACATAAAAGATAAGTATTTGAGTTGTTATTTGAAATAGTAATGATATTGCCTGTAATAGGTTGTATGGATATTTGTATTCCTAGAATATATAATGCTGAGTGTAAACATTCATAGAGCATTGAACAGTATACAACTAATGTGCATATGTTTGGTAAGTTGGACAAACATTCCATTGTTGCTTGTCTAGAATGAAACCTCTTTGCTGACATGCCGAGAGCTGTGCACACTCTCGATAGTATGTTCTGATAGAGATGGAAGGCATCTAGATAGCCATTATATGCATACAGGATATGGGAAAGTGTTGTGCCAAAGTATTGGTCAAATTAGTTGCATAACTATATAAATAATATCTGTATGCATAATAGGTTACCATGTCAATATGATTTGATGATTATGAAGTATTACTAATCCTGTACTTAATTTTGATTTGTAGGAAAGATCATGATGAATGATGAACACTGAACAAGCAATGGATGTTCAATAAGAAGATTTACAAATCAAACAAAATATAGAAGGCTCATGGCTAGAAGATTCTCTTAGAAAGAGGAAGAGAATCATGATGAGATGTTTGCTCCAAGTGGCTAAAATAAGACCATTCTCTTAATGGTGTAATTAAAGAAGAAGTGTGAATCAGGTTCTATATGGTTCCCAGGATTGATAATCAATTGATGAGCTTAATGATCACCATGGGTGATATGGATCTCAACCTTTGCTACAAGGTTGAATATGGATTCTATACACATATGACATGGATGCAAGAAGGAACTCACCACAGAGTTCGAATGATGTTGAGGCTCATATCAATAGACCCATCTGATGAGAGATGGAACAGATAGATGACTGTAGAAATGAAATTGAAAGATCTCAGATTGATGCATTACTTTCTAGGTCTAAAAGTATGGAAAGTCTCAGAAGGAATCTCTCTCAACCAGAGAAAGTATGCTGAGAAATCTTGAGAAGACTTGATATGTTGGAATGGCCACTCTTATGGATTCCAACTTGAAGCTGTTAGGAGATGACTCATCAGAGTTAGTGGATATAACTCTGTATAGTCAAATTATTGGGTCATTGATGTATCTAACATATACTAGGTTAGATATATGCTTTGTTGTGAACACCTTGAGTCGGTATCTAGTGGAAACTAGATGTGTTCACCCGATAGTTGCAAAGCATGTGATGAGGTACATAAAGGATACGATAGACTTTGATCTATGCTATCTTGGAGATCATGAATTTAGATGGCTAATCAGATGTTGGTTGGGAAGAAAGTGTATCAGACAGGAAGAACACATCAAGAGGATGTTATTGTCTGGGATTAAACATGATCTCGTGGTTTAGCTGGAAGCAGTCTAGTGTGGCTCTCAGCACAAGCGGAATATATGGCTGCTTGCTCTGCTAGTTGTGAAGAAGTCTGGCTTCAGAATTGTTTGACTTAGAGATAGAACCAACTGTGATCCTATGTGACAAATAGAGTTGTATCAAGATGACATAGAATCTAGTGTTCCATGATAAGTCAAAGAACATAGGGATCTAACAAGATATGACGCAGAAAGGAACTATAAAGTTTGAATTTGTAACAGGTTGCTGATGTACTAACCAAACCTCTGTCTCGAGTGAAATTTGAATACTTCCGAGACAAGCTTGGTGTAGCTCAAAAGGACCCTCCTTGAAAGGGGGAGTAGTATAGTCACTGATGATGAGATTGTCTCATCGAACAACAAGGTCGATGATGAGGTAACCTGTTCTCTACACCTAGATACTTAGAAATATTTAGATTTAGGACTCTTATACTTAGAATACTTAGTTTTACTTATACATGCTTTTGATGTTAAGAATACATGCTTTTGATGATAGATGTATTGATGAGAATACAGGTAGGGATTGTATCATCCCTGGACTTCGGTCCCTGAATAGATCCGTAGACGTGAGGTCTCCGAGAATGAAGTCCTTAGTGGACAGTTGAGGGGATTGGATCATCCCTGGACTTTCAGTCCTAAAGAGAGTCGTAGACGTGAGGTCTCCGAGAATGAAGTCCTTAGTGGACAGTTGAGGGGATTGGATCATCCCTGGACTTTCAGTCCTAAAGAGAGCCGTAGACGTGAGGTCTCCAAGAATGAAGTCCTTAGTGGACAGTTGAGGGGATTGGATCATGCCTGGACTTTCAGTCCTAAAGAGAGCCGTAGACGTGAGGTCTCCGAGAATGAAGTCCTTAGTGGACAGTTGAGGGGATTGGATCATCCCTAGACTTTCAGTCCTAAAGAGAGCCGTAGACGTGAGGTATCCGAGAATGAAGTCCTTAGTGGACAGTTGAGGGGATTGGATCATCCCTGGACTTTCAGTCCTAAAGAGATCCGTAGACGTGAGGTCTCCGAGAATGAAGTCCTTAGTGGACAGTTGAGGGGATTGTATCATCCCCGGACTTAGGTCCCTGAATTGATCCGTAGACGTGAGGTCTCCGAGAAGTGGGGATTGTATCATCCCCGGACTTAGGTCCCTGAATTGATCCGTAGACGTGAGGTCTCCGAGAAGTGGGGATTGTATCATCCCCGGACTTAGGTCCCTGAATTGATCCGTAGACGTGAGGTCTCCGAGAAGTGGGGATTGTATCATCCCCGGACTTAGGTCCCTGAATTGATCCGTAGACGTGAGGTCTCCGAGAAGTGGGGATTGTATCATCCCCGGACTTAGGTCCCTGAATTGATCTGTAGACGTGAGGTCTCCGAGAAGTGGGGATTGTATCATCCCCGTACTGCGGTCCCTGAATTGATCCGTAGACGTGAGGTCTCCGAGAAGTGGGGATTGTATCATCCCCGGACTACGGTCCCTGAATTGATCCGTAGACGTGAGGTCTCCGAGAAGTGGGGATTGTATCATCCCCGGACTGCGGTCCCTGAATTGATCCGTAGACGTGAGGTCTCCGAGAAGTGGGGATTGTATCATCCCCGGACTTAGGTCCCTGAATTGATCCGTATACGTATGGTCTCCGAGAAAGTGATTTTTGATGTGGTTACTTGTATCGGTAGGATACTTGTATTGATGATGTGGTTACTTGTATCGGTAGGATACTTGTATTGATGATGTGGTTACTTGTATCGGTAGGATACTTGTATTGATGATGTGGTTACTTGTATCGGTAGGATACTTGTATTGATGATGTGGCTACTTGTATCGGTAGGATACTCGTATTGTTGATATGGTCACTTGTATTGGCATGAATACTTGTACTGCTGATGATCGTATGATGACGATACTGATGATCATGTGATGACGATGCTGATGATCGTGTGATGACGATGCTGATGATCGTGTGATGACGATGTTGATGATCGTGATATGACGATGCTGATGATCGTGTGATGATGATGCTGATGATCGTGTGATGACGATGCTGATGATCATGAGATGATGATGCTGATGATCGTGTATCGTGAGGATCCAGATGATGATATTGTTGTAGCTGTTCAAGTGCTACAGAAGATAAAGACTCAATACTGAAGATGTCGATGTTCCAGTATTGAAGATGTTCCAGTAACTGCTTGAGTTACTAATGATGTTGAGAAAGCTTCCAATGATTTATAGATGTATCATGTATGATGTTGATGACTCCTTGCTCGTGCAGATACTGTTATAATATCCTTCTCGTTAAGGGGGAGTGTTGAAATATTGTAACTTCAAAGAATATTATATTTGTATATTATTTATTCTGGAGATGTTCCATACCTCCGATGTGATTATACTATAAATCCGGAGATGTTTATTCCTCCGATTTGGTTGTGGTAACTAGGGTTATTAGACCCACCATGTGGGGGTCGGCCCAATCAGTTATAATGGGGTATTTAACCTAATGGTTAAATACGAGCCTACATGTACTTGTGTAAAATACATATCAGAGTAGTGTATAAATAGAGGAGGTGTGTTCCTCATTTGATACACTCACTCACTTGAGGATAGCGCACTTGTGGAGGAGAGGTCTGCTATTGTGGAGGAGGAGATCATGTCTCAGGGTTTCATCTTTGTATATTGCTGGTCATCTATATTGAGGAAGCTTTGCTGGGTTTTCTACCCCATGAGGGTTTCCCAGGATAAATCTCTGTCTCTTGTGTTTATGCTGTGCTTGTTGTTTCTTCAGTGATCCTGTATATGCTATTATTGTGAAATGGAATGTAATGCTGCTATTTTCTGTCTTAGCATATTAAATCTTAACAATTAGACCACCCTAGATGGGTCGGCCCAGTCAGTTTTAGTGGGGTATTTAACCCATTGGTTAAATACGAGCCTACGTGTACCTTTGTAAAATACATGTCAGTGTAGTGTATAAATAGAGGAGGTGTGTTCCTCATTTGACACATACACTCACTTGAGAAAGGAGCACTTGTGGAGGAGAGGTCTACTATGGTGGAGGAGGAGATCATATATTTGGTTTGCATCTTTGTGTATTGCTGGTCATCTATATTGAGGAAGCTTTATTGGGTTTTCTACCCCATGAGGGTTTCCCAGGATAAATCTGTGTCTCTTGTGTTTATGCTATGCTTGTTGTTTCTTCAGTGATCCTGTATATGCTATTATTGTGAAATGGAATGTAATGCTGCTATTTTCCGTCTTATCATATTAAATATTAACATGGTATCAGAGCTAACCTGAAGGAAGGCAAGGTATGGCACTTACGACACTTGCTTTACTTACGACAATTTGAAGGTTAGGGTTTTACATAGCAAAAACCAGTCATCGTGGAACTTTCGCTATAAATCCATTTATGCGAAGTTTCAGGGTTTGAAAAGTTTACAGGTCGAAGATAACATCCCCAGGTACCTTGTTTCCAAAGGGAACCCTCAGCTTCGTTGTACTTTATGAGTTATGATCAGTACAAGTTAGGGTTTCTGCCTCTTCCAGATCTCAGTCAAAATCAGGTAACCTTGGAAAAAAGGTCATAACTTGGGCTAGGAAGATCCAAATGAAATTTCGTAAAACGTGATAGGTAGTACACAGACTGTAATATCTCAGGAAACGTTTTCAGAGGCCGAAGGTGAACCAGTGACACGTGGCATGCCGTACAAGTTCGCTCTCCTGTTTTATCCCATAAACAGGTCACGTTGTGACACTTGGCATAACTCTCTCTCAGAGAGTCCAATTCAGGTCAGACTTGTCAGGATAGAAAGCTAACAGGGAGAGATATCTCAAGAAAAGTTTTCAGAGGCCGAAGGTCAAACAGTGACACGTGGCATTCCGTACAAGTTCGCTCTCCTGTTTTATCCCATAAACAGGTCACGTTGCGACACTTGGCATAACTCTCTCTTAGAAAATCCAATTGAGGTCAGACCTATCAGGATGGAAAGATGACAGGTCAGGATACTACAGAAAATGTTTTCAGACCCTGTGGAGCAAAAATTTCAGAGTTATAGCAGAAACAATCAGGTGCATATTTCTGTCAAAACATAATTATTTTTGGAGCACCTTTATTCATGGCTTCCGGAATTTAGGGTTTCGAAGAAAGTTAGAATTTTTGGAATCGGAATCCACGGCTGGAAGCTCCTCAGAAAAATAAGATTTTAGAGCCTTGGATCAAACCTTTTGATTGAGCAAAAGGGTGGGCTTCATCAAACCCTAGTTTGGGATCCTGTCAAGAAGATCTAGAAGTTTGAAAGGCAATTTTGAGGGGTCAATTTTTGGAGATTTCAAAATTGAAGTATGCTAGTTTGATCAGCTCAGCAAGACACATCCTTCCATTCATTCGGAAGTGTGAAAGTCAAAGATTGAATTTTTAGGGTTTCTCTAGCAAACCCTAATCAAGCTCTAGATCAAGTTTCAGGGGGAGTTGAGGCTAAGGCCTTACATAAGAAGACTACAAGAAGTCTCGACAGGTATGACTTGAGGTTCAGGTATGTCTTGAAATCTGATTCTTGATTAAGTTCATAATGTGTTTGTCTTCATGTTATTTATTAGTACAATCCTGATTAATGTTAGAATTGTCTTATCACCCTAGTAATAGTATGAATGCATGTGAATGATCAAAGACATTCATTGATTAGGGCTATATGATTGTACTAATGCATTATGGTGTTGTATGAGGTTGATGTCGTTTGCTAACAAGATACAGGTACATCACAAAAGACAAATCAAGCTCCTTAAAACATGACAACATGAAGACAAAGACTCATCCATAATCTTTGTTCTACTTACGAGTGCACACTTGAGCATTCACAGTGGTACAGAATGAATAGAAGTTCAAAAGACATATAGAAGATCAAGCGGGAGGCAACCACACAAACATAAAAGATAAGTATTTGAGATGTTATTTGAAATAGTAAATGATATTGCTTGTATGCATATTTGTATTCCTAGAATATGTCATGCTGAGTGTAAACATTCATAGAGCATTGAACAATATACTACTAATATGCATATGATTGGTAAGTTGGACAAACATTCCATTGTTGCTTGTCTAGAATGAAACCTCTTTGCTGACATGCTGAGAGCTGTGAACACTCTCAATAGTATGTTCTAGTAGAGATGGAAGGCATCTAGATAGCCACTGTATGCATACAGGATATGGGAAATTGTTGTGCCAAAGTATTGGTCAAAATAGTTACATAACTATGTAAATGATATATGTATGCATAATAGGTTATCATGTCAATATGATTTGATGATTATGAAGTATTACTAATCATGTACTTAATTTTTATTTGTAGGAAAGATCATGATGAATGATGAACACTGAACAAGCGATGGATGTTCAAACAAAAGGATTTACAAATCAAACACACTATAGAAGGCTTGTGGCTAGAAAATTCTCTTAGAAAGAGAAAGAGAATCATGATAAGATGTTTGCTCCAAGTGGCTAGATAAGACCATTCTCTTAATGGTGTAATTAAAGAAGAAGTGTGAATCAGGTTCTGTATGGGTACCCAGGATCGATAATCAATTGATGAGCTTAATGATCACCATGGGTGATGAGGATCTCAACCTTTGCTACAAGGTTGAATATTGTTTCTATACACAGACGATATGGTGCAGAAAGGAACCAAAAGTTTGAATTTGTAACAATGTACTAACCAAACCTCTACCGATCCAATGTACTAACCAAACCTCTACCTCAAGTAAAGTTTTCTGAGACAAACTTAATATAGTTCAGAAGGACCCTCCTCGAAAGGGGGAGTGATGTGATAACTCATGATGAGATTGCCTGCATTAACAGTGAGGTCGATAATGAGGATACCTATATTAGTGATGCCGACAAAGAGGTTGGTGGATGGTCCTTAGATAGGGTCAAAGGTGAAAAGGGGATTGCATCATCCTTGAACATATGTTCTAAAGAGAGCCGTAGACGTATGTCTTCGAGAATGAAGTCCTTGGTGGACATGATAGGATTGCATCATCCTCAAGAGAGTCGTAGACGTATGTCTTCGAGAATGAAGTTCTTGGTGAACATGTGAGGGGATTGGATCATCCCTGGACTTCAGTCCTAAAGAAGAGCCGTAGACGTATGTCTTTGAGAATGAAGTCCTTGGTGGACATGATAGGATTGCATCATCCTCAAGAGAGCCGTAGACGTATGTCTTCGAGAATGAAGTTCTTGGTGAACATGTGAGGGGATTGGATCATCCCTGGACTTCAGTCCTAAAGAAGAGCCGTAGACGTATGTCTTCGAGAATGAAGTTTTTGGTGAGCATGTGAGGGGATTGGATCATCCCTGGACTTCAGTCCTAAAGAAGAGCCGTAGACGTATGTCTTCGAGAATGAAGTCCTTGGTGGACGGTTGAGGATTAAGTCATCCTTGGACGCAGTCCTAAATGTACGGTTGAGGATTAAGTCATCCTTGGACGTAGGTCCTAAATGTACGGTTGAGGATTAAGTCATCCTTGGACGTAGGTCCTAAATGTACGGTTGAGGATTAAGTCATCCTTGGACGTGGTCCTAAATGTACGGTGGAGGATTAAGTCATCCTTGGATGTAGGTCCTAAATGTACGGTTGAGGATTAAGTCATCCTTGGACGTGGTCCTAAATGTACGGTTGAGGATTAAGTCATCCTTGGACGTAGGTCCTAAATGTACGGTTGAGGATTAAGTCATCCTTGGACGTAGGTCCTAAATGTACGGTTGAGGATTAAGTCATCCTTGGACGTAGGTCCTAAATGTACGGTTGAGGATTAAGTCATCCTTGGACGTAGGTCCTAAATGTACGGTTGTGGATTAAATCATCCTTGGACAGTAAATCCAGTAATTCCGAAAGGAAGGATAGTCCTAAATGAATTGAGTGGATTAAATCATCCTTGGACAGTAAATCCAGTAATTCCGAAAGGAAGGATAGTCCTAAATGAATTGAGTGGATTAAATCATCCTTGGACAGTAAATCCAGTAATTCCGAAAGGAAGGATAGTCCTAAATGAATTGAGTGGATTAAATCATCCTTGGACAGTAAATCCAGAAAGGAAGGATAGTCCTAAATGAATTGAGTGGATTAAATCATCCTTGGACAGTAAATCCAGTAATTCCGAAAGGAAGGATAGTCCTAAATGAATTGAGTGCATTAAATCATCCCTGGACAGTAAATCCAGTAATTCTGAAAGGAAGGATAGTCCTAAATGAATTGAGTGGATTAAATCATCCTTGGACAGTAAATCCAGTAATTCCGAAAGGAAGGATAGTCCTAAATGAATTGAATGGATTAAATCATCCTTGGACAGTAAATCCAGTAATTTTGAAAGGAAGGATAGTCCTAAATGAGATTGAGTGGACTAATCATCCTGTAAATAGATTGGGATTGCCTCATCCCTAGACATGGTGAGATGTCTTAAACTGATAAGGACTAATCATCCTGTAAATAGATTGGGATTGCCTCGTCCCTATACATGGTGAGATGTCTTAAAGTGATAAGGACTAATCATCCTGTAAATAGATTGGGATTGCCTCGTCCCTAGACATGGTGAGATGTCTTAAGTGATAAGGACTAATCATCCAGTAAATAGATTGGGATTGCCTCGTCCCTAGACATGGTGAGGTGTCTTAAAGTGATAAGGATTGATCATCCTGTAAGTTGATCTGGATTGCATCATCCATGGACATGAGAGTTGTCTTAAACTGAGAGGGACTGATCATCCCGTAAGCGGATCAGGATTGTATCATCCTTGGACCTATGTCCTAAAGTGAGAGGGATTGATCATCCCGTAATTGGATCTTGTGTGTTGCAGGGTATGCTGCTATTGTGTATACTTGTATTGATGAGGATACTTGTATTGATGATGTGTATACTTGTATTGATGAGGATACTTGTATTGATGATGTGTATACTTGTATTGATGAGGATACTTGTATTGATGATGTGTATACTTGTATTGATGAGGATACTTGTATTGATGATGTGTATACTTGTATTGATGAGGATACTTGTATTAATGATATTTATACTTGTATTGATGATGTTGTTGATCGTGATGATCTAGATGACGATGTTATTGATCGTGATGATCTAGATGACGATGCTGCTGATCGTGATGATCTAGATGACGATGCTGCTGATCGTGATGATCTAGATGACGATGTTGTTGATCATGTGATGACGATGCTGATGATTGTGTGATGACGATGCTAATGATCGTGTGATGATGATGCTGATGATCGTGTGATGACGATGCTGATGATCGTGTGATGACGATGCTGATGATCGTGTGATGACGATGCTGATGATCGTGTGATGACGATGCTGATGATCGTGAGATGACGATGCTGATGATCGTGAGATGACGATGCTGATGATCGTGCGATGACGATGCTGATGATCGTGAGATGACGATGCTGATGATCATGTGATGACGATAATCGTGAGGATCCAGATGATGATATTGTTGTAGCTGTTCAAGTGCTACAGAAGATAAAGACTCAATACTGAAGATGTCGATGTTCCAGTATTGAAGATGTTCCAGTAACTGCTTGAGTTACTGATGATGTTGAGAAAGCTTCCAATGATTTATAGATGTATCATGTATGATGTTGATGACTCCTTGCTCGTGCAGATGTTGTTATAATATCCTTCTCGTTAAGGGGGAGTGTTGAGATATTGTAACTTCAAAGAATATTATATTTGTACTTTATTATTCCGGAGATGTTTCATTCCTCCGTGAAGATCTTATTGTATATCCGGAGATGTTTATTCCTCCGTCGGAATGTGGTAACTCGGGTTATTAGACTTCCCTAGTGGGGGTCGGCCCTGTATATGTTATGTGGGTCAAAGGGTTATTATACCACCCTAGAGGGGTCGGCCCAGTCAGTTGTAGTGGGGTATTTAACCCATTGGTTAAATACGAGCCTACGTGTACCTTTGTAAAATACATGTCAGTGTAGTGTATAAATAGAGGAGGTGTGTTCCTCTTTGACACATACACTCACTTGAGAAAGGAGCACTTGTGGAGGAGAGGTCTGCTATGGTGGAGGAGGAGATCATATATTTGGTTTGCATCTTTGTGTATTGCTGGTCATCTATATTGAGGAAGCTTTACTGGGTTTTCTACCCCATGAGGGTTTCCCAGGATAGATCTGTGTCTCTTGTGTTTATGCTATGCTTGTTGTTTCTTCAGTGATCCTGTATATGCTATTATTGTGAAATGGAATGTAATGCTGCTATTTTCAGTCTTATCATATTAAATATTAACATAAAGTGTGCTGCCTTGCTAAGTTTATCCACTACTACCATGATAGAGTCATTTTGTTTCTGATTTTTGGGTAGATCGGTAATAAAATCTATGCTTATCACTTCCCATTTCCAACTAGGTATAGGCAATGGCTGCAACAGTCCAGCCGGATGTTGATGTTCAACCTTCACTTTTTGACAGTCCAAACACTTAGCTATGTACTCTGCTACTTCATCCTTAATTTTGGGCCAATAGTACTCTTTTTGTAGCATAGTGATGGTTTTCTGATAACTTGGATGACCAGAGTAATGGCTTTTGTGCATCTCATTTAAAATCAGAATTTTTACTTCTGGTATGTTGGGTACATATAATCTGTTTTTGTGAAATAACAGTCCTTTTTCCTTTAAACTGTAATCTGCCATAGAATTTTCAGAACTGTTATTTGTTGTCTTTTTTTGTAATTTTCTGTATTCTTCATCCGTTTCACTCTTTTCAAGGATCTGATTTTCTAAATCTATTGAGTAAGTACTGACGGCTAAAATAAAATTAAGTTTTGCTTTACGACTTAATGCATCAGCAACCTTGTTCTCTTTCCCTTTAATATGCTGAATTTCAAAATCATATTCACTTAGAAAAGTTAACCATCTAGCTTGTCTAGTGTTCAGATTTGTCTGATCTAATAAATATTTCAGACCCATGTTATCTGTCAACAAGGTAAATTTTCTGCCAATAAGGTGGTGACGCCACATTTTTAAAGCGTGAATTACTGCTAATAACTCTAAATCATAAGTAGAGTAGTTCTTCTCATGTATCTTCAGCTTTTTAGATTCGTATGCAATAGCATGTCCCTCTTGTGTTAGGAGTCCACCGAGTCTGTCATTACATGCATTGGTACATACTATAAAATCCTTATTAGGAGTTTCTATCCTCAGAATAGGTGTTGTAGTTAATAATTCTTTTAGCTTCTTAAAACTATCTGAAGATTTCTGATCCCACACAAATTTCTTCCCTTTCTTCTGTAAGGAGGTTATGGGGTTTGCAATCTTTGAAAAACCCTCTATAAATTTTCTGTAATATCCAGTAATACCCATAAATGATCTTACATCCGACACATCTTTAGGAATCAGCCAATCATTAATGGCTTTTATCTTGTCGGGGTCAACCGAGATTCCTTCCTTGGAAATTATGTGTCCTAAATATTGAATTTTATCCTTGTGAAAATCACACTTACTAAACTTAGCATAAAGTTAATGATCTCTTAGAACTTGCAAGATAATACACAGATTTTTGTGATGCTCTTCTTTGCTTTTAGAATACACTAAAATGTCGTGTATGGATACAATAGCAAACTTATCTAAGTATTTCTGCAGAATATTGTTCATCAAACACATAAATACAGTCGGGGCATTAGTCAAGCCAAATGGCATGACTACGAACTCATAATGTCCATATCGAGTTCTAAAGGTTGTTTTGAAAATATCCTCATCCTTCACATGCAATTGATGATATCCTGACCTTAAATCAATCTTTGAAAATATCATTGCTCCACGCAGCTGATCAAATAGAACGTCTATGCGAGGCAACGTATATCGATTCTTGATTGTCATCTTATTCAGCTGGCGATAATCTATGCACAGTCTTAGGGTACCATCTTTCTTCTTAACCAATATAACAAGTGCTCCCCAAGGAGACACGCTGGGTATTATATAGTTTTTATCAATCAGTTCCTTCAACTGTTATTTCAACTCATTTAATTCTAGTCTATTCATCCTATATGGAGCTTTAGAATTCGGTACTGCTCTTGGTATTAACTCGATGGTAAAGTCTAGATCTCTTTTAGGAGGTAATCCTGGAATCTCCTCAGGAAATACATCTTCGAAATCCTTTAGGATAGGTCTGTCTTCTAGTTTCAGTTTGTCCTCTTTACAAATAAACTCATCATTTACTACATTTACTACAAACAATTGACATCCTTTTCTAACTTCCCTCTTTACTTGCATGGTTGAAATCTGTCTAAGGGATGTCTTTCTTGGAATACCTTTTACTTCTACAGTTTTCCCTTCATCATTTAAACATATAAAACTTTTCTCATAACAATTCAGAATGACACGATGGGATTCTAACCAGTCCATTCCAATTATAATATCATAGGATCCTAAAGGTAAAACATTCAACTTTGTTTGTGTCTTTAACTGATTTATGGATAAAACACAACATTCAATAAATTCAAATACTTTTCTTTTTGTTCCTATTGCTAGTATAACTAACCAGGATTCATTGAATTTTTGTGTTTTCAAATTTAAACTTTTTACCACATCTGGTGATATATAACTCAGGCTAGCACTTGGATCAATCAAAATACTAACATGATGGTTTTGTAGCATACCTTCAATCTCTACCATAGAGACATGATGATTTGCTTGCCTATTGTCTAGTGTTGCATTAATTCTGGGCATCTCCCTTGCCAAGTATCCAACAGTAGGTCCAGTCTGTATGGAATGAATGTTCTTAGATGTATGCTTCCTCTTGGGGCATTCTGATGCATAATGAGGACCTTGACACTCAAAGCATTTGATAGGTGCGTTTTGATCATTAGTCCTAGTAGCATTGGGAGTGTTTCTAGGAGCTGTAAAATTCTACTACTGACTGTTTCTGGGATTATTTCCTTGAAAATTCCGATTCTGAAATTTTTTCTTTTGGAAACCAGAATTTCCACTAAACCTGAAATTTTTCTTTTTCAGCTCAAAATTGTTGGGTTTATGAATATTGCAGTTTGATATTCCTTCTCTTTTATGATTAGTATCATAATAGAAAGTTTCTTTCCTCATGGATTCTTCTAAGGTCTTTGGATTGTCATACTCGATTCTGTCCTTGATGTTGAAAGGTAGACAACTCAGGTATCTTTGAACTTCAGTTTTTCTTCCACGAGGTATGGCACATACGTTAGTAAATTCAGAAATTTACTGTTCATCTCTTTCATGTTCATAGTTCCTAGCTTTAAATCATAGAACTCCTTTGATTTTTCTTCATAGTATTGTTTAGATAAGAACTTCTTTTTGAAGTATTGTTTGAAAGTAGTCCAATTCACATCCTTGTCCTTGATGCCCTTCACTCTTTTGATGTCTTGCCACCAAATATCTGCCTTCCCAATCAAGTTGTAGATTTCTAGCTTTTCCTTCAATGATTCTGAATAATCATATATTTGGAAATACTTTTTCATGCCGAACAGCCATGCTTTAGCTGTATCTCCTTTTTCAGTTTCACCATTGAAGGTTGGGGGTTTGATTTTCTTGAATTCCCCAAAAATCTGCTCATACTATTTATGACTCTTTCTTTTGGGTTTGTAGTCTCCTTCGCTGCTGGCACTTGAATAATTTTGTTTATTTTTGTGTTTGTCATGGGAAGCTTTTGATGATGTTGAAATGTTGTTTGCATCATCAGTTTTCATTTTATTACCCCTGTCTCGATGAGGTAAATATTCAATCTTGGAGGTATTTTCAATTTCTCTATGTTGTTCTTCAGTTGGGCATTGTTCGAACAGTACTTGATTTAGTTCTTCTTGTTCCTTCAGAATTTTCTCATTGTCTTGTTTTACAGATCTGATTTATGCCTTTAACTCTTGAAATGCTCGTAATAATTTTGATGAATTGTCGTTTAATTCGCCATGGACTTCTTCTTCATAATGCTATCCTATGCTATGAATGTTGGGTCAAAATATGTCTTCTAAATGTTCAGCTGATCCTTCCATACCTGTAACTTAAAATAATTTCTGTGTAACACAAATAGTTTAAATTTTTGAATTAGTAAGATTTCTGTTGTAAATAAATTTTCTGCTGCGTGTTCTTGGACCTTTTTCAGGCCTAGAGTTCCAACACATATTTTTCTGTGAACGAGAGGATATATCGAATTGCACCATCGTCAATACATGGTTTCGGGTTGTTTTGCATGGATGGCATAAAGGTCCCTTACGACACATGTACATAATTGATGGAGTATGTTGGACCCTATTACAGCTATTGGATGTGCCTAGTCCAATATGAAAAAAGTAAGCGTAGATATGGATTTTCAGCAGACTATTTACATTTGAAAGACAAAAATCAAAATAAAGGAGCAACGTTGTACATGGACGGAAGGCCAAAGGCCACAGGGAATATTGCGGGGTTTATAAACAATACACAACTAGGGTCTACAATTAAGAAACCAAACTTCGAATTTGAGGGGCATGAAGGAAACCGTGTTTTTGTAATTGCCATTAAACCAATATCTGTAGGGGAAGAGTTGCTTAATAATTACAATTTGAACCCAGTAGATACAAACAAGGTTACTATGGGAGTGGTACATATAACATTTTACCCAACCTTTTATTAATGAATTTAATATATTAAGGATTTTTTCGTTAGTTTATTTCGTTTAAATTTTCCATATTTACTTTGCAGGCTAGTGATCGAGATATATCCCCGCCAGTAGATGGTCAGGGGACTACATCTTCCTCGAGGGAGAAGGTATACATCTTTGTAATAGTACAAATATAATAAGAAAAAATAGTTTTTTTTTGCTTTGTTTTTTCATTATTAGTATATTGTTTTTTTTCATATAATGTTATCTAATTATTTCGTGTACGTAATTTTCTCTATGTTTTTGATGCAGTCCGGCTCTACAAGGGTCATAGTACCCTCGATGCAACAGGTATACATCTTTGCAATAGTAAAAATATAATACTTAATAATATTTTTAATTGATGTGTTTTTTCATGATTACTTTTGGATTAGTTTAGGTGACTTTCACTATGTTTTTTATTTAGGTATCTGTAAGGGGCAGCTCCCAGATATTAGTAGATCGGGGGAAGTCACCTATGACCATCGATCCGATGAGTGGATCACGATCCTCTAGGTTGCAGGTATAATCCAATATTGGAATTGTTCCAATATAATACGTAGCATAATGTTTATTTTGTTATGTATTTTTCGTGTGTATACTGCTTTCATTGTAATAATGTTTTCTACTTTTTTTTGCAGGGGCCGGATGATCGGGGCAAGTCCATAGCTGTAGTCAGACGACACCATCGTCCAGGAACCAAGTAAACCTAGTTGTAATTTTATGAATCTATCATGATAGATATGTTTTGTTAATATAATTTTAGGAATCTATCATGATAGAACTCAGTAGTGTTTTATATATTTTTGTTGCATCCCAGTGAATCTTTGTTTGAAACAACATTGCAAGAATATTTAGTAGATCCTAAAGTGGCCGAAATGCTTAAAGATTCCGACATAATTGGTGAAGCCACAAACCCGTTTAAGATGATAGACAAATTGTTGGAAAAATATAGTGCGTAAATCGTTTCTCTGCTACTCAAGGTTCTGCAGACAATCCAGATTATGGCAAGGATTGAATTGTTGGAACGGAAATCTAAATCCTTGCGAGTAAGTTGAGGAATCTTGAATCATAAAATAATTCATTTATAACTTTATAATTTTCTCTTTTATATGACAGTACTGAACGTATAATACATGGTTTGAATTTATAGAATTATCGGAGACCACACAATAGTGGTCAAGGCAGTGTTGGCCCCAGCGAGGCTCATGGAGAGACGTGGCATCATGATCAAACGACTCCACGTGCATCGAATCATTCACCATTGTTGTCGACTGAACAATCGTAAACATGTTCTGACACACCACAGACCCCAACTGTGAGCGCACCGGCCACTAGTGACTGATGCACACCAGATCATCTAGAAGAAGGGGTTGACACAGAGAATCCTAGTAATATTGATATCGACCTAGCTGCATTTTCAGGATCTACCTGTGTCACTAGCACGGGAACAATGGAGGAAAAAATTTTAGTCGATGAATATCTCCTCCCAATAAAGATCGATAAGATACTAGGTAATTAATATACGTTGATCAAGTTAGTGTTTGTAATTTCATTGTAATATACCGATAAAACGTTTCTTTCAACTAATTATGATCATGGCATGATCGTTTTGTAGGAAATGATGTTTTCTATAAACAAATGAATGACGCATCCTTGGAGATATTCGGGCCCACCATCCGGATAAGGTGGGATAGACAACCGAAATTTTTAAAGGATGAACTCACTAATCGGTTGGTTGGCTTATTCGGAGACAAGACCTTCAATCAAGCCGAGGTCCTGAAAAAGGCTAGACAACATATCAAGGTTGTCCGAGACCAATATAGGACCCACCTGGAAAAAAACCATAGGTATGAGCGCCCACCAATGGAGTGGAAAGATCTAGTGGAGGATGGAAAGGAGAGGGCTTAGAGAAGAGAAGGAAAGATACCACCAGGCACAGGGAGGTATGCAATACTTTCCACAATGTAATTCTAAACCTTATTATTATTGAATTCTATATTGAACATGGAACATCTCACCTATTTCAACACTTACATAGGTTGTCAGACACATCAAAGGCCACAAAGGAAAGACTGGAAAAAATAGATCAGCACAAGCTTGGGCCTGGTGGTTATTCGAATTTGGCAGCATGATTTGTAAGTTTCGAAAAACCAATAATGCATACAAATAATAAATTACAAATTATTTTTCGTTTTATTGCACCGTGAAATGTTAATTAATGACGTTATGCAAATATGCAAGTCGAACGATTCAATGAAGTTCCCACTGTGGAAGACATGAAGCTTGGCTTTTAGCAAGGCTTTGGAGCTATTGTTGAATGCCGAAAAAGCTTATCTGGGCAAACACAATCTTCTGGTACCAATCCATCCGGTGCACAAGTATATAAAATCTATATAGTTTAATGAAGATTTATTGCTTGTGCAACCTATTCGTTATAAATACTTGACATAAAATATTGACTCTGTTTTGAGCAAGAAAGCAATGATCCCCCTAATGTCGAAGAGGGACAACAACAAATCAAAGATCATGATTTGAATCCTAGTAATGAATTTATTCATATGCTACAATTTTATGTATAGCATTGCAAATGATGAACATTACTTGTAGTTCACCATATTTCAACTGCAGAGCATGTAGAGGGTGAAACTGTACAGGTTGAGCCTGGACAAGAACATGAACAACATGATGTGGCCACACCAGGTAAAAAAACACCTTTGTAATGTTTTTTTTAAATGAAATACTTGTCATTACAATAGCAAAATGCAACAATGTAACATTTTCACATTATTGCAGCAAATCCGAACCCCTTGCCACACAATCCATATCTAGATCAGCACTCTAGGATGCAGACATCACCACAAGCGCATGATGAAGAACCAAGAACTAGAAGAGAAATTCTAGATACAAATGCTCCTTTTAGAGATTATTTACCACTAAAGAGAAGAACAACTAAAAAGAAGTGGCTGGAAAAATGTCGTCTAATTATTTTTTATAATAATATATCGTCCATGATTTTTGGCCTAATGAATGAATGAATGGTTTAATGGTTTAATGATTCAGTGTAGTAAATTGTTACCTTTATTGAATGTCATCTTTTATTGAATGAATGTGTTGACTGAATGAATGCATGGTTTATTGAATGTTATCTTTTATTGTATGAATGTGTTGACTGAATGAAACAATGGTTTAATGAATGTTAGCCTTTATTGAATGAATGGTAGATGAAATTTCATGATGAAATATGGATGAATTTGCACATATTTTTTTTTCCAGTACATGCATTGGGTGTGGGGAATTGAGAGTGATGTGAGGGGGGGGAGGGTCCATAAGAGCTTCCACCTTCATGTGATTGGTTGTTTAGTAGATAATATTAAATTATTCTTGAAACAAAGAGGAGCTCAATGAATGGCTACGATGCTGGCTTTCTACAACCCTCTCGCGTGTCATCTAAATTTTGACAATTTCTTGGAGCTTATTGTGATGTTTGGTTGCTCCTCATAATCAATTTCAGGATTCCAGATGATGGAAGATCACTTGAGTAACTATTTGTGGAGTAGAGTGAGATCTTGATTGTAATGGGTTTGTTGATTTGACATGGAACTCTTAATGAAGATGAAGTGGCTAGTACTGGAATAATATCAGTGCTAATTGATGTCCTTTGAGATAAGCAAGAAAAAGTGAGAATGTTTTTCATGACAACACTAAGTGCTTTTAACTGCAATGTATACCATGACCTATTAATTGTACACTTGCATGATCCACATTATTCTATTTCTTATTTTATTTCAAATCACTGCAAGGATTCAAAATCAGAATTTGTGCAAGTCACCTATGTCCATGATTGTTTGCATTACCTCATCCAAATTTCCGTTATCATTTTGTGATTGTTGTAACAAATATCTCAAGCTTTGGCTTCACAACATGAAGAATAGAATGGCTAGAAACTTAAATAATACACTCAATGCTTCAAGGTTATATTAAATATCCAAGGTAGCAATATTTCATTTGATCCTAGAGAAGAATCCTCTTTGCATGAGGACATGAAAAACTTTAGGCTTGGGGGAGTGTTGGGTCTGAGTTTTGAAATCTTCTCATCCATTCTATTGGTTTTTTATCACTCCTATGTTTTTGTATATTTGCATCCCCATACCCTATGAAACCCTAGATGGGCATAATGAGACCTAACTACTTATTTATATTTATTCCTCTGTTTTAATAAGTTTTAAGGGTTTTTAATGATCAATTTAGCTAATAGCGAATGTTGAGTCTTCATGATTGTTTCCAGTACCAATTTTTGCAATAAATAATTAAATCCAATACTTGTGGCATATAAATGGGAGATTGAACATATGATCAATTTAGCTGATAGCGAATGTTGAGTCTTCATGATTGTTTCCAGTACCAATTTTTGCAATAAATAATTAAATCCAATACTTGTGGCATACAAATGGGAGATTGAGCATATGGTTTTTCTTCAACATGGTTCTATGTTCTGTACACAATATCCAAGCTGATTACATGCAACTCCAACCTTCAATCAACTTGTGGTTAATGCCTTCAGAAAGATGGTCAATACAAGTTAGATTTACATAAAGGATGAAAATGTTCAAATTTATGTGTGCAAGGGGAAGAGATCCAATATCATTCTCTGATCTACCTCAACTTGGCATACAAATTATGAATTCCAAAGAAGGATGGAACATTGTCACAACCTGATTTTAGCATGCAATTCTATAATGGGAAGGAACGCACTCTACATCAACTCCAATACGTTCGGGAAGGATATCAAGACACATGTAGCACATAGATTCTCCAATCATCTTCAACTAAATTGATATCATAGAAGAATGATGCATTTCAATAAATTATACTATGTTTTTAGCAATTCCTGTCAAGAATTATAAATTATAAATTATACTTTCAGTAGTACGAGACTTCTTTCAAGCAAGTGTGACCTCCCTTTTCGCAGTGTGAGATTTCATTTCAAGCATGTGATTTTATTTCAGTAGTATAATTTTTTTTTAAGAGGGTGTGTTGATTTAGCTTTGCAGTTGTGTGACTTTAGTGGTGTGAATTTTCCAGATTTAGGACAAGGATTTTTCAATTGGTGTGATTTGCAAAGTTTTCAATATAGTACAACCCCTATAATCCATGTTCTATTGGTTTTTTTTATCACTCCTATGTGTTTGTATATTTGCATCTCCATACCCTTTGAATCTTTTGATGGGCATAATGAGACCTAACTATGTTGATTGGAAAGCCAACATGGCTCTCTTCATGAGCTCCAAGAATAATAGTATTTCTATTGATTTCCAAATAATAGTCTATTTTTTTTTTAAATATCATAAGGTTTTCATATATCCGACGACAACATGAAGGTAATTGACGTTCTTTCCATACGTCTGATGGCAAGGAACGTCAGATTCAAGGTATTTTCTCATGTGAGTGTCGTCGGAGATCTGACGCCCACAGTGAGGATATCCGACATTCGTGCCATACCTCCGACGACACAGAACGTCGGATTCCTACCCTTTCCATGTGTAATGGTGGTTGAATATCCGACACCCACAGTGAGGATATTCGACATTCGTGACATACCTCCGACAGCAAGGAACGTCGGATTCCTTCCCTTTCCATGTGTAATGGTCATCGGATATCCGATGCGCACACCGAAGGTATCCAACGTTATTGCCATACATATGACGGAAAGGAACCTCGGATTCTTTCCCATTCCATGTGAAATGGTCGTCGGATATCCAATTCCCACACCGAAGGTATCCGACGTTCTTGCCATACATCTGAAGGAAAGGAACATCGGATTCGAGCCATTTCCATTTGTGTTGGGCGTCAGTTAACCGATGTCCAGTATGAAGATATCCAACTTCCTATGAAGTGCCAAAAGTCGGTTATTCGACTCGTCATGGTCGGTTATCCGACTTCCGTGGGGCGTTGCATAACCGACGAAGTTCCAGCCGTCGGATTTCAGCCGACATTGGACCGACATTAAAAAAATATGTAGGTTGTCGGATGATCGACCACAAGATGTAGAAAATCCAACTTTTTGGCTGTCGGATTTTGGGTCCAAAAAACCTAGTGGCTCAATCATTGCACATGTTACCTCCACGAAGGTTAAAGAAAAAAGGAGGGATCCTTGTGGTCTGACAATCCTTTCTATATGTTGGTAATTCGTTGGATGATCCTTTTTTTCTTGACCAATTAACTAATTTCACAATCTTGATAATTATCAAAAGGTTTTCAAAGTGGGTCCCTATTTATTAGGATAAGATGGTCTTTTTGTTATCCTATAGTTTCCAGAATTTAACCCATCCAATATATATGTTACGAAAATCTATGTTTGGATATGTCTCCAAAATATTCTAATACACTTTTTTAATTTAATAATGTTTAAAGATATCAAGAATTGGGGAAAAGTTTAAGAACCCCCCAGAAATTTCTCTGTATAATCAATGGATGAAACCCCATGATTTATATGAAAATATGAAGGTTATTTTATCGATGTTGTATTATGTATATATAATATTTTGGCGAATCCCTCATTGAATTATATAATCTTGTAAAATATTGGGAAATATTTCACTAAATTATAAAACCTTGTAAAATCTTGGTGAATCTTTCACTAAAATATAAAACCTTGTAAAGTCTTGGTGAATGATTTACTAGATTATAAAATCTTGTGAAGTCTAAGTGATTTTTTTAATAAAGTATCAAAACAATATATAGTAATAGGAAAAATATACATAATATAATAATAGGAGATAAATATTAATAAATCATCACATAACAAGCCCTCTTTTGGTGGTAGTTTGGTAACTCACTCTAACTATCATAGTGCATAGAAATTCACCATACTCTAGGAATATTATTGAAAAACAACAATAATTTTTTCCATCACCATGACAAATAAAATCAATGTTAATATGAGGGCCCACCAACATCTCGATCCTCATTTAGCTCTCCATGTTATTACAAGGGCCCACCAACACATCATTTATAAACACTTATACTATGAAACAAGAAATGTATACTATGAACGAGAACTCTAGCCATAAAAATGACGATTTTTGCAAAAAAACACCAAAAACACCCCCGAAATAGAAAAGTGTTGATACTAGTATACACGTTTTTTTTAGGGTAAAAAATAGAGCCATGGCCTAAACATCCGATACTGTTGTTTACAAAAACTTTAAAATCAACCCCTAAATTGGAAAAATATTTTTTCTTCAAAAGATAAATTACAACTTTTTTGAAACTTGCATATTACACAAAAATAAAAATTTCATAAATAATTTCACCACTCTAACCATGTAAAAACAAAGAAATTATGATGTGATTCATAATGAAATAATATATTAGACCATACAAGAACAAATGATTCATATAAATATTCAAAAACTCATTTCGAGATCCAATTACAAACATCATACTAATAAAAAACATCTAAAATGCTTCATGTGAAATTATTCAAATTCATGAATGGATTCTGACACCCCATCAGAATCTACATTTTATGCAGATGAAGAAATGGATGAAGATGTAGATGACCCATATTCTTCTCCATTAGCAATGGGTCCACCATATGATTCTACATCTATGCCCATGATTTCAGATGTCATATTCCTTCGGGATCTACGAGTTGGTTTAACAGACTCCCATCTTGCAACTTTTTGTTTTGGAAACAACCTCTTGATAATCTCTATAGTATTGGAGTGAAAAGTGTCTTTCTTTGTCAACTTGAAATCATAAACAAGTATATCAACTTCCTCTAATTTCAAGATGTCAATGCGGCGACAACTTAATTTTTGACCCTTTCTTTTTCTCTTTCTGCAAACCTTTTTCACAACCACCATCTCTTCCTTGTACACACCATCAAATGGGTGTGTATCTGTTGCATACCAATGTACTTCTACTGATACTACTTCTTCATTTTCTTTATTGACCTTCATAGCTTTTGCAATCCATAATGGATAATGACGTGCATCATATGTAGCCAAAACTACAATCATGCAACCCTCCTTGATATCTTGTATCGATCCCCTGTAAAGGTCTTCCATCTCTCGATGCTTTGCAGATGATCTTCCATAGCCAATATACATTTCTCTTTCCTCTACTTGAGAAAACTCAACACCTCGAGGTTCAAAATTTGTTACCTCGTTTTCATTTGATAAAATTTGTGGCCAAGCAAATGGAGACTTCAAATTTATATCTCCATTTGTAGAGTTTGAAATTATGTCACTATGGTCCATGAAAAAATAATCCCACCAAAACAGAATCAGCAACATCAAAGTATTCATACGTATCTTCGATAGACTTTTTTTTATCTTCCAATCATTAAGAAGAATCAACATCTCTACTATGTCACCTTGAATTATGAATCTTTGCAGATGATTGCAATAACAATAAATTTGAAGCATACATTTGACAATTTGGGATGAATTTCAGAAATGTCAAACCTGATGAAGGCCCCCATTCCGTGCTATTCGAGTACTTATTGCCACACAGTAGTGTTTTTCCATCAATATTTTTTATACGAAATTGATGCTGAAAGATAATGTCATTAATTTTTTCAATGCACCTTTCTTCACCATGCGATCCAAACATAAATCTTCACATGTCAACAGTTTCTTCCAATTTCTGTGCAATAGGCTATGGATGGTATGCTTTTTTTATAATTTCAATCAATGATGGTAGGCTCCTGACTTTCTTCCTCCTCAATGTCCTTTCAAAATGGCTGAACATTTGATCAATATGATCATGCGTATTCCCAACAAGAAGGAAACCAACTTTTACCTTTTTAAAAATTCTCAATTCAACAAGCATGCTTCGATAACCAAACACAACCTAAATTTTGTTTTCTCGGCTTGTGTTGTCCAATTGTAGATATAGAACTTCATAAATATCACTAGGCCAATGAGTAAGGACATGGTAAATTATGGTGATGGTCAAATTTGCATCATTGTGAATATTTGGAGTTGTAAAGTAAACCCTTGGAAACATTTCACCATTAAAAACCATACACCCAACCAAGTGAAACTGAATAAAATTTTCCTCCTTTAAATTCTTTGGCACACAGACAAAATGTGGCAAGAGTGTTTTTTTTTATGATCCATGCCATCAATTATCAAACCCATATACAGGTACCCGCACGAATATAGTACCCAAAAATGTCGTAATGGAAGCGCGCGAGCAGAAAAAAACAAGGGCGCGTATGCGCATTCAAATACGCGTACACACCCCTGCTTCGGCAATGCCGATCATCCATGTTGGTGAGTTGACGTGGAAAAAATGTGTGCGCACATGTACACAAATATATGCATGCATGCATGTTTAAAAGCATGTGTGTGCATTTGTTTAGTAATCCTAAATGTAGTTTTGATTGTGTTTATTATGGTGTTGGTATCATCATCATCCTCATCATCTTCATCACCACCATCTTCATCTTCATCATCTTCATCATCATCGTCTTCAACGTCTTCATCATCATCCTCATCCTCATCCTCATCCTCATCCTCATCACCATCATCATCATCATTATCATCATCATCATCATCATCATCGTCGTCGTCATCTTCATTATCATCATCACATCATCATCTTCATGATGTCAATAACGATGATGATGATGTTGATGATGAAGATGGTGACGGTGATGATGATGATGACGATGATGGTGTTGAGGATGATGAGGATGATGATGAGGATGATGATGATGATGAAGACGTTGAAGATGATGATGATGAAGATGAATATGATGGTGATGAAGATCTTTTGGCGTAGGTAACTGATCTAAAGGTTTTTCAATATAGACCCAAGTTCTTTGTGGTTTTAGCTTTAACCAACAAAACCCCTTTTCACCAGCCCTTTCAGCAACAACCTACGTGCAGGTTGAGGTCTCACCCGGGGCGAAGCTATGGGGAACTGTGGAATCAAGTTTCCATATAGCAGTGTGATGAGTTGATCGGGTAAATACACTGCGCAGTGCGCTACAGTCTCGCGCTGTGGTCTGAGGGCCGCATGACGACTGTCTTCATCGCGGGTTGACACTTCTACAAGTTACAATGCTGCACACCCAACGCATCCACGGACTGCGCAGGTCGGTTTAACTCACTCGATGGGACAGCGCAATAGACTTATGCACTTCCACTTCGAAGGTAACTATATTAATGGTTTCACTTAGCACTTATTCATTCAATTACTACCATCGATTATTTAGCCTTATACTTGATGTAATCAAACAAGATATCAGTACTGCGCACTTCCAGTGTTATGCATTAACAGAATTATATAACCCAGAATTTTACATGCACATATGTTTATTCATGACTGATACATTCACAAACTTAGAACACTTCACATTCATCAATCATCCATTCATGAAATACTTAACATATCATCCCCATCTTTCTCCTATGGCGAATACATATAAAAGAATTAACAACCCAATTGATAACTGAGAATTCAAGCATGCATGGTAAGCAAACAGATAGTTCAAAGTACAAACACATAGATAATCTCACTACACAGGATTTAACGTGGTTCACCCCTCGGATGGAGGCTACGTACACAAGAACTGTTGTTATATTTGTCTTTTGGGAAGGGTACAATAGTTCTTAGGTTTTGCACTTAGCTGCAGACTCTCTTCCTTCTTAGATAGGTCTCTGCGCACTCAGCTATAAATCCTTTACAATAGCTTCAAACTTCAAAGATTCTAACAATATTCAAAAATGACCAAGCCTTCCCCTACAATTATAGATCATGCCCATAGGTCATGTCTTTACAATACGAAAGCTAAAATCCTTAGGTTTATGAAACATGGTGTGGCTAACTGCCAGCCTGACTATTGTCATCGACAGCTTGCTCCGCCTACTCTAGGACACCCTGCTAGGCCACTCGTGGCTCACACACTCTTCTCACAGTTGCAGTCCTCAAAATGGTTACAACTGCATCATGGCTGTCCCTTTTCGCCTCTTCCGCCTGCCTGTCGCCGTCGGCGTAGTGGTCTAGCTTCTCAATTGCTTGTCACCACTCTTCCAGACATGTTGCTTTCTCCTGCCTTCACCCAGCTCTTTACCAAAAATAGGTCACTTCCTCGTCTGACCTTTACTTATATCGTCTTACCAAAATTAGCTGCTACACAGGTCCTGCACATCAACATAGCTGCACAACTAAATATGCCCAGCAAGCTGCGCACTTAACAATGTTGTGCTCTTCTACTACCCCGCTCAAAATCATGTTTCAACAAAATGGTACCCACTTGGGACACGCCCAACAGGCCCCTAACACTTACTTGTGGCTCGTCCTGAGCCACTTTAGTCCAATTGTTCCATCCGTCCCTTCTTTGAAATTCCTACCCTCGCACTAAATTCTTCCACGTTTGCGCTCAGCTATGCAACTACTTGTTTTACTTCTTGCTCGCACTCTTTCACTTTATCGAACACTTCTTGCGAAGCATGTTCCAACCTCTCTTCCTTGACGCAGTTTTTCGATGTTCGAAGCTCTTGAAATTTTGCCTCAATGTCATCGGTCAAGCTAAGTGCTTCTTCCATCAGTGGCTGCAACCTCACGGAGGTTTCAGCTTCCTGTGACCTCAAGGCCTCGAGTTCCCTCCTTAATGCCTTGGTCTGCTTGAAGGCTGTCCTCTTCTGGCGGACCGGTAAGTCCTTCATGGACGCATCTGTGGCATCCAAATCTTGTTGCTTTTGCTTTCTTTCCTCGTTGATATTCTGCAACTTTGGAATTTCTTGCAATACGCTCCACACATTGGAGACGTCGTTTGACAAGATCTGGCACTATGCTACTGTTGTGCAGATGCTTTGCATGGAAGCCCTTATTGCTTTTGCTCTTGTTTCTTCTTCTTGATTCTTTGTGTCAACTGCCTACCGTGCTGCTAGCTCAACTATTTCTTCCTGGTGGGAAGCCTTCATCCCTTCAACTTCATCATTGTAGGAAATCTCCAGCTCCCTCATCTATTCCTGTAAAATACTCACGGCAGCAACGATTTGTAGGATGGATGCTTCTATTTCTGGATCTTATTCGACTATGGGGAGCTTCGCGTAGATAGCTGACACTGCTCCTATGATCCTACGCTCTTTTGCATGCATGCGCTAAAGCTCCTTATCCTTCTGATGACATTCAGTTTGGAGTTTTCTATAATTTTCATCCAGCTGATGACGCTGATTATGTGAGACGACGTCTTGCTCATGTAGTTCATGGGATATCTCGGCGTCCAGCTAGTGCAAACCTTCTGCTGGTATCACAGCTACATTAAGTTCCAAGTGTGTGAGCAGCCTCTCATTCTCTGTCATTTCATCAGTTGGATACAAAATTGATAATGGTGCGATCTTAACTAATCGCGTTCTCGGGGTGAAGGTCGGTGCCCTGCGCATCTGCTCGTTTGATTCTCAAGGATCAATGCTCTGGGATGACTCCTGAACAATATCTCAATGGACTTGTTCCATCCTCAAGGCTAAGCTGCTCAACTTGTTAATGTTTTTTTGGACGTGTGCCTGGTCGAGCTCGCTGTGATTTCCCTTAAATGCAGGCACATCCTCCAGATGTGTAGCTGTCCATGATGTTATCATTCCATAGTCATCATCATGCAATATTCTATCTAGGCTACCTCGTGGCCTTAGACTTCTTCTTTTGTTGCGTCTAAGGGCTTCTAGTGCCCGACTCTTTTCTCTTCTCGCCAACTTGTGGCTCCTTTCTTGTTTCGCCTGCTTGCTGAGCAGGTTTCGAGGTCGATGCACTTTGGACTTCCGCATCTTTGTCCTCTTTGTTTTCTTCTTCTTCCCCATTCGATGGGGTGATGACCGATTATGGTGCATGTTCTTTCCATTCATTGGGCCAATCCTCAATAATGAGCTCAATCATTGGGACGCCTAGCTGGTACTGTCACTCATACCATTTTTCTGTGTTTAGGCGTGGATGAATAAAAATTGATTGTAGGCTGGCTTCAAAAGGAAAGAATGTCTTATACTGGGTTGTCACTTCTCTCGTGATTCTCGGGGTCTTCTCAATCACAGTGCGCAACTGCTCAAAGAAAGTGAAGAATTGTAGATTATTAAGCCTCTGCTTCTCTGGATTTGTAGATGACCACATGTTTGCAAACCGCACTGCGCGGCAATCATCATGCGCTACCAGCAAGCCGTTCTGATGGGTGGGTTCTTTCCATCCCACAAAGGTGATAAGGATCAAAATCCAATTAAAATAGAAGTGGAACCCTCTATCCTGGACATCCTCGATATCCAATAATAATTCATTCAGCAGAAAGTTTGCCAAATTGTATTTATGGTCGTCCATAACTTTCGCAACTAAGGCTACCACCGAAGTTGATATCCGCGTTGGCCTAGATTTCCGTAGAATTCTTCCTGCCAACAGCTTAATTGTGAACCATAGAGGTTCATTTAGAATGGGGTCAGTCTCATAACCCCTGCTCCCTCTAGACAAATTAAACGTGCTTTTGATGCTTGCGGCTAGTTCTTGATCATCCTTCTTTCCCACAAACTCTTTGGAAGGGTCATCACCCTTCTTGCTCAACCCCGTGATTCTAGCTATGAGGTCCATAGTGATATTAACTTTGAAATCTAACCATATATACCCCTGGTGCATGAAGGAAAACAGAGTATGCACCACAGCTTTGTATTCCTTGCTACGCCCAAAATGTGGGATGCACAGTAGGTTAATCAGGCCCACTCGGTATAGAGGTACTGCCCAGTCCATAGGCACAACTTCTTCCTTCTTCGTTGCTGGATTGTTTACGCTGTACATATATCTGTCATCCTGCAAATGAGGAAATTTCTCGGCATCCTTTATATTAAAATCAGTCATCTTGTATTCCATGATCTTACCCAGTAGATCATCTCTCTGTTGCACGTGCTTCGCCATTGGCGGCATTGGGACTCCATATCATGGGTTCTTTTATAGATGCAGCTCTGGGGCATCACTCTTCCATGGGATGATATATTCAGGAATAACCCATACTGGTGTGGGTGGGTTCCCTTGCGGAACCTACTTTCGGGTAACTGGTGCCTCTGGCTTCTGCAGCGCTGCCACCGGCTACTTATCTTTCTTTTGCTGTTGTTTCGGCTGGCTTGGCTTCGAGCCTTGAGATGGTGCTGGTTTTTCTGCTGTAGATTTCTTTGGTGGAGACTTCATGACTCCACTTATACCAGAACTTCTGAATGCACACAAAATCTCTTCTAAGTTCAACTCGTCGGACATAAACGCAACGGATATTAGTGCTCTTGCTACTTCAGCTCTTAATCTCTTCACACTTGATAAAATTTTAAACTCACGGTAGATTTGCATAAGGGCGAGTGTATGAATATTTATAGGATCATGCCAGGATGTTGTGGTTGTTAATGAATCGCCCAGGAATTAAATGTTACAACAGCTTAGCAAATCCCGTATAGATCTCCGTCTAATGTGATATTGAATGCACCGGGAATGGCTAGATTAGGCATTAAGTGCCAGTCCCGTGGGATGAGATTTCGCCAGATCAGTGATCTCTTTACGCCGTTCTTTACGTCATGTCATGTAAACTTCCTTTAATTGGCGAGGTGGAACAGTACTGCCAGGCTGTTTGACAGCCGATCAAAATTTAAATGCCAAGTCCATTGGGTGGATCCTGTTATGACCCTGGTCACTTCAGTCTTTACGATGCTCGCCTGGATAGGGTTTTCCATAAATGCATGATTTGGCTGGCGTCGTCCTTTTGATTAAGGGTTTAATACCCGGCTGGAAACTGTCGCGATCATATTTTCTTGTCATGACCTATTGTCGGTCATGACATTATGGTGTGGATTTCTCATGCTCGTCTTTGTACTTGCTGCGCAACTTTAGTTGTGCCATATGTCTCTGTGTGGCTATTCCTTTTCCTTCTTAGAAGCATAGTTCATTTTTTATTTTTTTTTTGTGCATGCAGCTTCAGCAGTGTTGCGTGGCACATAGGCCTTTTCCATGTAACTTTTCCGTACATACTCTTCACACTTCCTAGCGTCCAATTTTAACTGTACTTGACACTTAGAATTTTCCCCTCCACTTGATCATACAGGGTTCTACGAAGAAGGACTATTGCGGTAAAGCTTTAGTCTGCTTCCATTTATCAAATTGGGAAAGGTGTCTCCGACTAAAGAGGCTACCTGAACTGAGCCACCATTAGTAACACGCATTACAATATATGGTCCAAGCCAATGCATCTTAAATTTTCCAGGAAACTTCATAAACTTGCTATCATACAGGAGGACTAGATCACCTACCTGGAAGCACTTGTTATTGATATGGTGGTCATGCCATGATTTTTCACGCTCATTTTGTACTTACTGGTGGAATCCTGTGACGAAACAATCCTCCTCCAAACCAACCAAGTGTAGTAGACTTTCTTCTAGCGCTCTGCGGTCTGCCATGCCTATAAATGCACCTATTCTCAAGCTAGGAACGATGTACTCCATTGGTACTATTGCTTCTTTCCCATAGGCCAACCTAAAAGGTGTATGGCCAGTCATTTTCTTGCATGCAGTCTTGTATGCCCATAATACAGATGGAATGCATAGGTCCCAATTATCGCAATTGACGATACATATCTTAGTTAGTGCATTCTCCAGTACTTTATTGAACGCTTCAACAGTTCCATTCGCCTGTGGATGATATGGCGTGCTGCACTGGTGGTGAATGTAGAAATATTTGGTCAAATATTTAATGGTTCTATTCAAAAAGTGAGTTCCCTGATCACTCATCAAAATCTTCAGGCATCCGAACCTTGTCAGGATGTTCTCATAGATAAACTCTGCGGCTATAGATGCGCTACAATCTTTCATTGGCTTTGCTTATGCTTATCTTTCAGTTGCAGTAATGATGCACCTCGCACTAGTTCTCTTCCCTGGTGGGTTAATAGGTCCCACAAAATCAATGGCCCACTTCTCAAATTCCTACAAAGTTAACTGCTGATTCAATGGCATTTTGTCCCTGCGTGATGGCTTTCCCATCCTCTGACAGATATCACAGTTCTGGCAATGTTCCTTTGAGTCCTTATGGATAGTAGGCCACCAT
Organism: Larix kaempferi; assembly: GCA_027924585.1. Taxonomy (NCBI): domain Eukaryota; kingdom Viridiplantae; phylum Streptophyta; class Pinopsida; order Pinales; family Pinaceae; genus Larix; species Larix kaempferi. Next base: position 10,136,206 of record BSBM01000742.1, read on the forward strand.
AGAACTGCGCACAATATCTTCTGCGCAGTAGCTCTTCCTGCATAATGGACTCCTACGATTCCTGAATGTGCATCGGCCAATATATATGGCTTCTCATGGTCCAATACGCATCTGCGCAGTACTTCATCTAGTCCCAGCTTGTATAGCTGACCTGCGTTTATAGTGAAATCTGCTGCACACACTACCAACTGCTTCTTTTGCTGCATAGTGAACTCCTTAGGTTCCATCCCTGTAGTTAGAAAGTCAATGGTATCTTGATAATAGTCATCGGAAACCTGTATAGAAAACAATTGCGCATCAGGCAGATTGTCTTTTAGATTCATAGGCTCTTCTCCTGATTCAATCCTTGATAGATGATCAGATCCTAAGTTTAACCTGCCTAGATTAACCACTATTTTGAAGTCATAGTCTTGAAAGAGTAATAACCATCTACATGTTCTCCCCTCTAACACTGGCTTATTGACTAGGTATTTCAAAGCAGAATGGTCGGTGAACATAGAGAAGTGCGCACCAAGCAAATAGTGCCTGAACTTCTACATTGCATATACCATTGCGAGTCCTTCTCTTTCAATAGTGGCATAGTTCTTCTCAGCTGATGACAACTTTCTGCTCGAAAATGAAATGGGATGGTCAATACCTCCCTCTCCTAGCTGAGCAAGAACAACGCCCAATGTTATACATGAAGCATCAACATGGATCTTGAAATGGATTCTCCCAGTCTAGAAAAACTAGGATCGGTGCAGTGACCATCTTTTCTTTCAATGTGTCAAATCCTTTCTCATAGTCTGCATTCCAAATGAATGGTACATCTTTCTTTAACATCTTCTCCATAGCTGTGGTTATCTGCGCATACCCTTTTATGAATTTTCTGTAGTACCCGATATGTCCTAATGTAGTGTGCAGCTGCTTTACTGAATTTGGTGTTGGAAAGTTGACAATGACTGTGATCTTTGTGGGATCTACCATCAAGCCCTGTTTGCACACAATGTGTCCCAACAAAATTTCGTAGGGAACACAGAAAATACATTTCTTCAAATTCAAAGAATTCGGATGTTGCCTGCATTTTTCCAGCATCATCTTGAGGTTCGCAGGATGATTCTTCAGCAAACCAAAAATTGTCCAATCATCAAAATAAACTTCTAAAAACGTATGTATGAACTCTTTAAATGCTGCTATTACCACTCTTAAAAATATGGCTGGTGCGTTCTTCAGACCAAAGGGCATGACTATGTACTGGAACGACCCCCATTCTGTAGCAAAAGTGGTTTTATGCCTATCTGCTGGATCGATTCTGATCTGATGGTATCTAGAAAACCCATTAGTAAAAGAGTATGCCTCATTCCCTCCAACGTTATCAAGCACCTCATCGATGAAAGGGGTAGGAAATGGGTCATGCATTGAAGCATCATTTAGCTTTCTGAGATCAACACAGATCCTGATCTCTCCCTTTGTTTTCTTATCCTGGACAACCATGGGGCTTATCCATTCAAATTCTTCAACTAGCTCAATGATCCCTGTGTCAAGCATCTTGTCGAGTTCTGCTCTAACTCGTTCTTTGTAGCGTGGGTTCAGTTTATATGGCCTTTGCTTCACAGGCTTCGCGCCAGGCTTGAGAGGATTTTTCATCACTCCTAAGTCCCCCAAAATGCATTTCATCTCTGTGAACTTGGTCGGGAATAATTCTTGATATTCTTGTAATATACCAGCGACCTTTTCAACTGTATCTTCATCCCAGTAATCTCCTATGGCTGCGAACTTTGGCTCTTCGCTGGTGCCAATGTTCACTTTCTTCATTTTCACAGGTCTGCTCATATTTGGAATTTCCAGCGGAGGTCCTTCTACCTCGCACATTCCTTCTGATTCAGGGATATGTATGTTGCGTGGGTCCTCCTCATCGCTTTCTTCCTTATATTCAACTTCTTCATCCATGTTGTAACACTCCGTAGAATGATCTACATGTTCCGTCTAATCTGGATGTAGGCGCGCAGGTATGCTGCCTACTCCAAAGAATTATTCTAATGTCATGTTTCTGTGCATGCATTCTAGTCTAAATATATTTTCCTTAATACGATGCAATGCATCATTAATACTCGAATATTCATCTTCAAAGCTGAAATCCTTCTAAAAGCTCATAGTCAGGATAGACCAATCTGCGGTGTCTCTGCGCAGCTCCGTATCCAGTTACCATTTCTTAGGAATAGGTTCTTCTAATGTGTACACAAATAGATGCACCCATTTTGTTTGTGGCCTTTCCTCCCAAGCTTGTACACAAACTTCAATATGATCCCTAGGATCTGTCTGGATATTATATTTCTCAAAAGGTAGTGTGACCTTCGCAGCAAATCTGATCTGCATCTTAATTCTCCACTAATCCCAAGTTGTCAATGTCTTCTTATGCGCAACCCACCATCTAACAGGTGTCTCACGCAGTGCCACATCTAATGCTGATATGCGGTGCTCATCTGCAACTGTTGCAGTATATTCTTTGATAAATGGATAAACATTGGATGAACCATCATAGGTTGGAATTGGACTTACCTCCTTTCCAATCCAGCAAAGTGACTTCATAATGGTCATGCATCTCCTAGAAGATACTTCATGCAATCTGCTTTGCTAGTTTTCTAGTCCTTCATCAGAGTCTGAGATGCAAGAACTTTCACAGTGTCAGCTGAGCATTCCATCGGCAGTTGGATTAATATAGTCAGCAGCATTTGTTTTCATTTTATAGAGACTATCCAAGTCTTGAGCTCTGTGCTCCTCCTGAATTGGTTCAACATATCACTCCCCCTGCAAAGGGTCCAATGGTGCAATAACCCTTAAGTCGTTGCCTTCAAATATCATTTTCATTGTCTTCAAATTTATAATGGTGGAATTAGTCATTGCCCAATCGATACCTAGCAGCACTGGATAAGGATGATTGTCATCCACAATTTCAATTACTTTGAAGTTTGCAAAGCTGCGCACTCCGTCAATGTCAACAATGGTATTTGGTAACATCCCCAAAGGTATCACTATGCCTTGATTGGCCATTATTAACTGTATAGGAAACCACTGTAACTTTGGTCTTCCCATCTGCTGCCATGTTTGCTTGGTCAAGACATTTACTTTGAACACAAGATCAAGAATGATCTCGTCCATCTCATAATCTCCAATCTGTGTAGTGAACTGCATTTCCATCTCTGTTCTTTTGGGGATCTGAATGTTATGAACTGCACCATGGGAATTTTCCCTTGTACTGCATGGTTCGTACTGATTTAGTAGTTTTTCAAACTCCACGAGAGCATTTGTGTTCTTCAATAGCTCCATACAGATCCATAGGAACTACGCAACAGAAGTGCTTGTGTCTGGTGCAGCGCATGTATGATCATATGCCAGCAGCATATCCTCTATCTACGATACTTGGCTGTGCAATGGGATTATTGGTGAGGTAGGTGGTGGCTTTTAGAACATGTCCCGTGCTTCTTCAAATAATTCTTTATTGTCCTATAATTTCAAGGGAGGTGCTTTCCCAGCAGCTTTTCTAATCCATACTAGGTCTCCAGGAGTCTTCTTAGCATCCGCCGTTCTAGAAGTCAAAGCTTATGTGCCTCTATGTCTTCCTGTATCAGCACCACTACGTGTTACTACATTTATACTTGGGTCTATAGGTCTGATCTCGGCTGCAATCAACTATATGTTAGGGTTCAATGGTTCTGTCCTTCGTTGTTTCTGCATTTCTACCTCTAGCACGGGGCAGTCTTAAATAACATGATCGAATGATTTACAATAATTGCACGTAGTGCATGGGTTGGTGCAATCTCTAGACACATGGCCTACCTAGCCACATTTATAATAGATTACTTGGCCTCGGGCTCTTCCTTGAGCTAGGCAACCATTTCTTCCTCTCCCGCGGTATCCACCACCATGGCCTCTATATCCACCCTGATCATAGTGGGTGTTCTCTTGTTTTGGATGATTTTCCTCTTTGACGCGGTACATTCCATCTCCTTGCATTGCTTCCATATCTTGCTTTCTTTCATTCTATGCGATAGTTGGATTTTTCATGTCCAATTGACTTACAGAAATTGCAGTATAAGTTTTTAGGTGTTTTTACATATTTATGTATTAGATAACAGTCCTCTGGCCAGTGTCCTCTGGTTCTACAAATTTCACACCACGACGCCTAATTCTGATTCATATTCATTGGGTTCAGTGCACCACTGTTAAGATAATCTTGAAATAGAGGGCAATTTTCTCTGGTGTGGCCCTCCCCTTTGCATCCTGTGCACCAAACTTCGTGTCTCTGTTCATATCTCTGTTCTTTTCCATTCTTCATACCTTGCTATTCTAACGTAAAGGTGGTTAACTGGTTCTGGATCTGTGACATCCCAGAACTACTCTCCCCAATCGGTGAAGCCTCCAGCTTCATTGCGATCTCTAAGGCTTCTGCCTCCGACGCAACCTTCTATTGCATCAGTGGTTGTTTGATATGGGGCAACAACGCAGTGATGAACCATTCCTGATGCTATTGCAGATCTATAACAAAGCTCACTTGGTCCAACAATGTCCTAAATTTTTGGTCAAATTCCCATACCATTTTGGTAGGCTTCTACTTGATTTCCTTTAATTCTGTTATGCACTGCGATTCTAATTTCAACTTCTTAAACTCTGCTGCGAGCGTGGCCTTGATTTTTGCTAGGGTTCTCGGTTGTGCTTGAGAATACTTTATAAACCAATGTAAGGCTCTGTCTCTAAAAGTAGTGATCAGATGCGCTCTCTTAACACCATCATCCTAAACTTGCTTTACACTCCATACGGCTTCACATAGAAACCAATGCTGATCAGGGTCTTCTAGACCCGTTCCTTTCAATATCGACAGTTTTATATCGTTATTTGTCATTCTCCTTCCTGGTTGTGTAGCACCCTGAGTAGTGCTCTAATTCTGTGCGGGGTTCTGAGCAAAAAAAGTGAATATGGTACTCAAAATAGTGTTAGGGATACTACTGTGTGGAATAGTCTGAGACTGGGTGTTCTGAATTGGAATGGTTTGAGACAAAATGGCCTGGGCACCCGTTCCTGTGGTGTTACCAGTATTGATGTTTTGTGGGGTGGGCAGCATGATGCTCGCAGCGGGTGGGTTCTGAGGTGTAATAGGCTGGATTGTGGTGAATGACGGCGTGGTCTGATTGGTAAGATTAAATGGGATTTCGGTATTCACACGGAGTCCAGATTCTCTGGGATTCTTTTCTTTATTAAACTTGTATCTCTTTCCACTTCTCAGATTATGGGTGTCTTTGTCAAAATCACTATATATACTTTCTACCATGATATATTAAAAAATATTACTTCATTCTTAAGATTCCTTTCTTAGCTAAAAGCATTTTAATGTATAGACTGAGATTATTCAGGAACTTACCTATGAATCCTTCAAAAAAGTATGCTTTGGCTTGACTGTAGGACTTCAGCATGTCTACAACAAACTCGGTCACAATCCTTCAAGTATGCTGTCAACCCAGAAGTTGACTGCTCGCGACAGTGGGTTGTCCATTGCTTTGAGCTGTGCAATGAGATCTGGAGTCCACTCTGTAGGAACTCCTCCTTGAAAACAATTTTTCCTCTCTACGAGTCGCAAGATACACTCGTGCAGCTCGTTTGGAAATGAAGCCCAGAAAATATCGTGAATCTCCCTCCAAAAATATCTTTTCAACCACTATACGTCAGATAGACGCAGGTATCTGTTCTCTTTCTTTGCAAAATCTATTTCGGTCTTATCACACCAATCCCATATCTCTTTCTTTTTAGGATGCCAATTGTCTGAACCCAATGGGAACTAGTACTCTTCTTTGCACATTACTCCTTCAACTCATCACAGATTCTTAGCGTGGCAATGAAACCATTTTTTCACGTAGGTAACTGATCTAAAGGCTTTCCAATATAGACCCAGGTTCTTTGTGGTTTTAGCTTTAACAAACAAAACCCCTTTTCACCAGCCCTTTCAGCAACAACCTACGTGCAGGTTGAGGTCTCACCCGAGGCGAAGACATGGGGGTTCTATGGAATCAATTTTCCACAGCATTGTGATGAGTTGATCACGTAAATACACTGCGCAACGCGCTATAGGCTATCGGTGCGGTCTGAGGGCCGCACGACGATTGTCTTCATCGCGGGTTGACACTTCTACAAGTTACAATGCTGTGCACCCAACACATCCACGAACTGCGCGGGTCGGTTTAACTCACTCGATGGGACAATGCAATGGACTTATGCACTTCCACTTCGAAGGTAACTGTATTAAGGGTTTCACTTAGCACTTATT